>QODF01000033.1:555345-713975 GCA_024372805.1 Oostethus manadensis | reverse complement strand
GTGTATGTTGTATGTTGGGTGCAGGGGATTGAACATGGGTGTGGGCACAGGGGGCAGTGGTGAGGTGTGTGATTGTGCCTGGATGGTTGCTGCCTCTTCGAGTGGTGGGGTGTGTTGCCCGGGTTCCTCTCTGATACGGGGTGGGGATGACGGTGGCGGTGTTTGAGGGTGTGGGCCGCCGGGGTCTCCTACAGTGGCGCGCATGGTGGCTAGTGTGTAACATCTGGGTGAGGCTGCTCCTGGGCTGCGGTCGCTGAGCGTCCGGGGCCTCGCCTCGCCTCGTGGCGGCCCCTGCCCCGCGGTGGGTCCCGAGAAACAGGGGTGCCTACTGCCCAATGTGTCCTCCTCTGGGAGGGAAAAAAATATATAATTTCCCTCCTAGTCTTACTATCCCTCGCGCCCTCGCCCCCCCACTCCCTGCAAACAAGCACATAGGATGTGCTTGGGGAGTGGGCGTGCTCCATGGGGATGTGGCGGGGGGGGGGTCACAAACATGACCTCCTTCTGTCATGCCCTGGGGGCCGCAAACTCCCCAGTTTTAATTACACTTATTCACTATACGTAGACTCACAGACATCTCACATTCATTTTTGGGGGGCGGGACTTGTGTCACAGGGTGGGCAGAGCTACTTAGCCGTGCTCAGCCGGCGGAGTGGTTCTGCCCATGGTGTCACGCAGTTTCGGCTCCTCATTTTTAATTGCCTACACACACACATCTTACACTTCATAACACTTTTAGTTGGGTGGGGAGGCGGGGATTAAAGGGTCCTGTTACACCCCTGTTTTTTTTGGATGCTCCCTGGGACTGGGGGCGGTGGGGGGGGATTGTTTTTGGCTCCGGGTGTCAGTCGGCGGCAGTGCTGGGAGGAGTGCCTGCGTGCATGCGGCGCTCTGTGGATTTTCCGGCGGCCGGGTATGGTGGTATGGCCCCGTGTCTCGGGGGAGCTCGCGGTGATGCTGCTCGCTGCATTGGGGGGGTGGCACATCCAGGTGCATATGTGAAAATGTAGGTGTGTAAGTGTATGTGGTGGCATGTGTGAGTATAGGAACAGGGTTTGGTGTGGGTACTGGGGCTGGGGTGGACGGGTCACGGGGGCTGAGAGGGAGGAGTAGACCCATGGGCCCTCTATGGGCGCCTGCCTCTGGCGTTGGGGAAGGCGATGGCCCGCGGCAGTTGTGTCTGGGGTGGCCTGGAGCTCCCGGGGTGTTGGGTATGGCCCCTGCTTTGGGGGGTTGGGTGGCTTCTGGGCCCGGGGGCTCGGGAGTGGTTGTCCTGCTTGCCCGAAGCTGGCCGGCCTCCGGCGGGTGTTCCGGCGGTTGGCGCCCGGGCCCCTCCTGTGGCCCCTGCTCGGCTGCCGGGCGGCGTCGGGCCGGGTCTCCCTTCCACGTCTTCGGAGGGGACTCGCGGTTGCCTCTTGGGGTGGCGGGGTCGGGCCTTCCCCTCTGTGGGGAGCCTGCTGGGGGGCCGTGCTCCGGCGTCTTCCTGGTCGGGCCCTCGCTTTTGGAGGGAGTGTGGTTTGGGATGCATGGCGGTGTTCACCACGGGCATCTCCTCGTTCTCTGTTTCGCTCTGATGCGGTTATCCTGTCACTGCAGAGTAATGTAGATTTAATGTAGATTTGTTGCACGTGTCATTTGGATGGTCATTGTTCAAGAGGTTCTGTTTCTTTTCTCGTTGTTTTTCTTGTATGTTTATCATTATTAGTAACTATGTATGTATGTGTGTATGTATACATATATATGCACACTGTATGTGTGTGTATGTATGTATGTACTGCATGTATATGTGTATGTGCACAGTATGTGTATGTATGCGTGTACGAATATGTGCATGTATACATGTATATATATGTGTGTGTGTATATATATGTGTGTGTGTATATGTATATATATGTATATGAATGTGTGTACATGAATATTATTATTATCATTATTATTATTATTATTATTTTCTTCTTTCCCCTGTATTTTTGCTCATTTTGCTCTGTGACTGTTCTGGTTGTTGCGGAAATCTTGATTATTACGGTTGTTTATAATATGGTTGAAATATGTTTGTGAGGTTCTTCTGCACCCTTTCTTATATCCCCCACCGCACCCACCTCCCGTCCCCTTTTCAGGTCAGGTCCGGCATCGAAATGTGGCGCAACAAAATTCATAATAAACGCAGTAAAATGTCAAGGGAGACTCATTTGGATTATGAAATCTCCCTTGGCAAAGAAAATTTTGCTCAGCATTTAAAGGCAGCTTGACTCCCATTCAGCTGTTATGATGCTAGACAAGACAAAAAACAACAACAAAAAAAATGAAATATCATATGAATGTCTGAAGATCAAAGATGGAGAAAAAGATCGAACCAGCAATTTCCCAAACCCTAGGTTGGGAAACAACTATGCTACAAACTAACTCACGCCACTGTGCACAGAATGGCAGAATGTTACATATAATATTAAATAGAACATGAAGTGGGGGCCAAACTGAAATTGTCTATTCATTTTGAATTGGAAAAATTGAATCACAGAAAATATAAAATAATGGAACTGTAAATTTGTAGACAATTCTTAATAAATAGCCTACGTGTCCTGAGTGAGCTGTACATTTTGATGTTAGAATGGTTTTTGAAATGGTTGAGAAATGTGGGATTAGTTTGCGGAACAAAAAACAGCATGATTTGATAAATCAATACAAATCATGATTTGAAAAAATCTTGTTAATCATCTTAATAACTGGTTGGGCATGGTTGATGTCAGTGTTTCCGGGAGGCTAGTGGGAATGTTGCTCTAGGTATTGAAGACAGCTTCATGGAGGGCATCCATGTCCATTTTTGTAAACTTTGCTTGCCATCCATCCCCAAATATTCTCAGTTGGATTTAGATCAGATAACATGCAGGATGGTCCAAGAGAGTGCTGTTATTTCCCAGGTAGAAGTCAGTGGAGTGGACAACTTCAGCGTTGTCCTTCTGAAAAAGCCAGTTATTACCACACCGATGAGGGCCTTCAGTCATGAGGAATGCCGCCTGCAACCTTCCCACATAACCATCTGCCATTTGACGCCCCTGCACAACCAGAAGCTCCATTGCTCCATTGAAAGAAAAAGCACCCTAGGTCATGATGGCGCATCCTCAACTATGCCGTGTGGAAAACATCTCAGGTGGGATCTCCTTGCATGCCAGTAACATTGGAAGCCATCAGGACCATCAAGGTTAAATATTTTTCCCAGTGAATATTCAGAGAATAAAACTTTCTTCCACCCAATCCGATGTTTGATCCTCTCATGGAAATGTCAAATGGGCAGTTTTGTGGCGTTCACGGAGACAAGGCTTTTGAAGACGTTTTTGTTCTTAAAACCTTTCTCGTGCAGATGCAGTCTGATGGTTGTTGGACAGCACTCAGCATCAGCAACAACCTTCATTTGAGTCGGGGATCGTCCTGCGTCTTGACGAAGAAGCCAATCAGATCCTCTGGCCGGTGAAGTTTTTTTGGGTCTACCGCTTGACATTTTTGTTCAATAACCCTCAGGATCTTTTAAGAAGTTTTAAATGACTCTCCTACTTTATATATTTGCCGCCTATTTCTTTCTTTCTGACCTGCTGTACAAAACAATCTTATTATAGCAAAAGTTGCCGTAAAGTCTCTGGTCTTTTGCAGATCCTGACTCTTAATTCATGTCAATGACAGATTTATTGTTTACCATGTTCACAGTATAATTGTTAGAGCATGTTTGTATTTGCCTCTTGGCAAGGGACGCCAAGTACAGTATGGGCGAATGGGAGTGCCATTAGGTTTTTAGCAATAAATTAAATAATTACGTAGACATGCCCATTATAGGTGTTATAATTAATCCTGTGGTTACAATTAAAGTCTGTACATGTTGGCACGCTACCAGGCATTGCTAGAAAATCATAACCACAAACTCATGTGGGGTAAAAGAAAAAGGATCTCACTCTAGTAAGCTCCGTTTTCAACTTGTTATACAGTGGAACCCCAGGATACCAATGCCCCGGAATACGAAAAATCCAGGATATGAAAATACTTTTCTGATTTATTTTCCTTTGGCTTACAAAAAATTGTTTGCTTTACGAAAGGTGTTTTTTTTTCGTAATATTCCTGATTTACTGTATTTTAAGGCGCATGCTAAAACATGCAGTCTACAAAAAAAAGCAACGGAAGCAAAGCGTGAGATCAGTTGAACTTTATTCTACTATTTAACAATACACTCATTGTATTTTTAATCAGTCTTCTCCCAAAATCCATCTTCTCCATCTGACTTGAACAGCTGGGCAATTTTGCCGTCAAACACGCCGGGTTCCCTGTCATCCTTGTCCAAGTCAGTCTCGTTGTCAGTCGGCTTTGGTGAATGCTCGGACAAGAGTTAAAGCAAATAGCTTAGCCCAGGCATCCACAATCCATTCACATATGGTGGCGTAACTCTCCCGGCGCTCGGCAAAAATGTTGTTCTGCAGCATACGTGCAGGATGCCTACTGGAGGCATGGCGGAGGTAAGTGTACGTTCTGTACGTATGACGTAATGTTCTTATTGGTTTATTGCAGCCAGCGTACATACAGTACTGCACTTTACTGCACCTCACTGTGTATCAAAGGTAACTTTTCAAATTTTAAGTCAATATACATTCTATTTCAGGTTTTATTTTTACATTAAATTTGTATCACAACACTCGTTATTTATACAGTATTAAATGTGCAGAACAGTGTTTTTATTACATTGTATGAGGGGTCTTCCGGGTCAGTGGAATGAATTAGCCAATTTACATGTTGAATGGGGCCGCACGGTGGCCGAGTGGGTAGCAGCACATTGGCCTCACAGTCAGGAGGTTCCGGGTTCAAATCTCCGTTGGGCATCTCTGTGTGGAGTTTGCGTGTTCTCCCCGTGCGTGCGTGGGTTTTCTCCGGGTACTCCGGTTTCCTCCCACATTCCAAAAACATGCATGTTAGGTTAATTGGCGACTCTAAATTGTCTTTCAGTGTGAATGTTTGTTTGTCTATATGTGCCCTGCGATTGACTGGCGACCAGTCCAGGGTGTACCCCGCCTCTCGCTCAAAGTCTGCTGGGAGAGACCCGCGACCCTAATGAGGATAAGCGGCATAGAAAATGAATGAATGACATGTTAAATGTTTTTTGGGGTTACAAAAAAATTTGGCTTACGACAATCCTTTAGGAACAAATGAATTTCGTATACAGGGGTTACACTGTATTCAACAAAGATACAGAACAAAGCAGCACTTTTGTTTTTGCTTTAATCTTTTGTGTGCACTTCTCATTTCCTGAGATGCTTAATCCACTGCACATATCAAAGTGTGACATATCAAAGTGCTGATTATACATCATTAGTTTAATGAGTTCAATTCTTCAACTGGTGTGCCTTAGACTGGCCACAATAAAAGGCCATGAAAATCTGCAGTAACATATCTCCTTTGCAGAGATATAACAATTGATTAGACTGTAGATTGTGGTCTGCGGAATGTTGTCCCACTCCTTTTAAATGTCTGTGTAAGGTTTCTGGGTATTGGCAGTCACTGCAACACGGTGACATTAACGCTGATCCGGAGCATCCCAAACATGCTCAATGGGTGGCATGTCTGGTGATGGTGCTGTCCATGGAAAAACTTGGATGTGTACAAACCCTTGCAATATGGGGCCATGCATCATCATGAAAGTGATGAACGGCACAACAGTGGACATATCTATCTATGCATTTCATTGATGGCATGCACCCGAAGTGGGATAGGCTCCAGCATACGTACATATATAGTGAGAATAAGTGGCAGCAACTTGTGAAAAAGTTTGATTTCAGCTCATGAAAGATGGAAGCAAAAACAAAATTGCTGCGTTTTTATTTTTGTGTAGGTTTTGGAGACATTCTGGTTGGCTTCCTGACTGCTGTCAAGGTATCCTTGAGCAAGGCACTCAAGCAGGCTCAGCTCAGTACTGAAGCACTGTTTGTGTGCCTTGTCATCACTCAGATAAATCTTTTTTCTGCATGTGAATGGTTGCATCACAAATATATTCCGTTTACAGCACAGTGAAAATTGTTTTCCACTACAGGGATTGCAACTGGTTTAGTTTGTGATTTCATTCTTTTTTTTTATTCAGATGACCAAATAAAGTAGGTACATTTTAGTACAGTATAGTGATTCACTGAATTTCACGCAGCCAGCATGGGACGAGTTCTCACTCCATGAAACTTAAACATGTCTGAATGTGTACGAGACAAGGCACCTGTCTGTGATCAGCCGAAAGTAAAGGGGATGACGGTGCTGTCCCCTCTGCAGGCCCGTATTTTCCATGTTTGCAACACTTTGCCGTGTTTGAAGTTTGATTTGAGTCTGTAGGCAAAATCAAATCAAATACAGTCATTTGACACCACAAAGATCTGCATTCTCATCATGCACCTTTGAAATTATTTTGAGTCACCAGCTCCTGTGGGAACAAGTCTGAAGATAACAAATTCAGGAAGCCCATATTAGAGTCAATGAAGCAGAGGGGAAGAAAACACAGCGAAAACTCAGCCCTGCAGGTAAAAGTCCTGATGGCTCCCGGATGAATAAGCTGCCATGCAGGAAGGAAAAATGCCTTGTCATCCAGCAGATCGTGAGGAAAATGCAAATGCGTTGTTTTAATGTGATCAGAAGTCATCGCACCTAGATCATGACTCATGATGAGCTATTTAGACAGACATAAAAATTGCTTCAACCAGACCAGAGAATATGACAAACAGAAGTGAGTCACATCTGTGCATCCATGTTTTTGAAGGGCCACCCACCACCAAGTAAAAATAAGCAAACCAGCATTGCATTCAAAAAGTCAACAAACCCTCACGACTTGCTTCACATTCTCCACCAGGGGGAGTCCTTATTGTTGCCTCATCAGCAGTCATTAAATGGGTCACCTACAGGAAGCTGAATGCAGTGACACAGCAGCCACAGTTTATGCCTCCTGTCCAAACATAATCACATATAGGAGATTTATGCAATTCTACCCTCAGACGTGGTGCGGTCTTAGAATGATTCATTCATTCATTCATTCATTTTCTGTACCGCTTATCCTCATTAGGGTCACGGGGATGCTGGAGCCTATCCCAGCTGGCTTTGGGTGAGAGGCGGGGTACACCCTGGACTGGTCGCCAGTCAATCGCAGGGCAGGTCTTAGAATGATGACTCCATCAATTGACTGAGGCACACAAGCTATTCAAAACTATTCTTCTTTTAAAATCAGTTGAACTCCGAAGGACAACAGTCAAAAGTCAAAACAGTCACTCACACACACACACGCACACACACAAACCCCCAGTTGGAGGTTAAGGTTTTCTGTTGGATATGGACATTAACGTGGCACAGTGCACACACAATTCTCTATCTTCATGTTTGAAATGACAAACTAAAGTCAATTTAGTTGTCTTTTTCACAAAATTGGCTTGGAATGTATTGGTCTTCTGTCACTATAAGGCAGAGCCAGCTGGCTCATTAGGCAATAGTATTCAGTATTCCCTCGTTTATTGCTGGGTATAAGTTCCCCAAATAGCTTGCAATTCGTGAAACCTGCGAAGTAGCCAACTTTTTTTTTTAACAATTGTAATATATATGCTCTGAAGTTAATATTCACAAGGCTTGGGAGGGTTTATCCGAATCCAGGAGTAGTAGGATTGAATTGATGCCATTGTGAAAAAATAGATATATTACAGTTCTCTTCTATGTTTATTTTCTATTGTCATTGTTATAACTCTTGTATTTCAATATGTTTTGATTAATAATAGACCATATTCTTCCACGAAACAGCAATCTTTTATTAACTAATGTTCGAAAAACCACGATATAGCCAAAGAGCGATAATCAATGCATGGAAGGAAGTGCATCGTGTGTCTTTCAGCCACAAACACTTTTCTACAATGGACATTATATTGATGAGATAGGAAGATATTAAATTGCTCACATGAGTGTGAATGTTTGTTTGTCTATATGTGCCCTGTGATTGACTGGCGACCAGTACAGGGTGTACCCCGCCTCTCGCCCAGAGCCAGATGGGATAGGCTCTAGCATACCCACATGACATGATGTCGTAGTCATGGTCTACAAAATAAAGGCAAAATCACAAAAGCATTCATTCCATCCATTCCATTCCATTTTCTTCCGCTTATCCGGGTCCGGGTCGCGCGGGCAGCGAGCTCAGTAGGGAAGTCCAGACTTCCCGGTCTCCGGCAACCTCTTCCAGCTCCTCTCTCAACGCCTTGACTGCGCCTAGAAATTCTGTCCATGAAGATTATGTACAGAATCGGTGACAAAGGGGAGCCTTGGCGGAGGCCAACGTTCACCGGAAACAAGCTTGAGTTCGCTGGCAATGCGAACCAGGCTCCTGCTTCGATTGTACAAGGACCGAATGGCACGTAGTAGCGGGCCACCGATCCCGTACTCCCGGAACACCCCCCACAAAACATTCCACAAAGCACATGTAGACTAGTTGAGCAAACTCCCACATACCCCCGAGTACCCTTGCAAGGGTGTAGAGCTAGTCCAGTGTTCCGTGACCGGGACAAAACCACATTGCAACTCTTGTAACCGAGATACGACTAACGGTCATACCCTTTTCTTCAGCACCCTGGAGTAGACTTTCCCAGGGAGGCTGAGGAGTGTGATCCCCCTATAGTTGGAACACACCCACCTGGCACCGTTTTTAAAAATGAGGACCACCACCCCGGTCTGCCAGTCCAGAGGTACTGTTCCCGACTTCCATGCAATGTTGTAGAGGCGTGTCAACCAAGACAGTCCCTCAACATCCAGAGCCTTGAGGAATTCAGGGCGAAACTCGTCTACCCCCGGAGCCTTGCCATTGGGGAGTATTTTAACTACCCCAATTACTTCAGCCACGGTGATAGAACTGTCCACCTACGTATCCTCAGACTCTGCTTTCTCTAAGGAAGGTATGTCAGTGGGATTGAGAAGGGCCTCAAAGTATTCCTTCCACCGACCAACTATATCCTCAGTCGAGGTCAGCAAGCCCCTGTTCGCACTGTACACAGTGTGAACTGGGGGCCGCTTCCCTTTTTTGAGGTGTCGGACGGTTTGCCAGAACCTATTCGAGGCCGATCGAAAGTCGTGCTCCATAGCCTCACCGAACTCCTCCCACACCCGAGTTTTTGCCTCAAGCAAAGCCAAAGCCGCGTGCCGCTTGGCCTGCCGGTACCTGTCAGCTGCATCGGGAGTCCCGCAAGCCATCCTTGCTTGATAGGACTCCTTCCTCAGCCTGACAGCAGCCCTACCCCCCGGTATCCATCATCGGGTTTGGGGCTTGCCACCACGACTGGCACCGACCACCTTGCGGCCGCAACTACAACTGACTGCTTCAGCAATGGAGGCACGGAATACGGCCCATCCGGACTCAATATCCCGGTCCTCCCTCGAGATGCAGGCTAAGATCTGCCGCAGAGGAGAGTTAAAGATTCGACGAACGAGAGACTCTTCCAGACGTTCCCATTACACCCTCACTACGCGTTTGGGTCTACCAGGTCTGTCCGGCATCCTTCCCCGCCATCTAATCCAACTCCTGGTGGTGGTCAGTTCACAGCTCAGCCCCTCTCTTCACCCGTGTTTCCAGAACATCCGGACGCAGGTCTGATGATACGACCACAAAGTCGATCATAGACCCCGACCTAGGGTGTCCTGGTGCCAAGTGCACTTATGGACATCCTTATGTTGGAACATGGTGTTTGTTATGGACAAACTGTGATTCGCACAGAAGTCCAGCAACAACACACCACACGGGTTCAGGTCAGGGAGGCCGTTCCTCCCAACCACGCCCCTCCAAGTCACACTGTCATTGCCCACATGGGCGTTGAAGTCTCCCAGTAGAACTATGGAGTCACCAGCTGGCGTGCTCTCCAGAACCCCTCTGATAGACTCCAAGAAGGCTGGGTACTCGGAACTGCCGTTCAGCGCATATGCACAAACCACAGTCAGGACCCTTTTCCCTGCCCTAGGGTGTAGGGAAATAACCCTCTCGTTCACCGGGGATGACTCCAGCACAGAGGCACCAAGCCGGGGGGCTATTAATAAGCCGACACCAGCTCGCCGCTTCTCCCCTGTGAAACTGCAAAACAATATTGCAGTTATTAAATAGAATGTCACTTCTCTGGTGGGGAAGGAGCCCGAGCTTGTGGAAGAGGCAGAGACATTCCGACTAGATATAGTCGGGCTCAACCCACAGTTTGGGCTCTGGAACCAAATTCCTTGAGAGGGGCTGGACCTTTTTTTTCTCTGGAGTTGCAAAAGCATTTAATGAACTTGAATAACAATTTCTAGTAATATAGAACGTGTGTTTACTTGTTAAGGAGGGGAGCGCCATATAAAATCTGGGGATTCACTTTGGGTCGGCTCTGCATCCATCCATCCATTTTTTTATGCTTCTCCTCATTGGGGTCAGGAGTGAGTTGGAGCCTATACCAGCTGACTTCGTGCAAGAGACACGTTACACCCCGGACTGGACGCCAGCCAATTGCAGGTCAGATATGGACAAACAACCATTCACACGCACATTCACACCTTCGGACAATTTAGCGTCTCCGATTAGCTCAGTGGTTTTCAAACTGAAGAAAACCCACTCTTGCACAAGGAGAACACACCAACTCCACACTGAGATGTCCAAACGGAAATTGGAACCCTCAATCGCCTGAATGAGAGTCTACCATGCAGCCACACTGTGGACAAGGGCTAGGAAATTAGCTACATGACGGTCACATGACTGCTTGCACCTTTGAAGACCTATAATTCTGATGAACAAATGCCTCCTGCTCATCTCTGATAACTAAATGCATGAAAGGAAAAAAGATGAGACCTTTTGATTACACTCTTTTAAATCAGGCAGAAAGGAATGCACACTGACTCTCAGCTCGCCTTGGGGCCTGAGCCTGCACCAAACATGTTTTTCAAGTGGAGAAAAGCACTGTATAGCAGCCAGTGGGCTTGGATGTACCATCATTCCAATTCCATAAGCGTGAGTTTGTGTTTTCATAGTGTCACATCCAAATGATTCATGAATTGCAATGAGGACAGCCTTGAACATGAGTACAAAAGTGTGTACTTGCGCTTGTATTTTAGTCTTTAATAGTACGATTTATTTCAACAATACAACTTTGTCGTTTTGCAGAAATTGCCCTGTGATTATTTCTATTTGATCTTTGCACAATGCTAATCCTCTCGTGCGAAAGTTGACTTTTTTAATCCCATAATGGACCCGTCCTCCTGATTTTTGAAGACAAAACTACTGTCATCCCGTTGTTGTGGGTGTGAGAGAGAGAATACATGCATGCAAGTGGAGGCATGAGTGTGTCTCTACACACTTTCATGAACATGTCAGCCAAAATCCTGGCCTACCAAGAAGATATAACAACATAAATCAGGGATAATCTACAACTTTTGCCAAAAAATTCACAATTCTCTTGCAACTCTCTGGCAAAATGTGACACAAATTGCACTTGGGACTACATCTGAAACATGGTGGACTCTGTCCCTGAAATAAATGATGCCAAAACAAACGATTAAAATAAAATTAACAAGAGTGATGCACTTCATCAATGTTCAGACGACACCAACACCTAAATGAGCATGACAAAGGTTAAAATGCTTTTCAGGTTTAAGAGCGGGGTGGTGGGCACAGAGGGGACACTAAACATAGAATTAAATGCATTTATGAAAAAATGTTTCCAAGCTTAAGAGGTGCAAGTGGGAAGGGGGGGGCAGGCTGCATTCATTTCACACTGCCCTCGGGTGCTGAGGGAAGTCGGCAGTCCTTTTCATATTAGCAGCTGTTTGATCAAACCAACAGGCATAGCATATAGCTACAGGTGCCTAAAAGGTCCAAAGGTCTAAAAAGTCTTTTTCCAATTCAAAGGAGACGAAATATCTCCAACCCACTCCGGGCTTTTTTCACAAACACTGCTGAATTGCTCCTTTGAGCAGCCATACTGGACTTTTTTCTTTCGGGCGGCTCAACAAATGCCGTTGTTGTAGTTCTGCACTGTTTTCCAGCCAGGGAGGTGTGAAATGTAACCGTGAAGGCATCTGATAGCTTGTATTTAGATTGATTGTGCAGCTGATTGCATTCTCAAGGCATTTTGGAATATAAAGGAGAAAGCAGAGCGAGACACAGTAAAAGGAGGTGTAGCTCTGCGATTCTGGTCAGAGTAGATGACTGATAACCAAGGTGTGGTGTTGTGTAAGCGTGTGTGTGTGTATTTGTGATGTGAATGGCTGCACAACAAAGAGTCCGAGACCAAGCTCAAATGCTGATGATGCTGCATTCCGGGAGCTTTATGATGTGAAACACCAAAGGAAAAGAAAACAATGATGGCATTCATAGGATGTCATTTTCTTCAACTTTTATCTCTGGAATTTTGTGAGTATTCCTCCTTGTTCTATAACGTCATATGTGCGCCTTGTCTAAAGTGGGCCTTGAAAACGGGATCTCTGCAATTGTGTACGGGTCAGTGGCTCACCGCAATTATATGCGCCAGCACAGCCAAGTACAGAGACATATGGCTATTACAACTACAGGAAGTGAAACTGCAAAACAATATTGCAGTTATTAAAGCTTCTAGGAAGAGTGCGTCATGTTTTTGGTTCATTAATCCAGAAGAACTCTGATGTTGGACCTAAGCAAGGGACCACTGGCTCACCATCTCTGTTTGAGTTCACCCCAGAGGTGTTTGATTGATGGTGTTTAGGTTTGGGCTGTCAGGTTCCTTCCACACCAGACTCATATGACCATGCTTTGTGCAGAAATTAAAAAAAAGGGCCTTACCCATGTAACAAAAAACGTGGATTTAATTAGTCGTTTTTTGCAAGTAATGCATTGCTACTGTATAAAAGCTTGATAAATGTAAAAGCCTCAACAAATGATAACATAAAAAAAATATTATTATTTGTTCAGGGAACTGTATTATTAATGTCTTTTCTGTCTCTGACGCCAATCGTTTGTATAATGTTCCATTCCATTCCATTTTCCTCCGCTTATCCAGGTCCGGGTCGCGGCGGCCGCAGTCTCAGTAGAGAAATCCAGACATCCCCGGCAACCTCTTCCAGCCCCACCTGGAGGACACCAATGCGTTCCCAGGCCAGCTGTGAGACATAGTTCCTCCAGCGTGTCCTAGCTCTTTCCCGGGGGCCTTCTCCCTGCTGGGCATGCCCAAAACACCTCACCAGGGAGGAGCCAGGGAGGCATCCGGACGAGATGCCCGAGCCACCTCAACTGGCTCCTCTCGATGTGAAGGAGCAGCGGCTCTACTCTGAGCTCCTCCCGGATGGCCGAGCTCCTCCCCCTATCTCGTAGGGTGAGTCCAGCCACCCTACGGAGGAAACTAATTTCCGCCGCTTGTATCCGAAATCTCATTCTTTCGGTCATGATCCATAACTCATGACCATAGGTGAGGGTGGGAACGTAGAACGATCTGTAAACAGAGAGCTTTGCTTTCCGGCTCAGCTCTATCTTCACTGCGACGGTCCGGTGCAGCGACCACATTACTGCTGACGCTGCACCGATCCGTCTGTCGACCTCGCGCGAGATCACGAGATCCTAAGGTCACCAAGATGGACTCCCTCAACGGCTTGACTGCGCCTAGAAATTCTGTCCATGAAGATTATGAACAGAGTCGGTGACCAAGGGCAGGCTTGGTGGAGGCCAACGTTCACCAGAAATAAGCTGGACTTACTGCTGGCAATGCGAACCAGGCTCCTGCTTCGATTGTACAAGGACCGAATGGCAGCACCCCCCACAGGACACCACGAGGGACACGGTCGAATGCCTTTTCCAAGTCTACAAAGCGCATGTAGACCAGTTGGGCAAACTCCCACATACCCTCCAGTACCCTTGCAAGAGTGTAGAGCTGGTCCATTGTTCCGCGACCGGGACGAAAACCACATTGCACCACCTGTAAGCGAGGTTGGACTAACGATTGTACCTTTGTCTCCAGCTCCCTGGAAGTTGGGGGGGCTATTAATACACCCACACCAGCTCGCCACCCCTCCTCTGCAGCAACTCCAGAGTAGTACAAGGTCCAGCTCCTTTCAAGGAATTTGGTTCCATCGCCCAAACTGTGGGTCGAGGTGAGTCCGACTATATCTAGTCGGAATGTCTCAACTTCTTCCATGTGCTCGGGCTCCTTCCCCACCAAAAAAGTAACATTCTATATCCCAAGAATCCAGATTTGACTGCCGAAGACCAGGTTTCCCGCCCTTGCCCGCCGCCCAAATCTCATGGGACCGAACCCATATGCTTGCCGCTGCAGGTGGTGGATCTGCTGGGTGGAGATCCCGTGTGGCTTCTTCGGGCTGGGCCCGGCCAGGCTGCAGTTTGTATAATGTCTTAAGTAAAAATTGCTGAATTTGCACACAGGACAGAATGAAGAAGCGTCTCCTCTCGTCTTAGTACGCTAGCTAGCCCAGCCTGCAGTCTACAGTCTGACTGCACTCAGACAGGTTTTGACTTTGTTTAAATAATTATTGCACGCTTTCTGTAAATCCTAAAAACTTCATTTCACTTCTCAAATATCACTGCGTTTGTTTGCTATGTGATATATTTAACTGAAATTGCCGTTTCGAACAAGTAATGATTTATAAAGGAAAAATTTGAAAATATTGAGGGGTGCCAAACTTTTGCATACCACTGTATATTTGAAAATGTCTTGAATGTAATTTGTGACTATTTTATTGTTGCTAATCGGACAATAAAAAACAAAGAAAGATACACAATATTCTCCTCATCCTGAAAAGGGGGGAAGCATGCGTGAGCTGGAAGGTGCTTGTCACTGCGGTCCTTCCATAGAGAGGAAAAGCCAGTGTTGTTGTTTTGACAGCAGCACCAAGCTGGAAATCAGAAATTCAAGACATTTTTATGCTCTGTTGAATGAATCAATGAATTTGACAGTCAAGATTGAAGATTATATATTCTAAACCAACAGAAGGTGATCAAATGTTTACATTTTCTGACAATTTATCAGAATTTTTCCTAAAGAAGGATAAGGTGTACTGTATGTACTTTGTATGCAAAAGGTAAGACCGCAAATGTTTTTCACTTAACAAAATAATAAACACATGAGAATAAGAAATATTTGGATAATAATAAACTGGAAAGAATTAGTGAAACATGTTATTATGTCTTAATTAAGATCTCATTTAGTGTTATTTATTTGCATTCCTAAACAGACCAAAAGTATTAGTGGTTAAATAATATGCTTGATTCATGTTTTGCTTATATGGTTATTATCTGTAATAAGGAACAATTTAGTTGTTTTTGGCCGCACGGTGGCTGAGTGGGTAGCATGTTGGTCTCACATTTCAGGGTTCGAATCTCCGTTGGACATCTCTGTGTGGAGTCTGCATGTTCTCCCCGTGGGTGTGTGGGTTTTCTACTGGTACTCCGGTTTCCTCCCACATTCCAAAAACATGCATGTTAGGTTAATTGGCTACTCTAAATTGTCTATTACAGTGTGAATGTGAGTGTGAATATTTGTATGTCTGCCCTGTGATTGACTGGCGACCAAGCCCTCGGTGTACCCCGCTTCTCGCCCGATGTCAGCTGGGATTTTCTGCGGGAACTCCGGTTTCCTGCCACGTTCCAGAAACATGAATGTTAGGTTAATTGGCGACTCTAAATTGTCCGTAGGAATGAATCGGAGAGTGAATGGTGGTCTGTCTACCCTGCGATTGGCCGTCGACCAGTCCAGGGTGTACCTCGCCTCCCGTCCAAAGTCAGCTGGGATAGGCTCCAGCATACCAGCGACCCTATTGAGGACAAGCGGTATAGAAAATGGATAAATAGTTGATTTTTTTTGTTATTTACCAAATAAATATTAACGTTTTAGGTTTTTTTTTTTTTTTGAAGATTTGTAATTTTAGTTTCTAGTTTTTATAACAGCTGGTCTATTGTAAAACTGCAGTTGTAATAATGATAACTGTAAAAAACTATACCATTTTTTTAAGTTTCACTCAAAATAACCCTCTTTGTAAATTCCCAAGTAATTCAAGCACTTCAAATAAAGAACCCTGTCACCAACTCTGTCCCTACCCTTGCCAAAGTGGTGGGTGCCCAAGCCTAATTTTACACGATGCCCCCCTCCAATGGTAATTTACATGTACAGTACTTGTTTTTACTGTTAATTTAAAAGATAACATATCACCCAAATTACATGTTTAACAAATTAAAAATAAATTAAAAATAAATCTGAAATACAATGTAAATACACTGACTACTAAAGAAAGAAATTTGTAAATCAAACAAAAAGAGTAACAACCCAGTTTGCACACAATAACTCAACATTTAGAGTTACATTTACACTATGCAATAACTATCCATCGATCCATCGATCCATTTTCTATACGGCTTATCCTCATTAGGGTTATATATATATGTGTGTGTGTGTGTTATCATTTGTAGAAATAATAATTGGTCATTGCTTTACGTTTAAATCAGTGTGAGTTTTATAATTTTAGGAGTTCATAGGAATAACACATTTTAATATTGCTATAACCATTTTATTATTACCATTGGCTCTAATTTATGTTCAAACGCATTTACTTCAACTGTCCCTCTCATTTAAAACAGTATTTAATCCCATTCACGTCACCATACCCTCTCAGACACACTCAGCAACCTGTTTTGTTTGTGCCCAAATTAAATAATAAATTTGGCAGACGTGCTCATTTAGTTTTTTCAAAAATTCTACATTTAGTTTTCTTAATACATGATGTAATTACTTTTAATTGTTTGTGATTTGTTTGTTGTGGTTGTTGCTGTTAGTAATTTTGATATATTATTATGTATTAGTGCCTCTGTTGTGTGTGGATGGTGTAATAATGGTGTGACATATTATTGATGTTCGTCTACGACGTGATTGAAAAGTAACTCCCTATGTTAAAATACTTATAATTTCTTCTTATATTGTACTGTAATATTTCTCTCATTTTTGTGTATGTTCCATGATGTATGAGCAGGTCTATTCTACCAAACCAACGATTTTGGAAGAATGGGCGAATACGAGAGGTTAGGTCTTCCTTCCCACAAGAGTTCCTTGTGAAATCAGTTAACGGTGACTTGAGAAACTGGTGGCAAATGCTGGTGCCCATATCGAATTGTAAATAAAACTCCAATGCAATACACTTTCTTCTCATGTTCACTTCTTGCAAAAATTATAGTTCAGAAATAAATTAGTAAGTACTTAAAAATAGGGCGTTACCTTTCAATCACCCTGTAGTATTCCCACTACTACTAAGTTTGATAATGTCAACATTATTGCTATGGCTGGTACTATACTATGTGCTTTTTGTGGGTATTGTGGGCTTAAGGGAAGGGTGTGGGGGTGGGGTGGTATCTGAGAACCTATGCTGTTGTAACTGTATTGTATTGTATTGTATGATTTATGTTAGACTCCCTTGAAAACAAGATGGTTTATCTCAAGGGGCTATCCAGCAATACATTTCTCAATATTATTATTACAGTGAAGGTAAGAAATTGAGGAGGAATAGCATATGTAAAATGGTTAGCGTATGAGTGAATATCAGTGTTCAAAAAAGACTACTAAATTGGATTGCTTATATCTTTGCAGTGAGTATACAGTACATCAAGGAGGAATATATTTTATTTGAAAAACAAGCAAGTCAGACATTCACTTAATATGAACTATTTTAATTAGGTCTGTGAAATTATTACCATTGTCCATTCATTAATTTTCTATGTTAATCCTCATTAGGGCCACAGGAGTTGCCTGGAGCCTATCCTAGCTGACTTTGGGCAGGAGGCGGGGTACACCCTAGACTGGTCACCACATATGGAGCACATATAGAAAGACATTCACAGCAACAACATTCACACTTAAATTCATACCTATTGATAATTTAGAGTCACCAATTAACAACATTAACATGTGGGAGGAAACCAGACTCCCTGAAGAAAACCCACGCACACACGGGGAACAACATGCAAACGCCACACATATATCACAGTTTTTCAAACAGATTTATCATGCAATTAATCATAATGAATCACTATTTGCAACTATGTCTGAAATATGCTTATTTTGACTATATTTATTGCAAGAAAGCCAAGTGACAAAACAGGATTATACTTTATATATTTCTATGTATTAGCAGCCTAAAATGAACGGAACATTTAACTCAAGCTAGAAGATACCACACGTCTAAAAATCTATTTGCCTAACAGTAACCTAACAGTAGCAGAGCGTTTTAATCCCACTTTGACCGTGCTATTATGAGCAATGAAGAATTGCGTTCAAAGACACCGTGTCATTTCATCTGAATTTGGGTGTGGGATTTCCGAGCACACGTACACTCTGATAACAATTTCCACTTTTTATTTTTCTTTGGCTTTCTTTGTACCTGACAGAAGTGTGAAGAAGTGTTTGGTTTAATTTGTTTCAAACATGCATATTGTACAAGAATCATGTTTTTGTGATATATGGTGTTGCACTGCTCGGGTCACATTCAAGTTGTGAATAATTAGTTACAAAAAAGTGTAATTGAATTAATGAGATAAATGGCTGACAACGCATTATTATTCAGAAGACCTACTTTTAATGTCATTTTTGACCAGCAGAATGGATTGAGAATCCCTGAATTTAGGCATAGGCTTACTTGTCTGACCAACGATACTACCCTTTAAGTCAAAGTCAATTGCAATGTTTGGAAAGACCCCACATTTGATCAGATCCTCGTGACTTGGGGACTGGTTTGCAGTGAAACATAACACCCCTCCAAATAATGAGTGCCTGAGTACACGAGCACCTGACCACGGATCTGACAGGACTCTCTGAGCATTCTCCATCAAGTAACACTGTTTCAACATGATGAGAATTTCCCCCCTCCGCCTTGACGCTTCGCTTTGTGTCAGCCAGAAAAATCACTACATGTCAGTCGGAGTTGTTTTGGAGAATGGATCAGGAAATTCCTCCACTGTGCTCGAGTGCAAACGTGCGTCCATACCCTTCCCTGGGCTACGTTGTGAGTTATTGAGAAGAGTCTGGGAAATTTCCCGCCGTTGCGAGACCATTATCTGGGCGTGTCGCTTGTGAGTCCTAAGTTTGTGCATCATTGACAAGTTAGACAATTACACAGAAATAACAACAAATCAACCTGTCATTAAAAAAAAAATATCTTGAAGTGTATGAAAACGTTTGCAATGACATGATTTATGCTGATTGCTGCTTGTGTTTGTGAGATGAGAATATTGAGCAGCTGTCAGTCACTGCCACTGCTATCCACGCAGGCATCAAGCTGTTTCAACACAACGCAAGCAGCCGACCAGAGATCAGTCAAGATCCTGGCTGAACGCATACACACAAACAAATGTAAATATTCCACAGAAGTTTGGAGGTGTAGCTTGCCTTTTTTTTTTTTTTGGAAGGAGAACAGAGTTTCTTCTAAACCGGTGCCGCAGGGTGCAAAGATAAAGAGAGTAATAGTTAGACTGCGGTCACATTGGAATGCAGACAGTCATGAAAGCAAAGCAGTACCTGTTGCATCTTGCAAATTCATTTGCTAAATATTGTGAAATTTCCCTGCTTAAATTTAGAACCCCAACCCCTTGCTCACTTGTTAAAACAGCGGCCTGAGGAATCAGCAGCAAATATGTGTGAAAGGCACCAGCGAACAGGAAATGATGTTCCATTAGAAGCTGAGTGGATGCGTAAAGGGGCAACAATCACTTATGTTGTAAAAGCAACGGTTTGGATGGTGTCCATCTCTTTCTATCACTACAAAAACGTTTTTATGGCGCATTTGAACAATCTTGCGCATCCACGGCAGGTTCAATTGGGTGACTCAACCATTGCGGCTGTCGTTACGGCATTCAAGAGCACTGACAAACCTAAACTGGCGGCATAGTTGACCTTGATGATGGTTACCTCTGAAACTCCTCTGATCAGCTGGATGAAAAAGATGGACGGTAGAACTGTGAAGTCTGAAATTTGGATATATTTTTGAGTGTACAACCGTACAACTTGTAATAGCTGTTTAGCTTTACTATCCACTGACTCAGCATTATTGACACAAGTTAGTGTCAAGATAAATGTGTTTAGCCTCAGGTCAAGTATGGTGGTGGTAGCGTCATGGTCCTAGACCGCACGAGTGTTTCTGGCACTGGGGAGCCGAGGTTCATTGAGGGGAAAAAGGAATACCGACATGTACTGTGAAATAATAGAGCACAGGTACTGTAAAAAAGGCTATATGGAGGGTTTTTTTAACATGATAATGGGCCCAAACACATCTTCAAGATGCCAACTACCGACTTGTGGGCATCCTCAAGCAGAAGCCAGGTGTCTAACATGCACCAGTGATGTCACAATGGAGAAAAAAAAAAACGATTCCAGTAAGAACATGTCAAGTGCTCGATAACAATGGTGCTCAGACTAAATATTTGCACTTATGTACTATGTGTACTGTGAGGTTTACTCACTTTCGTTGCCAACTATTTACACAATAATGGCTGTTTGTTAAATAGTTTTTATTGAATAATAAATGGATCCACGGTGCTTAGCATGTTGGCTTCACAGTCAGGAGATCAGGGTTCGGATCTCCGTTGGGCATCTCTGTGCAGAGTTTGCATGTTCTCCCCGTGCGTGTGTGGGTTTTCTCCGGGTACTCTCCGGGTGCTTTTTTTTTCCACAATCCAAAAACATGCATGTTAGGTTCATTAGTGACTCTAAATTGTCCATACAGTAGATGTGAGTGTAAATGTTTGTTTGTCTGCCCTGCGATTGGCTGGCGACCAGTCCAGGGTGTACCCCGCTTCTCGCCCGATGTCAGCTGGGATAGGCTCCAGCATACCCCACAACCCTAATGAGGGTAAGCGGCATAGATGGATGATGGAGGGATAATAAATATCTTGTATACTGCAATTCAAGCTGTGCACTGAATACTATGAGTTATAATCATAATAATTTTATTAACATTGTCATCCGGGAGAGACTCGGAGTAGTCCTTCCCACGCTGGGCAGGTGTTCAGGGCACGTCCAAACGGTAGGAAGTCTTGAGGAAGACCCAGGACACGGAGAGACTATGTCTCTCGGATGGCCTGGGAACGTCAGGGGATCTGCTGGGAAAAGCTGGACGAAGTGGAAGTCTGGGCTTCCCTGCCTAGGCCCACCCGACCTCGAATAAGTGGTAGGAAGTGGATGGATTGTCCCTTAATATACAATGGAAGTGGGTGCTGAAATGTTAGGGGTGTAGCCATTTTTGTAAAAGTATATATCTCATACTGATGCATCTGTCATTCAGGCTGCAGGTCACATTTTGGAGTCTTTTGCTTTGTTTCAAATACTGTATAGCCAAACACTGTGCTCCACTGAAAATGTGGCTCTACTTTGGCCACAACACCTGGACTTTGTTTAAACCCACGACACTGTTAATATGCATGCCACTGTGATTATGCATTTGTAGTAACGATATTTAAAGTGAATTATCAAATGATATCTGTTACGGGTCAGCTTCAGCATAATGGCGATGACCCCGAGGATGCAGACTGCAGAACTCAATTGCAGGTCAGAGAAATGTTTTTGTAATAATTATGTTTTGTAATAAGCGGCAGGAAGAAGCAACGAAAACAATGCCACGACAAACCGAGAAGAACGCACCTGAACTAAATTGAAAGGAAACTCAAATTAGCAACAGGTGCAACTGATAAGAAAAAGCAAAGCAGGCAGACACCAACCAAGGAAAACAGGAAAGACTACCAAAATAAAAGCGCAGAAACGGGAACCAAGGCATAAAAGGGAACCGAAGCAAAACTGTCACGCAAATAACACCACAGATCGTGACAGATATCGATAGCTCTGTTTCAATTTGTGCCATTCTATTGTAGACAACCTTGGTGATGCATTCGTGTGTGTTGGTTTTTATTTCCCATCCCCGATGTATGTCATTTCAACTGACTATTTAGTCGCCTTTTTCAACATCCGTTAGTCATAAAAATGGAGAGACGCAAAATAGGTCCAAGAGTGAATTTATGAAAAAATTACTGAACCCAACAAAATGATGTTGTTTTTGGTTGACTGGTTAGTGCTTTTGAGGCTTTACTGCTTAGTGATGCAAACACAGCGTTTCCCACACTTTCTGAATTTAAAGTTATTGTTGAAGTTATAGTTAACTTTAAATCTACTGTAATTCATCGTTGCACAGAGTTATGAGGCATTGCTTTAATTAGTTAGTTGCTTAGTTCACTTGCATTTTTTTGTGCCAAACCATTTTTCTACAAGACTTTTTTAGAGAAAAAAAAAAAAACAGTAAGAAAGGAAATAACTGACATGTTGGTGAGGATCTAAATGAAGCTGCAGTAACACGTTTTTACTCTTTGGGCTATGAACCATATTTGGTAAGAGGTTTTGAGTCAAAATGAATGGCACACACCCCACAATAATGCAATACAGTAGAAGCACGTGTTTTCTACCAGCCAATCACAGAAAAGAGGTAGTGCTATAATGAATGAATACATTATACCGTCGCACTATTCTAGCCTGCTAACTACCTAAAAAAAAGCCAACTTCAGTGTTCCACAAGCCGTTTCCTTTTTGATAACAGCACCTCCTTCCAAATGATAGCAAGTCTCATCTTCAAGTTGCATTGAGACATTTCACCAAACATTAAAGTGTTCAACCCAGTGGAGCAAACGTTAGCGTGTCATAACCTGCTAAGAATCCGGGACCTATCGATCAAATAAACAAATTGCTGGATAACTAACTTTAAAAAAAAAAAAAAAAAGTTTGAACTGTAGGGGACCTTGAGAAAATGTCAGGAGGTTACCTACACCTCTGGGATGCAACCTCTTGACATCATGAGCGCCTGTTCTAAACAATCAATCCCATTGTTGTTGCGCACCATAACCTATTTTAGATGGCATACCAGGAGAACGGATAGATGCACTTTGTAACTAGTTATTCGTTATAAAAAATTCCTTGGCAACTTTCCACTGTCCTGAAAGGACAGAGAGATTGGACAGGAACACCCTACGGCAGGGGTGCCCACACTTTTTTCAGCCTTACTGAGTTACTTTGAAAATGACTACTTCCTCCTATAAACATAGAGATATATATGCTTAGTATATTTATACATATGAGTAGTTATGAACCTTGTATTTATTTAAGACATCATAGTTTCACAAACAAAGGTGTAGAAAACACACATTTCTATGGTGGAGTTCAGGAAGCGGAGCAAAGCCATCAAAAAATGGACTTTCTCATAACTAGCCGCTATAAATGAATAGATAACTTTTCTTATAGATCATCTGATTAAGAGTTAGTTTATCCTGAATCTGAACAATAACGATAAGTGTTGCCTATCCATATGAAATGCCGTCTATTCACCGCCTTATCTTTTTCATGGAAGAGCAACGGCCAATCAGGAGGGGAGCTTAATGTCAGCTGACTGACTAATCTGACAGAAATGATAGTTGTATTGAGTAGCTCTAATATTCACTGTATTTGCATCCTGTACAATTATTAGCAGTTGATTGATTGTTCATTGATCTGCTGTTTGCAAAATATGCACACAATCTGCCACAAAATAATATTGGCGCAATAACCTTTGTGCCCTCCACCATGCTGGCTGTGAAATTAGCGTGGGAAGGGCCTTGAACGCCTTCAGTTTTACTGTTTTACAAACAATTGGATTGGAGAATGGTAAAGGTCTAGGTCAACAACAGGGGGAAAGGACAAACTTTTTTTGGTTTAGCTTCCAAACTGTTTTTTTTGTATGGAAGAATCATGTAAATAGGAAAGTCCATGTTGAATGCCGGAAGTGAAGAAATGTATTAGAAATTGATGTGAAATAAAGAGGGGGGAGGATTAAATAAGTGCCGCGTCTTCCTACTCCATTTCAGACATTTGGAATTGTGAATAGCAACATGAAATATTTTAATTTAAACTGCACGCAAGTCCGAAATAAAGTGAGGGCAAGGTTTTATTTGCCACCATTCTTCATTCATTTTACAATAGCATAAACAATACAAGACACCAGAGTCATTCATTTAATATTGTAAACTCTGAAGTATATTGAGTAGCACTATTATTTACAATATAGCCAAGCTAAAATCATGTATGAAATGCAAAAAATGTACTTTAAACTATTACATTGGGAAAAATGTAAAATAATACAAGTTTAAAAAATAACAATAGTACATTAAAATTTAAAATTACAGCAACTACAATATGAATGACCACAAATTCACAATTCACACATGGCTCTTTTTACAATCGGCCTACGTTTCAACTGACTGTGACTGATTGACAGAGCAGTGTGGCGGTTACCTGGGCGGAAGAAAAATTAGTTCCCAGCGTCCCAGCAGCGTATCCACTGCTCCTGTTAATAGTATACATTGCCTCTTACTCTGACGGAAGTATCGAAAGTATTGATATTTTAGATTCAAGAATCAAGTTTAGACCATAAAGATTTGTTATTAAAAGTATTGATATTTCCGCAAGAATGAGTTACACACTTTTTTCAACACAGGGCCATCTTCTGGATATAGACTGACATTGCGTCCTTGATGCAGAATCGCCCCAACAGGTACAGTTTTTCTGACCTTCAGAATGATATGTTTCACGTCACATTTTTACCTGTACAGTCCTCATTTTGAGCGAGTCAATATTCCAAAAGTAGAAGACGTGGTTTGTGGTGTCAAAATCTCACATACCGAGAATGTCTGACATTGCATGCTGTCAAAATGAAAGTTAAGAAGGCAACGCATGGACTGTGGTGCTCCTCCCTTTGGTCAGTGAACACCTTGCCAAGGTGTCGACCTGTGATTAGAACTCCAGTAAATCTTCCCACCCAGGGAGCCTTGGGGAGGTGCTTCCCCCGAGGTCAATGCGTTGCTGCAGGGATGCGCCTCCCTTTCCTCCCTGTCTGCCCTCAGGAATAAATCGCATGCTTTGACCTGGATCTCTTTCACCTGCCCTTCTAGCAGGTCACACCAGAATAAACTTACAATTCTCGCGGACTTACGTGTGCACACAGTGTCATTCATTTCATTTGCAAAAGTAGAATATTAGGAGTATGTTGCAATATGTGCTGAAATGTGATCAGATGATACCGAGGCTGAGCTACCAGGCACCTCAAAGTGACAGACGAGCTAACATACCTTTTTTCATTTTCCTCTTGGGCAAATTCCTGATGCACTATCTCACTTTGTGTGTTCATTTTCTTTTTTGTGTGTTAATCAATCAACATTATATATATATATGTCTGCCGTGAATCAATCAAAATATTTTAACTCGTACATTAATCACAATTAATTGCAGATAGAAATATGTTTTTATCTATATTAAGATAATCAATATGAAACTGGAAAGCATGTTTTATGCACATTTTTGTTCAAGCAGCCAAACACAATATATACATACAGTGGTGTGAAAAGGAAAAAATGCAGTTTTTGAAGGAAACATTTTATTGTGAAGGGAGAAAAAATCCAAACCTATTGGGCCCTGTGAGAAAAAAGTGATTTCCCCCTAAACCTAATAACTGGTTGGGCAACCCCTAGCAGCAACAAATGCAGTCAAGTGTTTGTAATAACTTGCAATGAGTCTCATACAGTGCTTTGGTAAAATTTTGGCCCACTCATCTTTGCAGAATTGTTGTAATTCAGCCAAATTTCCATTATTAACCGCCTTTTGAAGGTGCAACAGCATCTTAACAGGATTCAGGTCAGGACTTTGACTAAGCATTTCCAAATGCTTCATTTTGCTGTTTCTTCAGCCATTCAGAGGTGTGGTGGTGTGTTATGGATCATTGTCCTGCTGCAGAACCCAAGTTTGTTTCAGTTTGAGGTCATATACAGCTGGTCAGACATTCGCCTTCAAGATTTTTTGGTAGACAGCAGAATTCATGGCTCCATTTATCACAGCAAGTCCTCCAGGTCCTGATGCAGCAAAACGGCCCCAGACCATCACACTACCACCACCATATTTTACTCTCGGTATGATGTTGTTTTTCTGAAATGCACTTTTCTATCATTTACCAAGACAGTGTAAACTTTTATCTATCTAATAAATACACACATAAGATGCATAAACTACTGCCTGGAACATTTCTTCAAATGCCACTGTAATGACACCCCATGTGTAAATCCTGAACACCTACAGCTTTCCTACTACCTCGTTACTACTTAAATCATGCTATTAAAGCATGTTATTGACTCATAGAAGCATGTGGAGTCCATTTTGAACACCCTCTCAAATATGCAAACACTTTGAGTCAAATTGCTGTGTGGTAGTTCTAAGTTAGTAAACACTTGTGTGTGCATAGGGCAGTGCCTGGGCTACTGGAAGAAGTACATCGCTGATATCGGGCTTCATGTACTAATGCATACTTCCCACTGGTTGTGGCAGACGAGGTGCTAGCCTGTGCTTGTCTGTTCCTCAGAATGCCCATTAACACTTGCTTCCCCCTCAGGTGATGACCACCTGAGCTATCAAAGACAATTGTGTCTATGGCTCCACCTCCTCCTCCTCCTCCTCACTCCCAGTTCTACACTCCATCCTCACCCCGCCTTGGTCCCACCACCACACAAGTGTTGCTTCCCCCCTCTTGACACTTTGGACTGTACCTCAAACAAATCTTGATCCAATACCTGAGCGAATTATGCAGAAAATAGTTTCATTTTCTTTATCACAAGATTTTAGCACAAGATGGAATATTGTAGTATTACACTTAAGTACTGTATGTAATTGCATTATACACTCCCTCCAAAACATTGTCATCTTGCACAGCCACCATGCACAGATGTATGCAAGACATGGGTTTTCAGCTGTTGTATTTCTCTTGAACACTAACCCCTGGGCTTAGGACAAAAAAGACTGGACTGTTGCTGAGTGGTCCAAATTTATGTACTCTGATGAAAGTAACATTTGCATTTCCTTTGGAAGTCAAGGTCCGAGAAGTCTGGAGGAAGAAAAGAGGGGCACAGAGTCCACGTTGCTTGAGTTCCACAGTCAGTAACGATTTGGAGTGCCATGTCATCTGCTGGCGTTGGTCCACTGTATTTTCTGAGGTCCAAGGTCAGTGCAGCCGTCTACGTTTTAGAGCACTTCAGGCTTCCTGCGGCTGACTAACTTTATGGAGATGCAGATTTTCCAACAGGACTTGGCAAAACTACCAATACCTGGTTTAAGGACCATGTAAACCATACCAGGTTAGGAGCATATGAAGATGTTTCCATGTCATTCATTGTGTTTAAGTCAGAATATTAAGGTCAAATATTACATAGAATCCAATTATTGTGTGGAGACATACACATAAGTCAACAGCACCTCTTTTTTTCTGCAGGTCATTTCCAAACTTCCTGTCAATGTCCTAAAGCCATAATGGATGTATGTATCTTCCTGTCAGGGATGTGTGATTCATTGTCCCTGGAACACAGTACCACCTAATCTTGGAGAGCAGATAAAGCTAATTAGGGGAAAGAGATGTCAGTCATCATATGTGAGAGACTGGCTATGCGCTCTGCATACCACCAGTGGCATCTCAGTCACTGAAAGCTGCAGTCTGTAATGCACACATAGCTATTAGCGTGAGTTATGCCAGCGGGAATGTGTCAAACTCAGGAGCTACATTGATTGCTCATGCGCTACCTGTGCAGCCGAGCAGCTGTTACCATTCCCAAAAACAAAAATTAGGACTGAAAATGACACAAATCAGATATCTTTTGTTGGAATGACCTTTGCTGTCATAACTCATCCGGGACAGCAAAAAACTGGCAAACAGCTCTGTTTGGATGTGCAACATGCATCAGTGGTGCTGTCACACAGACACACACACCCTTTCCGATGATTACAGGAGGTCTGGGAAGTTCAGTGAACTCAGGCAAAGGTACAAGAGGCCTATTAGCTTGTAGCAGCAAGGAATAGAAAAACATAAACTATGTCCCCGGTGCAGTCGTCCCTCACCACTTTGTGCTTCGAATTTCAAGGCTTCCCTCGATGTTTTTTCCAAATAAGATAATAAATCGGAACTGTTGGTGGTTGACTACAGCCTATTATAAGTTAAAAAATATGTAAATTTAAGCAATTTTAACTTAAGCATTTTCAAGCATGAAAATGGCTAAATGAACTAAAATACAATCGCAATGAACATATAAGACATTCAGAAGACACATTAAATACATATTTGTAATGTTTGATATTCTATGCTGGTAACTAGGAGTCAGTAATGTTACATTGATGAGACAATAGCCACTCCAGGTAGTTCATGGTGGGACTCTTCCAGTGCCCGATTGTGTGAGTCTATATTATGTCTTATTTATTTTCTGTCTTTTATGTCCACTATATTGGGCAATACAAGAGTAAAGGTGACTATAGGGGTGTTACTTCATGTCAAGAGGGCTCTAATCATTTGTTAAAACCCATACTGTACTGTATACAGGGGGGTGTAAACAGGTTTTCTAAGCTCTAAATACAGAAATGTTTAATTTAGTGAAGAATCCGACTTCACGGAAATTCATGGTATGGTCAGTCTGGAACCAATTAACAACAGTGAACGAGGGATGACCATTCCTATTTGCAGCTTAGCAAAGCTCTAAAATATGACCCATATTCTCTCCTATCAAATGTTTACATGCACAATACCGTAGTATATTATAATGGTAAAGTAAAGGTAATTCGTCTACAGTTGCTGGTCTGTCAGTATAATGCAGGCTACAACACTGAAAACTACAACCACAATATATTCAAGGATCTAATTTCATGCAGAGCAGAGCTGCTATACCACAACCTGCCTGTAGGTGGAGGTGTAACTCTTGATGCTGTTTAAGTACAACTACAATATAAACCTAATCAATCACTTTGATAACAGCAGTCTGCTTGTGGATGAATGCATTGTCACTTTGTAGATAAACAGAATGTTCACTGCAAAACCCAGAAAAGAATAAATCACACTTTATCAATCCTGATCCTGCTATTAATAGGACTGCCATACATGTCGTACAAAAATGCACACGAGAATCTCAACATATACTATTTATCCTGATAAATATATTTGGTCAAAACTTAAACAAGCACATAGACACTAAAATACTTTGCAGTTTATGTATTTAGTATAAAATTATCATACATCCACTCCTATACATACATCAGAATACAGTACACCGTGCAGAGATACAATAGACAGAATAATAGTACTACATGGATTAACATTAAATTAGTTTTTAAAAAATACTTCAAAAACAGAATAAAGGCAGCGGTGCAGCTTGAAAGAATGACCTTAGGTGTTCATTCAGGTACAGAAATATTTCTCATGCTTATCGCCTTTGCTTTCACATTTATCAAACAAAGCAATTATTTGAGGACATAGGAAAACGCCTAGGTTAAAATAATAAGCAATGGAAACATATTCAATTCTGGTGCTATGGTGCATATTTTTCATTCCTATTTTTGAACCAATGGGTCTGTTTTCAATTTTCTCATGATGGCAATTTAAAGAGAAATGGAAAATGATAAGTAACAGTAAAACAGTATTTCATCTGTTGTTCTGTGAATGAATGTCCTTTTTGACTGGATATAAAAACATGCAGAAAAAAAACAGCGGCATATTTATGAACTTACTGAAACTGTCACAACACTTGAGGTCCATGTTGGCCGGTGGAGGAGCTCCATCTCTTACACCGAGTTGCTTGTGATGAAAACGTAAATCTTGGCGTGGAATGTGGTGAACGTCCCCTGTCTCCAAAGCTTCATCTCTACATTAATCAGGAAGTCCCTCGGGCCCTCAACCTGTCGCTGTAAGTACACGGCACCTGTGTAGGCATTTAGCTTGCGGGTGCTGAAGTAATTTTCCTCGTTTCCCTCCGTGATGCTAACAATGACGTTGTCCCCGGAGTAGGCAGGCGATGGTCCAATGCGAAAGATCTGAGCGGGGATGACGATGTTGGACTGGAAACTGAGGTAGTAGTAGGTGATTCTCAGAGGTGAGTTTTGGCACTCCAGGTAGTTGGGACAGCTGATCCGCTCACAGCGCCTACAAATGATATTGGGTCCTTGAAGCTTAATTTTATTTTTTTTTTTTATGTTTAATGATAATAGTCAGTCATCCCTGTGTGGAGTTTGCATGTTCTCCCCGTGCGTTTGTAGGTTTTCTCCGGGAACTCCGGTTTCCTGCCACGTTCCAGAAACATGAATGTTAGGTTAATTGGCGACTCTAAATTGTCCGAAGGAATGAATCGGAGAGTGAATGGTGGTCTGTCTGCCCTGCGATTGGCCGGCGACCAGTCCAGGGTGTACCCCGCCTCCCGCCTGAAGTCAGCAGGGGTATGCTCCAGAATACCCCCGAATACCCCCTAATGAGAATACGCGGCATAGAAAATGGATGGATGGAATAATAGTCAGTACGCAGCCAATTGTACTGTATTGTAATTGTAAGTATCATTCTCTAATTAACCTAACATGCATATTTCTGGAATGCGGGAGAAGGCTAGAGTAAAATCAAAATCATAGAGATTTGAACTTTAGTCTTCTGACTGTGCGGCCCACATGCAAATCTCTAGGTCACTGTGCAGCCTGTTTTGTTCTTGAAATCAGGAAAAGGCTTCTGAGCTCATTAATACAAATAGTTAAGAGAATAAATGAACAGAACAAAATAATCATTTTAACAAATTGGGTGCAGTTTGCATTATCGCCGTCTAAAGGATCGGAGTGGAAAAAGTATTGTCATGGTTCGAACGGCAAACCTGAGCTTAGAGATGCATACCAAAACTCAGTAACATAATAGTACCGGTGCTGACGTAAACGGTAGTAATTGTACCAAAACAATAAATGATTTCAGTGTTAGAATAATGCAGACTTATCCACCACCCGAAGCAATTGCTACGAAGGCAATATTGGGCAAGTAACATCTTGTCAGTAATGCAACGTCCCCACAGAGACAGGGGCTATACTGTACTGAGAGTGGCTCCACAAAGCCGGGTTTTGTCCTCGAGATGCAGCTCAACAAAACCTACATTTCCCAAACAAAGTTAAACGGTATGGCAATGGCGGTTATCAACTTACTTTGTCAAGTCCTGTTCTTGGCTTTGGACTCGATGCGCGTTCCCACAAAAGGGGGCATTTGACATCATACTGTACTTCTGCTCAAAAGCAATGCGATCCCAGCCAGTGTATTTTACAGAAGACGAGCAAGTAATTATTATGCAGCGTTGGGAGAAAGTTGAAAATGATTTTTACTACCAAAAGCAACACTGTCGCCGCCAATACAGCGAGGAAGGACCACTGGCAGAATAATGCTGATTGTGTGAATGAACAAATTAACACTGATTATTACACTAACCGTACGCTACTACTAGTAGTCTTTTCATTTGTCCATTCCATTCCATTCTATTCCATTCCATTTTCTTCAGCTTATCCAAGTTCCAAGTCGCGGGGCAGCAGTCTCAGTAGGGAAGTCCAGACTTCCCGGTCTCCAGCGACCTCTTCCGGCTCCACCGGGAGGACACCAAGGCGTTCCCAGCCCAGCTGTGAGACATAGTCCCTCCAGCGTGTCTTAGGTCTTCCCCGGGGCCTTCTCCCGGCTGGGCATGCCCGAAACACCTCACCATATCTATATGGTTGTCATATGTTACTGCTCTAAATTATAAAATGCTGTACCTCATGACCACTATGTGGCAGTATTGATGTGTTTGTGGCGAATATTTTCCTTGGTGACATTTTTTTCCTTTTTGTCGGAACAGAGAAGTGTTTTTTTTGCAGTTGATTGATGCCTCAGAGTGCTTATTCCTCCAGTAAGTATGATAATATAGGAAGAGGGCTGAGCACGCCTGCAAGAGGTGCTGTGACATACACGTCTACTAACATTAGTCAAACATAGCATATTCTCTTGGCTACTTTAAAAGACAGCTGCCTTTGTTGAACAAGCACGGCTGGCTTTACACTCAACACACCTCGCTGACCAACTAAACTTGCTTCACAGTACATCCTTAGAGTCTGACGGTGTTTTTAAACTTTATTGGCGACCATAACCAGCAAACAGCATATGTTCTGTTCCAACACGGTAAACTTGCATTTGATTCTCTATTGCTATCCACACAAATGCAAAACATTTCCTCAATATCCTCCAACGGCAAGCGAGGTGCATTGGTGAGCACCGGAATTAGGAACATAAACGTTGGAATTAATGAATTAGGAACATTAACATTGCAACACAGCATGTCACCAGAATGGCAAATTGTCAGTTACGACAATTTGTTGTTGTGGATTATATTTCATATCAGTGAATTTGTTACTTGTGATTTTATTTATATTATTGAAGTATTTCAATAGCCATGTGTCTAATTATAACACATTTTCAAAAATGCTAATCTCTGTCAACTAAACCAATAAATCAATAAATGAATGACTATCACGCTCAACTTACACGTACCAGTTGAGTAGTGGCACCGAATGACAGCCAACCCAAGTGCTATTCTGAGTGACATTCTTGTTGAAACTACGTCCACCAGTATAATTCACAATGGAGAAATGTTTCAATGTGTTTTTTATGGAAAGCAAAATATTTTCACGACTTACGTGTCAGACACTTTGCGGTAGTTTGGTGGACAGCTGAGAGACAGGCAGCGATAGCCTCCCTGGATGTTGTAGCAAGTCTCAGCTAGAGAACAGTTATGAGCCCCTGTGGTGCACTCGTCAATATCTACACAAAAAGGGGAGCAGGACATGTGCTCAAACAGGTTTTATCTTTTGTATTTACGGTTCCACTCCGGCATTGCTGTAGAAGCATGTTTTCACCTCTGCAGGAGCGCCCATTCGGAGACATGGTGTATCCATATTCAGGACACGCACACTGGTAACTCCCAGCAACGTTCACACACTTATAAGTGCACAAATGGCCGATGCTTTGAGAGCACTCGTCGATATCTGGAAAACGGAGGAGATAAATCACTTGCAAATGATATTTGAAAGTTCTAAACACGGCATCGTGAAGTCGAATTTGCTGCACCTTCACAGCTGTGCCCATCTTCGCGCAGGTAGTATCCCTGCCTGCAGTAGCACTGGTAAGAGCCGTAGATGTTGGCACACTCCTGACTGCAAGGGCTAGACAAGCACTCGTTCACATCTGGAGATGATAGGTTAGAGCTCATTGCTGTCCCAATCCGCCTGATCAAAGTCTTTTCAGTGTTTCCACCCTAACATAACGAGTGACGTTGTTATTAAGCCAATAACATTTTTATTGCCACATGCTCCAAGGCCATGCCATCACCCACAACCTACTGCTCTCTGGACCTAAAACAGAAATATAACAGGTCCTGCTCACAAACACACACAGACATGTTTCCCACTTTAAAGCCATACAAATACTACAACAACATGCACCGACACAAACAAATATATGCACAAACGCCCACTTAGCAGCCATTAATGCACACACCTTCACAGTTATTGCCATCGCTGGATAAGCGGAAGCCAGTGGTGCACGAGCACTGATAGGAGCCAGGAGTGTTCTCGCAGGTCTGAGCACACAAACGACCCGGGTAGTGCCAACACTCATTTACATCTGAGGGAAAAAAACCAGTCCGTCAGTCCGAGTGCAACAGAAGGTGCAGTTGTCATTCGATGGAAGTGTGCGCGTGTGTGTGTGTGTGTGTGTGTGTGTGTGTGTGTGTGTGAGATGAAAAAGTAGCTGGGTAATAAAGAAATAGTTCATTCATACAACATACCTATACACATGCGTCTGAAGGAGTCGTACTGGTAACCAGTCTGACATTCACAGCGATAGGACCCGGGAAGGTTGTGGCACAACTGTCCTTCTCCGCATTGATGTGCACTACTCTGACACTCATCCACGTCTACAAGACACACAGGAACGTTAAGGAGAGGGGTTGCTTTATTAAAACGGCCGTTACACCAGCTCAGAATCTTCGTGTGGCAGTGACAGCGATACCGATACGTGACTGGAGGGACCCCTGCTACTCCAAGGACATGGGGAATTGTCCAGGATTGCAATAAACACATGTTAGTGTGCAAATGGTTGGTGGATGTTTAACACTGCACACAAACAACAAACACACTGTCCTGGTCAAGGGGGTCAAATGTCAAATCGATATACTGTACATTCTCGTCAGTGTTCTACACGTTTCTAATTGGACCTGTCTTGAAATATCTCATGGCTATTTCTTGTACTGCAAAGCCAAGAAGGTATCGATTTTGATAACAGACACAGTGTGCTTATGATCTGAGGGCAAACATCAATCATCAAAATGTGCATAGCTCCTTCTCAGTGTTCTAACGAGCACAATTTCCAAAATCAAATAATGGTTTGGAATATTAATGGACATTTAAATGCGGTCTAACTGGTTGAATATTTTGTTTATTTTTTTATTCTGCTGTTTTTATCATCTTAGATTTCACAAAAAGCTTGTAAAATGTCCATTTAAAGAGCACGTGCGGAGGGAGACAGAAGACCAGAGAGACAACCACGGAATTTTCTCTTTCTGTTTGCAATTACTGTCAGTTTTGCTGTCATTTTAATGGCGATCTGTGTCTTTGGTCCATGTAGCAATAACATCTGAGCACAAGTGAAGTGAACTGCACCAGAGTTAGTCTGCAAGCGGAACAAGACCAATCTCTCGGTCTGCTTGTTTGGTGCATACCACGGTTGGGATTATCCCATTCACAGCTAAGGAAATGGAGCGTACTAGCAGAGCAAATGCACGAGAGTTCTTTTTAAAAACTATGAAAAGTGTGAACGCACCCGGAGAGTCGACTGTTTTCCGACAGTTTTTCAATATTCCTTATTATCCACAGCAATGACACATTTAACACTGATTACGTTTGTGAATAACGTGTTGCATGACGTTACAGTATATTGTTTCATCCTTCCCTCTGCATGTGAAACAATCACAGTATGCCTGAACCGCAAATCTCACCAGTACACCTGCTTCCGTCAGGACTGGTGTGATAGCCTCGGCTGCATGTCACTTTCCTCTGGCACGTGTAGGACCCCACCGTGTTGATGCAGTTAAAGCCTGAACCGCACGGCCGAGTGCCACACTCATCAGTGTCTGTTGGAGAGAGAGAAGATAACAGTTGAATGGAGCAATCAGATATCAATGCAAGTCATACAGTTGCAACACTATGGAGAAGCCGTGTCTGATTCCCCCCCCCCCTATTTCTCAGAGCATTTCTTGTACTTTTTTACAGTGGTGTCAGCTGCCTCGACATGCCCCAGTTCCTGCCCCTAGGGGCTAATTCCACAGCATCGGTTTCTACTGTGGTAGGACACAGGATTGCTTTTTATCCACCCCCTCTGCATCCCCCAACAGCAGCCTTTCTCTGATCTCCTGCCTGTGTGGCATTTAACCCCTGTGTCCCTGCAGCCTGCTACTCATTCACCTGCGTGACACATCACGCCGGCACCATGGGCTGGGAGTCACCTGCTGGCAAATACTGTTCATGAGTTGGCTGATGTGGATTGGAAACTTCAAAACACTGTTTTATTTCCGCCATTACCAACGCAGGTGTCAAACTCGTGTCATGGAGGGCAAAGATAATGCAGGTTTTCTCCCCAACCAGTGTCTCCGACAGGTGATTTAATCCATGAGCATCTTTCTTCAAATTGAAGGCGGTGTTGATAATTAAAATCACCTGGAAGAAAATCAAAAATGTCTTGGCCCTCCATGGCACGTGTTTGACACCCCTGACCGACTTAAAATATAATCTAGTCACACTTGATTATGTTTCTCCTTTTCTCCAGTTTAACTCAGCCTGTGCAATTTTTAGCATTATTGTTGCATGTACACTGCAATGCGTGCATATATGAAGAGTATGTCAATCATGTCTTACACAAATTAAATTAGCAGAAGCTCAATTTAGTATGATTTTATTTTATGTCTTATTATGTCATTATTAATAATTCAATAAAGTTACAAGCACCAGCAGTTTGATAAAGAATGTGGGATACACTATTGAATTTGAGCTCCCCAAGATGTATGTCAATAAATTCTATTTGTCATTTATAATTATTACACATTGTTTTCTGCACGTAAAACTAAAATTATTCTTTATAAAATGTAGTTTTGTTAATATTTTTGTGTGTCTGGCACAGATGAATTAGATTTACATTATTTCCCGTGAAAATTGATTGCATAGCTAAAATATTGTCCACTGCTCATTGTGGATGTGTCAACCCATTGCATAATTCTTTTTAAATTTTTCATTTTGTAGACGAAAAACGCTAAAAACCAAATCAATTTGCTAGGAAATGTTAGTATCACAATATATGTTATATTTCACATACTGTATATTAGTACACATATATAAACACGCGTTATTGGCCTTTTAACAGCACAATTATTTTATTAGGTGATTATGGTGCTCATGTCCTTTTTGACCCTCAGCCCATACAGTAGTTTGAGGAAGCAACGGTGACTTTGGAGTCCGGAGCAGGAACAAATACAGTATTGAGCAGAAATGGACAAAATTTTTTATTTTGATTGGCAAATTTTGCTTCAAAGCCGTAGCAGATGGCTCTTGCAAAAAGATCAAAGTTATTTGTATCTACTGTTACTGTAATTTGAGTTATCACGGACCACGTTGCCTGCCAAAGGGAAACAAGAAGTTACTGGATCACTACAGTATTTTTTTTTAATGTCATTAAGTCGTACCATGGCATTTAAGTGTCTCAACTAACAGTTTCTATCAGATGTGAACCCTCTCTCGGCTTCTTTTTTGCTTAGAACTGCGAGCTAAAGAAGTTGTTTACGACAAATCTGCACATTAGCCCCAAATAAGGTCATCAGATCTTATCTTCATGCATTCCCACATAGTACCAGCCTTTGGGACCAAATACAAGGTGAAAGTAAAAGCGGGAAAATGCAGTATAGTAGTCCAGCTGTGCAGCGTGGGAGCACGGACTGACAAACAAAGTGGAACAAATTGCCACTTTGATTAAACATTCCAAAACTTTGGGATTTCTAATTGTATATATTTTTTTTAATAAAAAAATGCCCCATATTTCCAAATTTGATATCCCTTTACATAAGATTTGATAGAGTTATTGTTGTAGTTGCGTATCAAATCGTTTATCACAAAGAGATTTGCATCCATCCATCCATTTTCAATACTGCTTATCCTCATTAGGGTCACGGGTGTGCTGGAGCCTATCCCAGATGACTTTGGGTGGAAAGCAGGGTACACCCTGGACTGGTCGCCAGTCAATCGCAGGGCACATATAGACAAACAACCATTCACACTCACATTTAAACTTATGGACAATTTAGAGTCGCCAATTAACCTAACATGCATGCTTTTGAAATGTGTGAGGAAACCAGAGTACCCGGAGAAAACCCACACACGCACAGGGAGAACATGCAAACTCAACACAGAGATGCCCAATAGAGATTCAAACCCAGAACCTCCTGACTGTGAGGCCAACATGCTACCTACTTATATTATATATAAGCATATTTATCTGTGATTAAATGTGATTAATTATGAGTTAATTATGGTTAACTATGGACAAAATATGATTATAATATATAGACACACACTTTTCTCTCTTTCTTCCCCATTTTTGCTATTGTTTTTTTAGTGCACCAACAGTAAGTAACAAGATGCAAGACACAATTGTTATTTCCTTGCCACCTACCAGCTGGTGTGGCTGTGCAAAAGTAAGTTGGTAAACCTCACTCCATCCACCCATTTGCTAGGCTGCTTATCTTCATTAGGGTTGCAGGGGTATGTTGGAGTCTATCCCAGCTGATATTGGGCGAGAGGCTAGGTACACCCTGGAATGGACGCCAGCCAATCGCAATAAAACTGACGCTTAAAAAGCTGCGCTGAACAACAAGCTGTCAGCCTAGCTGTTAGTTTGTTGACTAAGCGCTGTTCAACTCTCATTTAGTGGGGATATGTGGATGTTGGTTCCAGCCCAGGCAGGATGCAGGGCTGGCTGGTGTGTCCCAACTGCCCTAGTGCCCTGCTATTTATGATTGTCATGTAACAATATGAGTACTACTCTTATTTGAAAGACCAAAATTATACATTTGACGGGCATACTATGTTTCAGATTCAGTAAGAAGGATTTGCCCTACCAATACAGTTGCCATGTGCGTCCCGTTCAAAGCCAAGAGAGCAGCGAGAACTGGGGTTGCATCTGAACGAGCCTTCTGTATTTACACACTCATGCCCGGTCCTGCAGTCATGGTTGCCTTGCATGCACTCGTTAATATCTGTGAAAGAGAAGAGTGTAAACACAGCCTGCTGACAGTGCACATGATTAAATGCAAACAGAACCCAGATCAAACATTATTAGTTTCAGTCAAGTAATCTGTTGGGCATGATAAATGCTGTGCATGCTGCAAAACCCATACATGTATTGACAAAAGTCTCCTCTAGATGGCACTATGGCTTAAGGGCAGACAGTGCTTCTGCTATTCAGCAGGCTCTCCATGCCTGTTCACTTCTCATAACTCAAAGGTTATAAGATTGCATTACTTATGAGTTTTGCTCATCATTCATTAATGGTCAAATGATGCTTTTCTCATTTTAACTATGCAAAAATGCCTCCTTGGCAAGTTTTTGACTCCACGTCTGTTCATTGAAAACAGCGGAATATTCCTCAAGAGTACTCTCCCACCTGTCGTCCGAAGGGTTTACCTCCTGTCAATCAAACGGTATCTCTTGCCACAATAAGACCCAGCACTGGAGGGGATTCACAACTTTGAAGAATTACAAATTGAGGTGCATGTGTGTGTGAGTGCATAATGCATCAGTGACAAGCATTTTCAAGCAAAGCCGGCTAGAGTTCACTACAGTAATTGCACCACTGAGACTAAAACAGCCCTGGCAGGCAGGCCTGTGGATATAAGAGTTGAAAGTTCTCTACACTGTCAATAGTACTTACAAGCCTGGCAGAGTCTGCAAAAAGTGGGTGGACCTGACACAGACAGGGACACAAAGCGACACAGCAAGGGTAACAGGGAGGACTGACGTTGCCTTGACCCCTGGACTTTTAATATGCAATACAATCTCCAGGAACGCTATTGTAAGGTATGTAAGGTATTGTAAGTCCTTCTACAACAGAATTCATCAAACTTTTTTATTCTGTTTGTTATGTACCTTTTTTCAATTAGGCTACTGCCACAAAAAGCATCTGACAGATTAGCCAACGCACCGGATCTATAAATGCATTATTGAAAGGTGGACAAGCTTAACTTGGCTATTGTGAGTCATATAAACAGAGAAACACAATTAATTTCATCCCCATGGTCACTTTTCTGCAGTTGTGACAAGAGACAAAAGATTACACTCTCACAGTGACCATCCATTCTTTTTTCCAGATTGCTACAGACTTATATTTGCTCTGATCAGCCAATCAGAGGACATTAAAATGTTGATGTTTTTGTGGGCCAGATAGATTGGTTAAAAAAGAATTAGCCCTACCGATTGTTTTCACACAGAGGGGGAGAACATAGAAACCAAGCAAAAATTCAAACCCAGAGCTTCCACATCTCCTGACTGTGTGGCCAACATGCCAACACTTTTTAACCACAAAATGAATTAATATGATTACACAGAACAAATACTACTACTTAGATACCATTTAAGTTGTCAGTGTTTCTGCAGAGCCAGCAGGCCTATTAGGCTATAAAGGCGCATGCTGAGGGTGCCACAGCTGCCGGAGGACAACAAAATAATTTCAAAAAAATTACCCATTCCATTTTCCTCCGCTTATCCGGGTCCGGGTCGCGGGGGCAGCAGTTTCAGTAGGGAAGTCCAGACTTCCTGGTCCCCGGCGACCTCTTCCAGCTCCACCGGGAGGACACCAAGGCGTTCCCAGGCCAGCTGTGAGACATAGTCCCTCCAGCGTGTCCTAGGCCTTCCCCATCTCCCGGCTGGGCATGCCCAAAACACCTCACCAGGGAGGCGCCCGGGAGGGATCCGGATTAGATGCCCGAGCCACCTCAACTGGCTCCTCTCGATGTGAAGGAGCAGCGGCTCTACTCTGAGCTCCTCCCGGATGGCCGAGCTCCTCACCCTATCTCTTAGGGTGAGTCCAGCCACCCTACGGAGGAAACTCATTTACGCCGCTTGTATCCGCGATCTCATTCTTTCGGTCATGACCCATAACTCATGACCATAGGTGAGGGTGGGAACGTAGATCGATCGGTAAACAGAGAGCTTTGCCTTCCGGCTCAGCTCTCTCTTCACCACGACGGTCCGGTACAGCGACCGCATTACTGCAGATGCTGCACCGATCCGTCTGTCGATCTCACGCTCCAACCTTCCCTCACTCGTGAACAAGAACCCGAGATACTTGAACTCCTCCACCTGAGGCAAGACCTCACTCCCAACCCGGAGGGTACAGTCCACCCGTTTCCGACTGAGAACCATGGCCTCGGATTTGGAGGTGCTGAGTCTCATCCCAGAAGCTTCACACTCAGCTGCAAACCGCTCCAGTAAACGCTGAAGGTCACAGCCTGATGAGGCCATAAGGACCACATCGTCTGCAAATAGCAGAGACGAGATCCTAAGGTCACCAAGCTGGACTCCCTCAACACCTTGACTGCGCCTAGAAATTCTGTCCATGAAGATTATGTACTGGATCGGTGACAAAGGGCAGCCTTGGCGGAGGTCAACATTCACCAAAAACAAGCTCGACTTACTGCTGGCAATGCAAACCAGTAAAAAAATTACCCTTCAGTTTAATTATATTAAAACTAGTTATTTCTATTAACTCTTAAAATGGAAATGCTCACATTGATTCAAATGTAAAGCAACTGCCAATTAATATTACAACAAATAACAATATATATATATTTTTTGGCTTTTGTATATTGCAATCGTTCCGTGTAAATTGTTTACAGCATATAAAAAAACTGTGTCCAACCTGGGTGGATAATTAAATTGTTTGGCGTTGATTGCTGTAATTATAAGAATTATAATTTTGATTTATCTTATCTTATAAATTAAAGACATGCTATTTATTTCATTCATTCATTCATTTACTTTTGTAAAAGTATGCAACTGGCCAATGAAGGGAGGCAACATATAAAATCTTGCCTAGCGTGCCACATTGGATAGGACAGGCTCTGGCCAGCAGAGAAGGCATGCTGGCCCTAATGTTCCACCACTGTATTTTCATAATGAGCGGCCAACAAGAAGAGGCAACAAAGAGATTTTTACTTAAATTCATGGCCTAAATAGCTGCTCCTGTTTAATACAATTCCTTTTTAAAATGCTCATTTTGCTGGATTGAACATTATTTACATTTACATGAAGTCTCCTTGATTGGGCTCACAGAAAGCCTGCAGAGGCAAGCAGCATTTCCAGCACATCTAATAATCGTCTGTGAGGGACTATTCGTCTAGTATGAATGCGACCTCTGCACAGCCCAAATTTATGGTGCATGGAAATAATGAGACATATTGGAAAGGTGACGGCTGCATCTCAAAATTGGACACCACGTCTACGTAGAAATGCATGGCAGCTCTTCACACTGAGATGAAACTGCAAGTAAACTGTAAGGAAGGTGTGGTGTTGCTTTTGATCATTTAATTTTGGCTTCTTTCACATTATCTTCAGGACCTTATCTTCAATGCGCTCAATTCTCACACCAAAGTTATACAAACACTGTCTTGACTCGGGAGCATTTCCATGCTGCTTAGTGCTAATAAAAGTGAGGTGCACCTTCACATATGTCTCCATTGATCTGGTATCCTAGGGGACAGGCGATCAGTCTCTGGCAGACGTAGCTTCCTGCGGTGTTCGTGCAGCGCTCGTTCAACTGGCAGCCATGCGCCGACAGACACTCATTAATATCTGCAACAGAACAAACAAGAAATGTGTCAGTGTGAAGAAAGTGAAAGAAAAGTGCACATATTTGATATCATTATTGGCAACAAATGGAGGCAGATTAAAGCGAGAGGGTATGCCGGTCAGGCCTGGCAGACCCAAACGCATTGTGAAGGTCTGCTGGGAACGTCTGGCAGAGTTCCCGGTCAGAAGGAGTTTCAACTCCCACCTACGGGAGAGCTTTGACCATGTTCCGAGGGAGGCAGCGGACATCGAGTCCGAGTGGGCAATGTTTCGTGTCTCCATTGTCACTGCAGCTGATCGGAGCTGTGATCGTAAGGTGGTCGGTGCCTGTCGTGGCGGTAATCCCAGAACCCGTTGGTGGACACAAGCGGTGAGGGATGCCGTCAAGCTAAAGAAAGAGTCCTATCAGGCAGTTTTGGCCCATGGGACTCTGGAGGTAGCTGACAGGTACCGGCAGGCCAAGCGGTCTGCGGCTATGGCAGTCACTGAGGCAAAAACTTGGACATGGGAGGAGTTCGGAGAAGAGATGGAAAACGACTTCCGGAGGGCTTCAAAGAGATTCCGGACCACCATCCGCCATCTCAAGACGGGAAAGCAGTGCACAGTCAACACCGTGTATGCTGTGGTCGGTGTGCTGCTGACCTCTACTCGAGATGTTGTGGACTGAGACAACATTTTCTAACAAAGAAGCAGTGCCCGGGGACTCTGAGGCGGCTTCTTCTATCTCTGGGGCTAAGGTTACCAAGGTGCTCAAAAAGCTCCCTGGTGGCAAAGTCCCGGGGGTGGATGAGATCTGCCCGGAGTTCCTTAAGGCCCTGGATGCTGACTCTGCAGCATCGCGTGGACATCGGGGTCGGTGCCCCTTTGCCTGGCAGACCTGGGTGGTGGTCCCGCTTTTCAAGAAGGGGGACCGGAGAGTGTGTTCTAACTATCGTGGGATCACACTCCTCAGCCCTCCCGGTAAGGTCTATTCGGGGGGTTCTGGAGAGGAGGATCCGCCGGATAGTCGAATCTAGGATTGAGGCGGAGCAGTATGGTTTTCGTCCTGGTTGTGGAACTGTGGACCAACTCTATACTCTCTGCAGGGTCCTTGAGGGTGCATGGGAGTTTGCCCAACCAGTTTACATGTGTTTTGTGGACTTGGAGAAGGCCTTCGACCGTGTTCCTCGGAGAATACTGTGGGGAGTGCTCCAGTAATATGAGGTATCGGACCACCTTTTCCAGGCGGTTCAATCCTGGTATGACCGGTGTCAGAGTTTGGTTCGCATTGCCGGCAATAAGTTGGACCCGTTTCCAGTGGGGGTTGGACTCCGCCAGTGCTGCCCTTTGTCACCGATTCTGTTCACTACTTTCATGGACAGAATTTATAGCCGCAGCCAGGGCGTTGAGGGGTTTCAGTTTGGTGGCCGCAGGATTCGGTCTCTGATTTTTGCAGATGATGTGGTCCTGTTGGCTTCATCGAGCCCTGACTTTCAACCCTCACTGGATCGGTTTGTAGCTGGGTGTGAAGCGGCTGGGATGAGAATCAGCACCTCCAAATCCGAGTCCTTGGTTCTCGCCCGGAAAAGGGTGGAGTGCCATTTCCGGGTCGGCGATGAGGTCCTGCCTCAAGTGGAGGAGTTGAAATACCTCGGGGTCTTGTTCACGAGTGAGGGAAGGATGGACTGTGAGATGGACAGGCGAGACGTCTGGGCTTCCTTGCTTAGGCTGTTGCCCCCGCAACCCGACCTCGGATAAGCGAAGGAAAATGGATGGTATGCAAACAATTAGGGGAAAGGCTACTAATTCTAGCATGTGCAAGATGAGAGTGAGCTGCTCTCAATGCCATTGTCCCAGTTAGCTTTTAAGCAGGAGTTGTATGAAATGCTACAATAACAATGTATCATAAACGGTCTATCAAATGTATATGATGTATGTAAGGATAACATGCTTGTGTTAAATCCCCCTGATGGAAACTCATTTGAGGGAAGATATTTGAAAATGATGCCAATCAGTATTTTTGTCTACCTCGCAGCGTGTTGCCAGGAGTAAAAAAGATTAAAGCTGTATCTCCTCTACACATCTCGAGGTGCTGATGGGGGAGAGAGATAAATCAGCAAGAGGCATTCCAAGAATCTCGCCTCAACTGGAGCCAAAGCGCTCCAAAATTGAGATGTGAAATTACACACCGCATTTCACCGAGATTGTGTTCAATCTGCATGCGCGACCCTGGTCAGAAAATATTTGCAGTCTTATATCTGCCTTGCCTTCGCAGGAATGTTCATCAGCCATGAGGGAGAATCCTGGGAAACAGGAGCAGAGTGGCCTTCCGCCCTCCGGGATGCAATGCTGGTCACAGGGGCCATTTCCTGCGCAAATTGAAGCGAGGTCACATCAAATGTACCATGGAAAACAGCAACCTTGTAAACCCATGGAGCGGACAGAAACTTGTTTTCCGCATTTCTCTTCCCTCTATTTTATTGCATTTTGTCAGGTTAATAACTAACCTAACCATATTGCCTTGCCACCTTAAGCTAACAGAAAGGTGGACCTCCACCCTGGTGTCACAGTCAGGAGAACTGTATTTTAGGGCTGCAACTAACAATTATTCACTTAGTCGATGAATATGAAGCTCGTCGATTTATTAATTTCAGATTTTTCAGCCAAACACAAACAGCAGTGACTTGCGGTCGGGAGGAATGATGAAAAAAGAAAAACAACTAATAATAACATGAAATAATGTCAATATAATATTTGCCCATTAAGCGGTGTTATAAATATATTTTCTGTGTGATTCAATTTAATGGTTTCCTTAATAAAAAGGGCTGAATTTGCAGATTTCCTGATCAAATACATGGAAGAAATCAAAGGTAAGGCCACCACGAGCGTGGCACCTGCCAGTTTCTGTTTCTTCTCACCATTTTGCCAGTAATATATTATATATATGTTTATACATTTATTATACACCATGACTTTCTAGAGCCTGGGCAATCAATGTTTTTAATGTATTCCTTGGAGAGTACATTTTCTGTCTGTTGACTGTCAATGCTATGTTTTTTACTATCACCTTATACTTATACTAGGAACTTGTCGTCGTAGTGAGAACATTGTCTGTACTACAACAATGTTTTGTTATAATTGTTTATATACCACTCATCACTATGATTTATGATGATTAGCATTCATCAGGCCTGCAATATAAGTTATTTGCGATGATAAGGACATTGACTACTATTTAACACACTGTCACATGACCTTACTTACGCATTCAAACTTTAACTGCTGGAAGTCTACAAATATATTGAAATAGGGGAAACCCTACAGGGGTAGGATTAAATAAGCTTTGCTTCTTCCTACTCCTTTTTGACATGTGAAAGTGTCGATTGTATTAAGTGATGTATTCCAATGTAATTGACATGCATGTTCAAATAAAATTAAACCATTACCATTACCAATCTAAATGTGACATCATATTTCTTGCTAATCAGACAATAAAAATACGTAGAAATGTTATGACCGCTATGAAGGAAGATTAGGTAACCAAACTCACCAGGAGGCGATTAGACTTTTACAACAAAGTATCGGAACTTTTTCTGGAGAAGAAAAGGCTACATGTACTTTACAGTATTTACAGATAAAAATTAATGTAGGAGACAGGTTATAGATTTATGTGTTTCAGGTATGTTTAGGTCGTGGTCACAGGGGACGTTCACATGGACACATATTCCATACACTGCTGCATTCCATCTGCCATCACTTCAAATGCAAGATATCTGCTGTCCCAGTTTGGTCTCAGTGTAATAAACCCGCCCCACCAAGGTGTCCTGTCAGTATCTCTGTTAAGAGCCTGAAAACATTTTTAAAACACTTTTTTTCGCCAAAGCAAATTATTCTCTTCTTTTTTGGTTATCCTTTTAAAGATCAACCTGTACCTAAAAAAACCTTCCAAAGAAGTCAGTGCCTCACCAGCCATGAACCTCACCGCATGTCATTGAAAAACAGCTTTTATTGTTTTCAAAAGTCAAAGCTAATGTGTGTGAATATCTTGTTTTGCCTAAAACACAGAGGCTGAAATGAGAGGATATTTACATTTTTATGTTAAAAAAAATGGTAATTAAATAACAAAATTGTTGTCAGCGATTCACTGGTTAATCACTGGTTATAATTATATTATAATCAAAAGTGAACAATTCGGGTCTAGAACCATCCGACATTAACCTTTTTCAATTACATTCCATTGGAAGCCTGAAACAATACCATGTGAGGCAACTGGCTTCTCATTCTGTCATATTCAATTACGTCATTTCAGAAATTCAGTCTGTAAAGTCTTGAGTCGCCCTCTCCCCTTATGAAGCTGTCTAACCTTCGCAGGGGTTGAGTGGCACCGAGGGCTGGGTGGGGGATGGAAAAGATGAGGTGGGCTCCAATCCTTGACTGTCATCCTCCTTCAGTCTGTTCTCATCATCCACTGTCTCTGCAGAAACACGAATAATCTCATCACAGGTACGAGGGATTACACTATAATCAAGAAGTCTGCCTTGCCTCCCGCTGCCTTAGTTAAAGGCTTACACATATTCCCACTTTTCCGTTTGATGATATGCAACTGACAGCCAGAGGAAAATATATAAAAGCATCAAGGTGTGGCAGGAAAAGGCATTGCCTACAGACAAACATTTGGGTTTATTGGCAAGCCCCATTCGTCACTCTAATTTGCTGGGAGCTCTGACATCAGCATCCTGTTCAGACAGGTTTGTGTTGGCGAAAGTGTTGTGTTGATTAAGTTTGGTGCGCTCAAGCAAAGTTATATGGCGTTATCTCCAAATACCTCTCATTCTGGACATGTGAGCGGGCCTCCTGTTTTCAGTTTGTGCAAGACTTTCCAACCAGTGAAAATATTTTGCATCCTAGACCACAAAAGCTTTTTGTCAGCAGGAGAGACATGATTTGCGAAGCGGGGCTGTCAGTCCAGGAAAGGGATGTTAACATGTGATTAAAATGGCTATTATTAGGTGGTATCGGAGCTTGCAGGCAGGGAGGAACTCAACGAGGGCAGAAAAATAATACACTGTGAACATGCAGACAAACGACATCAAATGTTGTCTACCTGTCAAGAATGCTGAATGTGAATTGCGTGATCGAGACACCTTCCTGCCCACGGGCATCACTGGAAATGTCTAATTGCACCACATGAAGCTTTACCTTGTGCACAAGTGAAAGCATCTTCTTGCAGCACGTATCCTGGGAGGCACTCACAGCGGAAAGAGCCTAGTGTGTTTACACATCTGTGGTGGCAGATGTTGCCCCCGTACATCAGGCACTCATCCATGTCCTCCACCTCAATAGGCCCCTCCGCCGCGTTCTCCCCGTGCCTCTCTTTGCCAATGGAGAAGGCCTCGTTCGGGTAATGGCTGTCGGACACTGCAGCACAAACATGCACGTGTTTGTAGACTTGTAAATGTAAATACACACCAATTAAAAAGATCAACTGACATTGACATTTTACGTACAAAATATAAAAATGTGCTTCCAAAATTACATGTATTACTATAAAATGTCTGTGTTTATAATATTTATAATGACCTAAATTAACTAACAAGCCACGAATGAGTAAAATGGCCCATCAACAGGCAGACTAGATTTCAAATGAACTGATGAACAAGGGTTTGAATTGTTTGTTAATGAGGTTTCAAAAGGTTTCTTCAGAATGATAACATACCAATGCACTTTAAACCAACCGGCACCCTCAGACAAAGCTGGTTCACTCCAAGGACAAAATCCTCAGAAGACCACCGATCAAAATAGAAGCAGTTTAAGTCAAACTAGAAAGGCCCTTTTTAAACAGATGAGGAGTTGTGTCTGTTGCTGTCTGCTCACAACAATGTCCTAAAGCTTGCCTTATTCATTGGGAAGGCCCAGTGACATGTTGTTTTGCCAACCTATAATTATGCAGGACAGTTGTTCACCAGCCCAGCCCAACGACATAACAACAACGACCTTATTGTGACCACACCAAGCGGGCACACCTACCGGAGAGCCCAGCTCGATTCCGCTGCTGCAGATTACCTTGACTTGTATGACTGACAATCTTCTACACAGTCAAAATAACCGAGTTTTCCAACGACAAAAAATAAACGAAACAGGGTAACACTTGGAAAAGCAGAGCAAAGAGCAAAACAAGTAAATGTCACGCAGGCGCTCAATCTCTTCGAATTAACCAAGAGGGTTGAACAGGACTGTTACACTTTGTTCTTGGAGGCCAATGAACCATTTTTCAGCCATGCTCGGGGACTTGTTTGTTTTAAATGCCAAGAAAACAGATTAGCTTTGATTCAAAGCTATACTTTTTCCTGGCACTGCATTGATTGCATGCCGGCACCTCTAGGGATGATGATGCGCACACTGCCTTAGTTTTGGGTTTGGGCTAGTTGTGTCTACATGTCTCGCTGATACCTTTTTGTGGTGGTGAAGTGGCACCAAGAGCAGGTTTTTCTCTGATGGCATGCCAGCTGTCACGACTTTGGTCCCACATGTCCTCGCCCTCGCAGCACATCAGGAAAACGTGTCTGCAGTGGAGGCCCATGTGCCGGTGGGCTTTGCACTCATGACCCTCACTGCGGACCTTCAGCCCCACAGAGCAGCAGTCACAGCACTCCTGGAGGGCATAATCAGTCTTTAAATGTATTTTTTCACAATATGTGGCTTATTTGTGTTGAACAATCTGTGGTAAACAATTGTGTCAAATCTAATGTACTTCCTGTCTTGTGATCAGGCAAGGGTTAATCTAAAAACATTGCGCAGTGCAATGGAGTTTTCTTCATCACAAAAAGAGTACAGCCGTCCCTCGCAGTATTGCGGTTCAATTCTTTTTCTCCCAGAAATTAAATTCCATAGCAGCCGTCTCGAGTTCCCGCCCCGTGAGTTGCAAAGTGGTGTAAACAATGAATTACAGGTGTATAAAGGTGACTATAATGGTGTTATTTCATGTCTACGGGGTTCTAATAATGTTAAAAACATATTTAGTGAGTCGAAGAGATTTTCTATGTTTTTCTTTTTTAATTTTTTTTTTTTTAATTTTTTATTCTTTTTTTTTGAAATTCATTTAACACAGCCATGTCTGGAACCAGTTAACCACTACAAGTGAGGGACGACTATAATATGTTTGCTTGAAATTTGACAATCTCAAATCAAACAAATGTCCCTTCTTATTTTTTTTGATAATGTATTGTCTTCTGCGTTTTTACTCAGTGTTCATGTGATTGGTCCAACAAAATGGGTTTGGACTCATGCTCTGCCACTGTCTGATGGGGGCAATGGTACTGTTTCAGAGGATGACACTTGGCTAAATGCTCCAAATGCTCTGTAAACATTCTGCAATGAAAACCAAAAACACATCAAACCTCATCACCCACCATCAACCATCAACAAGGTATTGGTTGGCTAGTAAATCCCTTTGAGTCACGATTGGTACTTCTGAGACTCTGCTATTTTTTTATGTTTTGTTAATAGTAGTCATGTCATGATATTTACTAAAAACAAATCTACAGGTACAGTTTGACAAATCCAACTTTGTTTGACTTTCTTACCACCGGGTGTGCACTAACTACGGTTAAATCAAAATTTAAAAAGATCATAGTTAATAATAATGACAAAGTTATCGTTATTGGTTTTAGGAAAAAAAAACATTGTTTATCCCTAGTTTGAGCAACATGCACTGTTATTGGCCTCTGTTCCTGTAAATCTTTGGTATTCCTGCTGGTTTGTGTTATTGTAATTAGTTTTATTCTTGATTTTGGGTTTCCTGTTAACTTGTTTCAAGTTTTGTTAATGTGTTTTCTGACATGCCAATTTCTTTCACCTTTGGTTAATTTGGTAATTTAAATGTGTTTTGTTTGTTTTTGTTGGTTTTTTTCTTTCACAGTTTGTTGAAATGTTTTGCACTTTGCGGCCGTACCGTAACCAAGAGCGGAAAATGGAGAATACAGTTTGCCTGACAAAAGCACTTGTTTCACACATCATTGGAATATCGATTTGATGATCCTCGGTAAACCTTCTTAAAGAATTATAAATACTCTATCAACAGGATTCTACAAATTTGAAAAATATATTTTGTTATTGTCACATACGCGTGGTGTATGTATGTATAACAATTAGGGAGTTATAAACTCAAATTTTGTTCCCTAAACGTCTCCTAGTGCAATATTATTCCATCCATTTCCTGAAACATGCTTCTGCCATTACAGTGAAGTCAAACAACTGTTGCTCTAGTCCCCTTTGAAGATAGCAACGCTTTAGTCAGTGGGAATCTTTAGCTGTAATTGAGTCTCAGTCATTTGTCTAAATTAAATAAGGCCATTGACCAAGCTTGCACCCACAGCAGTAATTATCAAAGCAGAAGTCCAGGTTTAAGAAAAAAGGCTCAGTTCTTCATTGACTAATGCAATTGGCCATTTTGAATTGGTCCCTAACTGGTAAATTTACGTTTTGTCTGTGAACCCAGTGAACTATGTTTGCCCTATGCTGCTGCATCTGTCCATAGCTACTTGCCTTGTAGGAACTGAGCCCACACGTATCGCTGGCATCCTCCTCACACATATGCCCGTCTCTGGCTGCACTCATTCCAGCCAGACATCGTCTTTCTCTCAGGGAACCAAGGCAGCACTGTTGCTGAGACGTCCTGGCAGAGGGAAAAGCACCAAGGAGAAAAGAGCTGTTGGGGCGAACAGAGTGTGACTGTGGCCCTGCAGCCATGAGTGGGCTGCCCATTCTTCTCATGGCCGTCGCTGCTAAAGTATAGGAGTTGATCGATGAGATTTAAAATTTTGAGAAGGAAAATGATGTCTGCAGTGAATTTAACTTGTACTCACATACCGGTCAAGGCCATGAAGACTCAGGCCCGTATGCACTAAGCTTCTCAGAGTCCTCTAAGACAGCTCCTAGTTTAGCCTAACAATTCTTCGCAAGGAATCTTAGCTATTAAGAAAGTTCCTGAGAGGACCTCTGAGCAAGAAAGGGAGAGAAACGTTGATCTTAGTGAGAAGGTGGGGTTGAACGCCTTACTAGGTATGGTGCAGTCTTCTTAGGAAGGTGATTGGTTGTTACAAAAATGGGAAAAGACCAAAAAAAAAAAGAAAAGATGCGCTTTGTTATCCTCGTCATGAATGGACAGTAAAATCAAGCAATCACTTATAACTTGAACTGTATTAAGAAATAATTTTAAAAGTATAATCGAGATATTAATTTTATGTCATGATGGCGAAGCCCAGCAAAATTAAATGAATTATGAATGACCTTCAAAATGTTTCAAATAACCTCATTCACATCTCCATCATATATTCATATGCTTATTGTTATGTTTACGTTGTTGGTCATTTTACCACTTAATGTATTTGATATTAATGGTGGACACAGACCCAGCTGCCAGCCGTTTCTGTGTTTGCAAACAATGTAAGGGCTGAATGATCACTCTGCTGACTAGGGATGAGGTCCAACATCCCTGCACGATTGAGCCTGTAACGTGGTATTAAATCGCTTTCATTTAGCGTACAGAAAACCCCTTCCTCTATGTCTTTCTTCCATCTTGTCTGTTTACGCCACTCTAAGGCTTCCTAAAAGTCCTCCTGACCACTCATTTTGCTGCCTTAGGAGCCCTCTTAAGGCCTTTCTAAACAACTTTTATCTTTGCACGTAAAAATTCTAAGGAAATCTAAGGAAATTCTAAGGGCATTACACTAAGACATGACATTAAGAGCTATTTTTAGCCTTAGGATGATTGATGATGATTAAAGATGAACACTACGGGGATGCAGATACTGATACTGAACCAAAAGTTTATCATTTTGCCGTAGTCATAGATACAGTTTTGTCTGTATTACAAATACGATTCAGTTCATGATTAAAAGTTTAACAATTCACCCGTGGGTCTGATGGAAGCTACTCACCAAATTTCAAAAGTATCAGCTCCACATTTGTTGAGTTTTGTGTAGTTCTGCAAAGATTACTTTCTTAGGCGAATAATCTGATTGCTTGTTGTGTGGATTAATCGAGTAATTTGGTAGGACCGAGATGGACTACACCCGTATGACTCTCATTTAGTGGCATATTAGAAAAGAGGTAAAAATGCAGGAACTGAGACTCTAACGAGGATAAGTGGAATAGAAAATGGATGGATGGATGTCAATTACTGTTTTCCAGTGGCAACCTAATGTGTGTGAATATCTTGTAAAACACAAAGATGATAGGTCTGCTTACAAAAATGACTAAGGAAATTTTACAATATTCACATTTGAAAAGATGAAATCAGAGGATACATACATTTATAAATAAAAAAATGGTTAATCAAATACCAAAACAGTTAATTATTAATATAATTAATTGATGAATCATCAATTCATCGATTGTGCAGTTAATTAATCCGTTAGCTATAAATTAGTTAGCTATAAATTAATTGTTGCAGCTCTAGGTATGTCTGTGTAGCAAAAATCTACCTCATAGCAAATGACCTCAATGATAACCCCAGTAACAATAACTTAAGCTCATATAGGTTTTTAAGGTGATTGAAGTTAAAACATGTGATGGTCTCACCAGCAGATGGACTGCCTATCTTTAGTGGGTGGCTCCATGCTATTGCAGTGTCCATTGACTGAAGCCCATTTTGCACCAGTATCACAGCATGTCTCCACCAGCTCCATGACTGACACTGTAAAGAAACCCAAACACAAACATTCATGTGACACAGTGATTTTAAATTTGTAGTTTATGTATAAATATTTTATTTTTCAGACATACTATTGGCTACAATGACAATTCAACTGAAGTAGGATGACTAATAGTTTCAGAATGGCATGCGTGAAATCGTCAAAATACAAATAAATATTATTATTATATCATAAAGAGCCAAATGTGGTGTTTGGAGAAGTTTAGGAAGAATGAGTACTGCTACACTGAGGCAAACTTGGTTCTCAAATTTCTTGACCCTACCCTGACGTTCACTTGGCAGGGAGAAGCGTGAAAACAGCTGAAATTACATTCGAATAAAATTATCCTTTAAATTAAAAAAAAACAACATCTGAGCTAATCAGAGCTGGAGCTGAGGAAAAAGTAACACATTAGCACACCCTTTCAAACTGGGTCAAGGAGCAGACAGAGTAAATACACATTATGCAGTTTTCCGGGAAAATATGCTTTAACATGGCAGTGCTTTCTAGTTTTGAACTGAGCCGCTCCAGTGCTTTTCACAGGCAGCATGTACTGTAAATATGTTACGACATATTCGCCTAGTACTGGCCACATTTTTATGATTTCAAAGTGATTATTGTATTACATTACATTATTTGGTACCTGTTTTGGATGTTGGGTGAGAACTTGAAATAGCATCCTCTTCAAAATCAAACATATTCCCATCATACTAATTGATTTCTGTGTGAAAACATTATAAGTTTTGAAGATGTGTATTAACTGGACAATACACTTACTGATGTGGTTGTAGTTGGTAATTGGTGTAGAACTGTACGGCCCTTTTGGCAATTGAGGCAGATGCTAAGGGTTACTGTGCATCTAGCAGGCGTAAAAAAAAATCCCCTTCAATATGAGTAAAAAAAATAGTAATTACTCTTAACTCTTAAAATGGAAACACTCACATTGATTTAAATGTAAATCAGTGCCCAATGAATAACAAGTCTCACTGTGCCATTATTTTTATACATAGTTTTGCATAGAGTTTTGCATAGAGTCAATGTAAATAATCTAGAGCAGGGGTGCCAAACTCATGCCACGGAAGCCTGAGACCCTGCAGGTTTTCTTTCCAACCGGTCACTAAAGCAGGTGATGTTAATGAAAAACCCCACCTTCAATTTGAGGGAAGGAGATCATCAATGAAATCACCTGCTGAAGAAACTGGTTGTGAGCATCCTTGGCTGCATGAGTGTGTAGGCCTAAAAAAGTTCCCCCGACAGGTGCCCAATCTTAGTGCCTCGGTCGGTAGGGTGTCATTATGATAACACAAAAGTTGGATATGCCCATGATCAAGCCTGAGACAGTAACAACAAACAACAGGTGCCCATGCCAGACGAAGAGGTGGGTTAGAGTGTCTTCAATGCAGCGATCTCTTGGGGGAATTTGTTGTTCAAGCTACTTTGTGTTGTGTTTTCCTGTGTGTTTCTAGCTTTCTGGACACTTACTCTCCTACCATTTTTGTGAGTACCTTGTTCAGTTTGCTTTTCGCCGTTGGACTGCACTTTTTGGATTAAACTTTGTCCTACACATTGTTTTTTTGTCGTCTCAGCTTTGGGGTTCAACCTGAGGCTTAATGCCGTTATTACCAGTAACGTGACGTTAGGCCTATTCGATAAATTGATTAACTGAAAGATTCAAAAAATGTTGCTGGCCTCAATAAATTGACATGTGCATGCATGTTTGTTTTCCTCTCGCTACTCTCTTTACCACACAGGCTGTATAACAAGAGGCTTCACTCTGCACATTGGTGAAGTCATTTTCATGTTGGATGTTGGGTATTTGTCGCTGCTGCTGCAAATTTCACATTGACAGTTGGATATCCGGCTTCGTAGCAACACTGTGCCCGGACTGCTCTCTCATGGTGCGGGGAGCTCACATGGACCGCTCATTCGCACCTCACGAACACTAATCACTCCTTTCCTGAACTAAACATGTCGAGCCGGCAACATGCACTAAGTTGACAAAATTGCTTTTATACTCTTAGTAGATGTCAATAGCCATTATAAGCCAGATGGGTTCTTTTGGTTTAGCGGTGCATGCTAACTTTACTTGCTTACTTTAATAAAGCTTGTTAAAATTGCAACTGCAACTGCAATTTTATTTAAAAACTCTTGACATTCCAGTTACAATGTTAAATACTTTTGAGAAATTCAAGCTTATTGCTTTTGGTATGATGAACTTGAATTATTATGCTATATAATTAATGAAAAAATGGTCTCAATGTTGTCAATAATATCAATTATCGCCAATAATTGGTAGGACAATTATGGGGCAAAATGTGTTATGGCAGGCCTATGTGACGTTAACTCTGTGTGCAATCACAGCGTCTATTGTCAGCTATTTAGCTTGGTAACGTGGCAAGTGTTTTTGCAGTTGAAAATAATTGATTTGTTCAACAACAACAGTCATTTCTAATGCAAATGCAGAGCCACTTTCAGAGGAGAGGGTGCTGGAGGAGGTGGGCGGTAGGCCCTGTGAAGGAGTTGTATACAGACACGTAATGTCATACAAGCCAACCAATCGAAGCCTTAACGATTTGCTTTTCCACAAAGCAAACGTACAAGTGTATTCAAGGGTCAAATGTGTGCCGTTTATGATCCTAAAACAATTGAACCTAAATTTGGTTCTCAGGTGGTAATGTTGACTTACAGGCTCTTGCAAATGCAATTTGGACAGACTGGGCAAAAATGTCGTTACAATATATTTTGAAAAAACTGACTGCCAAAGACAGGGTGAGGAGCTCGGCCATCCGGGAGGAGCTCAGTGTAGAGCCGCTGCTCCTTCACATCGAGAGGAGCCAGTTGAGGTGGCTCGGGCATCTTTTCCGTATTCCTCCCGGGCGCCTCTCTGGTGAGGTGTTTTGGGCATGCCCAGTCGGGAGAAGGCCCCTGGGAAGACCTTGGACACGCTGGAGGGACTATGTCTCACAGCTGGCCTGGGAACGCCTTGGTGTCCTCCCGGTGGAGCTGGAAGAGGTCGCCGGAGACCGGGAAGTCTGGACTTCCCTACTGAAACCCCGCGACCCCGGACCCAGATAAGCGGAAGAAAATGGAATGGAATGACTGCCAAAGACCACCATGGCCTTTTAAACTTTTGGTTCTGATGCCTTTCTTGACTGCCTTGTTTACATCATAAGAGACAGCCAATCACTCAAAACCTATGAAGATGTTGAACACAGAAATCCAAATAACCTTTATGCAGTGTTTGATTTATTCCTACAGTATGTGTGCATATAAAAGGCCTCTTGGAAATCACGCAAGAACATACACTTTCGTTTTGTGACTACCATTTGTTTTCTTCAGACGTTTGCAACTCTCTTTGTTTTATGCATGTTTTAAAATATATACAAAGGATTCCTTTGAAGAGATCTGAAGAATTGAACTGAAACGATGGGTGGACACACAATAATAAACCACGTCCAATAGTCAGCTATGTTTATTTCAATGTGGCTTTGAGAGGCGGCTCAGGAGCACCCTTTGGCTCCAGGTCTGTCATATTTGTCTATTAGTACAAAATGCACCACATACTTCGTTCTTGTCCAAATCCAAACCTGTGACATCACTCGCTAGGAAAATATGCAGGAAGAATAACAACAGGTACGGCTCTCAACATGTCTGGAGGTGTCATAAAGCCACATGCTGCCACTAATCAAGACTTGTGTGTTTTGTCTTATGTATTCTTAGAGATGATTTCACATACAAGTGAACTGGGTAAAGAAAATCCAACAGTTGTCAAATCAAAAGGGTTAATCCTCTTAGAGGAATGTTTGTGTAAACAGAGCTATGTTTTTGTGCATTTGTAAATATACATAGATGGTGTATATGTACACCTTCAGCATGTGTACTTACAGACATATTGTGCCTTCCGAAGTACATAATCACTGTCCGACAACAGCTGGCTCTGACATAACAGGTAGGACTCCCTGAAGTCGGGATTACTTCATTTGTACAAGTCTTGATTGACAACTTTTGTCTTAATCCCCTTGAGACCTTTAAGACAACAATCGTGTCATCTTTTTTTAATTATAGGGTTAAAATAAGTTGAGGCAAGCCATTAGTGGTTGCCTCAGGCTTTGATGGTTGCACGCATTACCCCCAATCCTTGCCACCTCCTTGCGCTTAGTTACCCTTCATCCAGCTGCACCCTAGAGAATACGACAAGGCTAAACTGCCATTCTTTGTTACGCCATGTGCTGTGCTGCACAATTTGTGGAAAGAAGTTCAACGTTTAAAAAGCATCATGCTTGTTTTATGCATGCAAAGTTGTCAAACATTTCAAAATGTATGTTAATTCTTTTGTGACACAGTTAAATAGAAGTCTGATTGTCCAGTCCTATATTTTGTCATTGTAGTTTTCTTAAAAGTAAAGTAAAAAATATGGTCTCGTCTTGTTTGCGTTTTTGCCGGATTCGATTGCAAGATGGGCATACCGGCTTCCTACGGCACCCACGGTTATTGTCAGCAGGAGAACCAGAGTGTGCAGCGGGAAGAGCCACCCAGCATGGCCAGGCAAGGTGCATTATTGTCGCCGTGCGTCTACAGAGGTCAGGAGAACCAGAGCGTTGGCCACGAGGAGCTGGAGCGCTGGAGTCCATGAAAGTGTTCTGATTGGGTTTTTTTTTGTGCAATTACTTGCAAGAGCAGTTATCGCGTTAATTAAATGACATCTCTTTATGATGAAGGTAAATGAATTTGCAGGGGAGCGAGCATGTCATAGGCCAATATTTGAGTTTTGGATCATTTAGAATTTTTTTATTTCCTTTTGTTGTAAAATGTGTCACGTATCATGAATAACATGTGGGAGTGATCACATTACAGTCATTATGTGACTCAGCTACATTGTGCATGTTGTGTATGTCAGAACATAATTGTGCTCCTTCAAAGGAGGGGTAGTGTGCAGAACCCGAGCATGGATCAGAGCGCTCATACGAGCCAAACGTGTTGGGCCTGACATGTGGAGTGGACCACACAACAGTCTGATTGGCTCTTGTTATACAGACTTGACTACCTGCTCACATCCCCACAGGAAAGGCAAACAAACTACTAACAGATGCGAGCACATTGCTAACTGAGGATGAAAACCTATTACACGCTGTCAGAACTAATGATGCATCGAGTTCTTTCAGCCTGTCCTTGGTCACGTTTCTCTAAAACACAGGTTGAATTCATTTTGTACAGCTCAACATCTGCTTTAGACACTGACTATTCAATTGGTTTAGGATGTTCAACGGCAATATTCCTGTTATTGAAGCTTGCTTCCTTTTTCATTTGTATGCTCAAGGTCCGTTTCCAAACCAGACAGCAGGAAAGGCCCATTCAAAGCACCAGATGTCTTGATTCTGGCCTGGATGGAGCCGAACGGATGTGTGCCATTAATTATTCTGTTAATATCACACAAACACGAATGGAATGTTCGTCTTTTATTGTAAAATTGTAATGCTTTGTGTCTTCACTTTACGTGCAACTGTTGTTTAGGAATGGATTTCTCCATTTGGAGCAATGTTTTCTTGCTGCATAATGCTGCACATGACATGTGCATAAGGCGTCCTTTTACTGGAATTCTTGGAAACGAGCTGGAAGGCACCCTAGATCAACTAGAACTATCTTCTTTATTGATATTTCCAGCAGTGATACACTGGAAAAGGTCACCTCTGGAATTCACCCTGCATTTCTTTGAGGAGAATAGATCTGTTGATCTCATGCTCACCTGCAGGATGTTGTGGCAATGCTACTCATAGAAACTCACGTTTTGTCCACACCACCTCAGAGATTTAGTAGTGTCCCATCAGCCATGCTCTGGTTGAGTTAAATATTATGGTGGGTGTCCAAGTGAGGGTTGTACTAAGAAAGTGAGCATATATGGAGGTGTGCCTCAGATGAGCTGATAACTGGGAAGATTGGGAAACCAGCACGGGAGAGAAGTAATCCAACCAGCTCTGGAAAGAGCAGTGTGTAGCGTCCGGCAATCATGCCACAACAGTGGCCTCATTCATCTCACGTGTCCCATGCCACTCGCAGGTACAACCCCCTCCCACAAGAAATCCTATACTATGTCCAGCCTAGCATCAGAACATATGAACAATCCCATCCCCCTCCCCTCCTGAGCACATTCTGCATCTGTTTGGACACACAGAACAAATGAGCTGGAGTCGCTGACATGAGAGCACAAAGCATTCCGTTTGGAACATGCTCATGCAGCAAAGGTATGTTCAGTTACAAATGGCTATGGACGTGAGACCTCTGTCAAGTACAATGAATGAGCAGGGGCATGCGGTGGACCTTGATTAACATTTCTTTGCTTTCTTCATAGCTTAATAGAGGGGTGGCTATTTCTAATATTGTAAGTAATTTTCCACAAACTAGGAATCATTCTGTAAACCAAATAAAATAATTTTTTTTTTAGAGATTTCCATTTCAACACTTCCGTTCCAGATTGTTGGTCATTTATGACGGGCAGGGAAGACAGAGTTCAACCTGGAATCAAAATGGAAGGAACCAGAAAGTAGCCGGTAAACCAATGAAGGGATAAATAAGCAAAACACTATTTTTACTTTCATGAAATGAGCCGTGATGGGAGTGTTAGATGGTTGTTGATTAGCATCATTACGCCTAAACTTATTAAACAAATTCTCTCTGGTGAGGTTGTCCTCTCAGGGGTCACGAATGAGCTAGACCCTATCTCAGCTGACTTTGGGCATAAGGCGACATACACGCAGAGCTAGTCACAAATAAACATCTACTCTATACTCACATTCACACCTACAATAAACCCTCATTTATATTTTTATGTTAATTATATGTATTATTAATTGAATCATTATTTATTTATATATATTATTTCATGTCCAGAGGTATGTAATAATATTTAGAATCTAATAATATTATAGTTGTGATATTGTAATATACGTGTGTGCATGTGTGTGTGTGTATACTGTTTGTGTATATATATATATATATATACAGTATATATACTGTATATAGTAGTTTGTGTGTGTGTAAATATATATATATACAGTATATATACTGTATATAGTAGTTTGTGTGTGTGTAAATATATATATACAGTACATACACATATACATGTATGTATATATGTGTGTGTTTGTGTGTGTATCTATTTACAGTATATACAGTATATATACAGTATATATATATAAAGAAAAAAAACGAACTCCTCCTCGTCCACCGCGGGTGGTCTCTTTCTATTCCCTCCAAGTTCGGGTCAGTTTGAGGGTTCTGCTTAGTATTTTTGCTGTTCCTAGAACTGCACGTTTCTGGACTGAGATGTCGGATGTTTTCCCTGGGTATTGCTGTAGTCACTCTTCCAGTTTGGGGGTTACTGCCCCCAATGACTCCAGGCACTCTCCAGCTCCTCTCTGAGCCCTTGGTATTTGTCCAGTTTCTCATGTTCATGTTTCGTGATGTTGCAATCACTTGGTACCTACATCAACCACAACGGCCTTCCACTGCGGTTTTTCCACCACCACAATGTCCGGTTGGTTTGCCATCACCATTCTGTCAGTCGGTAAGCCACTGGTAGGAAGACTTGATATCAGCCACTTCAGTGATGTTTCTATGGTACATTCCATGTAGGGACTTGTCCTCCCATGATGGTCCCTCCAGCACCTCATCATGGGTTTCATTGTCTGAGACATTCACTAAGCACATTGTCTGTTGGATCCCTTAATTTGATGCACTTCTGGATCTTGGATTTGTCATCCTGGATAGTAACTCTCACGCTCACTAGTCCTCGGCCTCCTTCCTTACGGCTAGCGTACAGTCTCGGGGTGCTGGATTTGGGATGGAACCCTCCATGCATGGTTAGGAGCTTTTGATTCTAAACATCTGTGGTTCTGTGGTCCGTATTTCTTCTCTTGACCATCTTATTATTTCTGCAGGGTGTCTGCAGGGTATCTGATCACTGGCAGGGTGTAGCTGTATACATATATATACACCATATATATATATACATACATACACATACACCATATATATATATATATACATACATACACTGTATAAATATATGTGTATGTATACATACATATATATATAGTATATACACTAATACTATTACTTATTAATATTTTATAATATACTAAATATTATTAGAGACCTGTTGACATGACATAATACAAATAAAAAAATTGAAATAAATAAAAATGACAATTCATATAAATAAAATATTTTGTAACTTATTTATACAATTTTGTAATTTTATATATATTAGGTCCCCAATACGAATACATTTGTTCTTTTTACCAGCGCTACAGTTTTACATATTTTGACCTACCCATTCACTTTTAAATGTTCGCTTTTTTCAACTTTTCGTACTTCTGAGCAAGTTATGTTTCTCTCATTCACTTCTCGGCAAGTATTTAAACAATTTCTTTAGCTCATTTTGAATGACCACATTGGAGAAACTATGTCTCTCAACTGGCCTCGCCGGGAGGAGCTGAACAAAATGGCCACGGAGAGTGAAGTCTGGGCTTCCCTGCTTAGGCAGCTGCCCCTGTGAACTCAGATAAGCAGAAGAAAATGGATGGATGGATGGATGGATTTTGAATGATGCCACCGCGTTTGCTATCACATAACTGTAATATGTGAAGTAACAATGCCCACAAACTGCCGCTGCATGATTATATATTATTATTGTATTTCCCATTCACTTTAATTGGTCAAGGGCCATCACTGGGTCGGTATCCAGGCCAAGTTCCGCCATTTGGTGATGGCTGCACTACACAAATGATGGCAAAGAAGGGCAAAATACAATAGTTTGCGAGGGGAAACAAGTGTTGACAGGTGTGCATTTATGGCATTTATATTTTTTGTGTTCCCTTTCAAACAACACATCCTTTGCTCTACTACAGGCCTTAATAAGAGGCGTTACTCAACACCGTTGTGTAGAGGGGTTTTCCTGACTATGCATTAACATGCCACTGCACTGAAGACTTGTTTGGTCAATTGACTTCCGCAGCATCATTTTTTTGTTCTACCCTTTAACAGACACACCTACAAGGTCATATTATTTTCTTTTTTAAATCCATGTACTTCTAGCAAGCTGAATTCCATCGTCATATACTAATGTCGTGAAAAATAACACCTGAATCAGGCTTAATGTGGCCCGTAGTATTCTCAAATAAACATTTCTCACCTCCGGTCTTCAACTTTACACCGAAGACCAAACTTGACACATCCACCCACAGAGAAATACCTCAGAAATGCATTCAGCATGTTTTAGGTACAACAAATGATGCCAGGTGCTGAAAGAACCGGGTCTGACAGGCTTTGACAAAAATCAGACCGTTGTAAAGTAGGTTCATTAGTTACTAGCAAGACTTTCCCAAATTCCAACTAATTAAATTGTGCACAAATTGTGTATGATAAATGTGTCCATTAATAGATATGAAGGGTTCATTTGCAATAAACATTATCTCAAATGCACAATAAAGAAAAAAGGCACTTGATTTGAATGATAAAACTGGAGATGTCTTCTTTCTTTATATAATAGCACAAGCTGTGATTTGTGGATCATTTGCAATAATGGCATTGAAATGGTAGTTTTCCAGTGAACAGCCCCACTATCGTCTGATTTTTACCTCGGTACCTTCTGCAGATTGGCCCAGATGGCGTGAAGCGAGCTGAACTGTTGGAGGATGTGCAAGTAATCATATGAAGGACAAAACAGATCTCCCAGTTTGAAATATTTGAAACACAATAATCTAATGAATATGGCATCTGGTTTCCTAAGTTTCCTACGCAACGTAGGAAAACTGAAGCAATTATTCCCATTGGAAATCCAATTAATTAGTCCCAGATACACAAAAAAGCACAACACAATGCTAAATAATTAACTATGACGAATGAAATGGACATAGGGATGTCATCTTTGTACTTTCCGATTACTTTTTTCTTGAATTCAAAAGTGTTTCTCACCTTCATTATCACCCACTATTACTCATACCCTTTGAGTGCTTTGTTTGGGCTTTGTTCATGAAACCAAAGTCTTTGGGTTCTGGGGTGAGTATGCTTGCAAAGATGAAACTGAAAGGAATTGACATAAGGGCACCACCAGCAGTGGAGCCTGCAGCTTAATTTGATTCAACACAGGAAACCTCACCCAGCCTGGACACAGAAAGGATTGACAGATTGATAGCGCTTTCTTGGGAAATAAAAACAGTGTATGAAAGCTGAGGCAAAATGTGGATGAACATTTTTGGAAAAACCCAAATCATGCAAACATTGGTACTTGTACATGTAATTCTTTTCAGGTACTGCAGATGACTTTTACGCGGGGACAGCACACCTTCCGTGCACGGTTTTTGCTGGACCTCTGCCAGCTTGAATGAAGTGATTATGAATTCCTCCTCAAAAGACGGGATGTGAGACAAAGCCGTGCCACATGAATATGTCACAATAGTAGCCACCTTACATTGTCTTTGCTGGGGCTCCAAATGAGAACATTGTTTTTGGATGTAAGTGGTAATTTATCAAGACAGCACACAAAGCGAAAGGAAAAAACGCTTACCGTCTTCATCTCCATCTATGTCCTCAGACTGGTAGTTGGAGAGGTTCTGATGTCTTAGGGACTGCTCTTCATCCACCCTCATCCTGACTGGTGTCATGTTTGGGGGCTGGAACTGGACTGCAGGGTACAAGACAGGCTTCTCTTTTTCAGGAGTTTGCCTCTGCTCCATCGACGCTTGTTCTTCCTCATTACGTTCGCCAGAATGGAGTAAGTCATGATTCCTAGCACGGCTACTTTGACTCTGTTTGTGGTGGCCAAAGTGCCTCTGTCCGGTGGTGTTCTTTTCTTTGCTTTCCTGTTGTGGTCGGTCATTCTCCAAAGTCACTTTCTGTGCTGTTATTGTTTGTAGGGTTGATGTTTCATTTTGAACGACAGTGCTTGTTGGCTCCGGGTTAAGTGTGACCTCATCCTCCCTTCTCCTTTCAATATCAAAGCTTTTTTGTGAGTCCCTCAGCTCACTTCTTCTGTCATCATTTGAGGTGGAGCTTGCCTTAGGGTAAGTGAGAGGAGCTGTAGTTGGTTGGTCCAAATTTTGGAGAGGGAAAAAAGTCGTCTCAGGCTGTGAGTAGTCATAATCCTCTGTGCCAAAATTGGGTGGATCTGGCTTGTACAGCGGTAACGCGTTTCCCAGCACTAACTTGGTTTCAGAAGGTTGGCTGCTAGTCACTTTCGAATAGGCGGTTTCCTCAGTGGCTGCAACCCCGGTGGGCTTATTACCACTCTGGAGGTCACAGCCAGGAATGGGCGAGCACATTAACTTCCCGCCTTCATTTGGACAGTAGCAAACTTGACAGTTATCTAACTGAAAGGTGTGTCCTGCCTCAAACTTCTTGTTGCCATGGGTACAACCAATACGCCCACATTGTGGACATCCATCTGCAGGCTGTAAAATGTCAATGCAGTTGTGGGAAATTTCAGGGCACTCGATAAAATGGCAACTTATCTTCCCTCCTCCCTTGGGACAAGTGCATTCCGTGCTTCCGAAATCCACAAAATAAGATTCCCCCTCAGGGACTTTCCCTTTGCGGAAGCCCACTTGGACACAGTCATAGTACTGATAACCTTCACAGGTGCAGCCGGTTTGTGTACAGGTGGGACAGCAGGCACCTGCTTCTAGAACTGTTTCAATGCAGTTCTGCAGAAGTGGGCATTCCACACCTGTGCAGTCCTTCTGGCTTAGAACTCCGTGCAGCCACAGCAACACCCAACCCAAACACAACACAGGTCTTTGTGCGTTCATTTTGTGTGTAGAAGACAACATAAGTTCTCCAGTTGGATTCCAGACAAGTGTTTCTGTTGGCCGGTGAAAATTAAAACAAAGATTAGTGACATATTTACAGCTCACAAATGCAGCTTTAATTTCCCGCTACATATTTTGTACACAATCATGCCTGCTTTAATTTAACAACCTGCCAAATACTTTGGCAGATGGGTGGGTTATAAGTCAAAATAATAACCAAAAATGTCACTGGCTTAAAAGAAAACTGTCTTGTCTAACTTTGTTATTTATTTGTCAAAGACTGTTGAATCAAGGATTGTTTCAATAATAGCTGTGCACGGGTATGTGCTATTTTACAAAGCAAAACATGCATGTGATGAACGTCTACAATGTTTTCTTCACATGCAGCACAAAGTTAGACTGTGAGACTAAGTGATGTGACTACAAATCAGAGCGCGTTCTAAAAACCAGGTGTTTTTTATTTTGCTTTTCCTGTATTTGGGTTTGCTGCTGTTCTTTGCACGGGCTACAAAGCACATCTATGACATTTCCTCTGATGTGTTCCAACACAAAATGTGCACTTCATCAGCGATTAAAAAGGTATTTTTATTCCTGCCTTAAATGTTTCACGCAGCACTTGTCCGATTTCACAAGTTCTCGGTTCCCACGGTCGCCGGAGCTTTATGAAGGTAGTAACAGAGAGCTGAGAAATGTCAGAAACAGCTTTGTCTATAGATCTTGGAAGGGTGGAGAGGCCCAACGACACTAAGCATTTAAAAGCATGGACGCTCATGACATGCAGCGCATTTCTTTGCCTTTTCAGAAAGTCAAGCAACCTGTACATGCAACGTAGTTCCTTCAGCACACGCTGACATCGGAAGCCTGTAACTGTGGAACGTACAGTTATCTACTTGAAAAGGTGATGAAATATAGAGGTAGTTTTCACGTTGTTAAAATATACGCAACATCTGTTGCTGCTTTAAACCACAGAGGAACACAAAAGCTGCAGCTCCGTTTAGGGAATCAATGATGCCTTTGTGTGCAGAGGGTACACAATTATTTTACCAGATCTCCCTGATTTGAAAAGGCACATGGTGCTCTGCTGTGGCGCGTTAGTGTGGCGAAAAAAAAACGTCTGCAACCTTCAAAGTTTCCTCAGACAGAATTGTAATTTAAAGTGGACCGGGTGTTTTGCTTTTCTTCCTGGGGGTTTAGGGCTGACCCTTAACCCTTGCATGGGCACACGTGCAAACCTCGTAGTGCCTTTACGTGTGCACGTTGACGCGAGACATTATCGCACCACAAAACACACTTTTCTTCAGGCAGAAACCAAAAAAACGTCACTTTAATGCAGTCCGGAGCACAGCGCATCAGAGCGCTCATTAAGTTCTAAACCGTGCACGCGACGCTTAAAACAAGACGCAACTCATAATAACTGTTGTTTTTTTTTTGCACAACGTGCAAAGTGTACATTTCCCTTAGGGCTCGGACCTGCAGGATTGTTTCCTTACCTCGATTGTCTTGATTTCCGTACTCTGCGGCGTCGCTGCGTTGCCGCAGGTAACTTGTGTGTGAAAATGTGAGGGAGCTCCACTGGCTGGGAGCGCCCTCGCCTTTTTTTTTTTTTTTCTTATTAAGGGAGGAGAGGGGAACAGAGGGAGGGACACAACCCGAGCTCAACCCAGGACTTCTACTGCTGGCAACACGTTGGAGTGATTTAAGCCACTACTGTCCCTGCACGCGTAATTGAGGATGTGCGCTGCAAACAATGAAGGGACCGGGATATTTACCGGGATCGCACCTGCGCTCTTGATCTGGGTATGGTTGCAGCAAAAAAGGCGTTAATGTGTGCTAAACTGGTGATTTAGACCGCCATTGAACTGGCAAATTGCAACGCCTTTCAACGAGTAAACACCTCTGGGTTGTTTTTGAGTTTGGTCTCTTGCGTCACGCAGGTATAGAGTGTGAGAATGGGCAGATTAAATGACAGAAGCCCCTTACTAATCGCAGTGCCCTCCTTATATGCCTGGAATGTTCTTTGTTGTGATGGGTAAGCCTGCAAGGCTCACACCTGGCTATCCCTTACATTACCCATACAATTAGTGACAGTCATAATCACATCTAGAATCAAATTGACACATCAGACCTAGAGCCATGTTTGTGTATGTATACATTTCACCAGAAGTGTCCACATTTTTCCCTTCGAAGGTCGAATACTAAAACCTTTTGGTAAAAAGACTAAAAAAAAACGTTATACACTCCTGATTAAAACTTTAAGACCAGTTGAAAAATTGTAGACATGTACATTTTTGCACTGTTGGATGTTAAAGATGTTCTAAATAGACTTTCCATCCATTTTCTATACCGCTTTTCCTCGTTAGGGTCGCGGTGGTTGCTGGAGCCTATCCCAGCAGACTTTGGGCAAGAGGCGGGGTACACCCTGGACTGGTCGCCAGTCAATCGCAGGGCACATATAGACAAACAAACATTCACACTCACATTCATACCGATGGACAATTTAGAGTCGCCAATTAACCTAACATGCATGTTTTTGGAATGCGGGAGGAAACCGGAGTACCCGGAGAAAACCCACACACGCACGGGGAGAACATGCAAACTCCACACAGAGATGCCCAACGGAGATTCAAACCCTGATCTCCTGACTGTGAGGCCAACATGCTACCCACTAGAGTAGAGTTTTTTTAATGCAAAAAGAAGAAATTGGCGTGAGACCAAAAAAAACAAAAACATTTTGAGTAAACAAATTATTGCAAACAACCTTAAAATGGAATTGGATGAAAAAGTTTAAGACCATAGGTATAAAAAAACTACACCCCTACCATCCTTAAAAAGAAATAAGTTTTTCCAAAATGGACTAAGAAGACAAAAAAGTAATGAGTAGCTAATCGACTCAAAAAGTGGTTGGGGCATGCTTGATGCCAGTGTTTCCAGGAGGCTACTGGGAATGTTTCTCAGGGTGGTGAAGATGGCCTCACAGAGTGCATACACTATGTAGAATGGTCCAAAAGAATGAGTTTTAGAGGTCCTTTGTCAGGTGGACATTTTGAACTGTAGTGTTGTCCTGTTTAAAAAAAAGCCAGTCATTACCACACGGACGAGGGCCTTTAGTCATGAGGGATGCCCCTCGTAAGATCTCCACTAAGCCAGCTGCCGTCCCCTGCACAACCTGAAGTTCCATTGTTCCATTGAAGGAAAAGGCCCCCTAAATCATGATGGCGCCTCCTCCACTGTGCTGTGTGGAAAACATCTCAGGTGGAAACTCCTTGTCATGCCAGTAATGTTGGAAGCCATCGGGGCTGACAAGTCTACTTGTTTTCATCTGAGAATGAAACTTTCTTCCAACTTTCAATGTCCCAAGTTTGATGCTCTAATGGAAATTCCAAATAGGCAATTTTGTGGTGTTGAATTGGACGAGGCTTTTGAAGACATTTTTTTTCTTAAAACCCTTCTCTCGCAGATGCCATCTGGTTATTAACCGGCACCAGTAACAACCTTCATTTGGGCTGAGGCTCCTCCCGTATCTTGATGAACAGCCAATCGGCTCCTCCCGCTTAGGGCTGGTGATATTTTTTTGGGTCTACCACTTGACTTCTTTGCACCATAATTTAAATTAGAAATTTTCAATGACTATCTTACTGCGTCCAACGTCTGCGGCAATGGCGTGATGCGAGAACCCCTGCTTATGCAGCTCAACAATCTGACCGTGTTTAAAGGGGGAAAGCTTTTTTGTCTTTGACCTCAAGAGATCATGACAGTGTGAATACCTGACAGAAAATGACATTGAAATCCACATTTTTGCCAAAATTTTGGCTTTTGAAGGCTGTGACCTTTTGGTCATATTAAGTGTAGAATTTGTAATAATATAAGTGTAAACATTCGTGCTCCATCGCCGTTTGGCTCCTCACTCTGACTGTTAAGGCTGTGATTGGTCAGCTTGTTTTACATGATTTCCTGTCTGCATACAACTCATTCAGAGTGTAGACAGACGCCCTCTGCAATCACCTTCCCCTCCAATTTTGGATCTAATGACTGTTGTTACGCACTCATTATTTACAGCTGCAGTGTCACTTCCCTTATCTCTTTAACTACCATTGTTCACTCGCAACGTGAAGCTAACAAGCTAAATAGTCGACAAGAGATGTGGGGCTCACAGAGGTGATGTCACATTTAACACTGTTGAAGAGCTATAAAAACAGGGGTGTCCAAAATGTGGCCCAATGACCATTTTTGGTCTGTGCTTTGCCTGCAGTGCACTGCAGAAATAAAATGAGCAAAAGACAATGTCAAGAGAAAAAGCTGAGCTGCTGATATTAATAACTAATAATAACACAATGTATTCTCTTTAAAGATGTAGCACATGTAGCAATATTTTGTGCACCTTTTTCGATATAAAAATTCCACTGGTTGTGGCCCAATTGAATGCAGACATATGACATAGCTCTACTGAACACAAGTTAAACGGACTTGTGCAATAATTAAAGACCTAAGTGGCTGTGGAACAGGCTAATCCCCGGGGCTGCTGTTTTCATTGTGAAAAGTAAAAAGCTGACAGCCGTTAGGTGGCGGCGCTCAGAGTGAAAGGCAATAAAAAGCCATCATAAGGCAATGCTGCACAGATATGGTAACGAGATGACATATCATCAATGATCGAAGGCCACCCACAGTAACACCTATGTGAAGTATTCACAAGCAAATGATCCCTTGTGACCTTTTCCGATAACTATGCATGCAGCTTAGAGTTCCAAATTGTTTATTAAAATGTAAATCTTGTGTAATTAAAATAAGGTGAGCGAATACTTAATAAGAACATTTGAGCCCCTCTGACTCCAGATGGATGTCCTCTTGTTGCAAGCAGAACCATACGTAATTGTACTCCCACAGTAGTTGGCCTCCCCTTTCTTTGCTTGGGCAAGAACCCCCAGTTCTGTAATGGCTCTCAGCCCACAAGATAATATCATGACACCCACTGCTTTGGGAGACGTAATTTCACCCCACACTGTTGTAAATTCTCTTTCATGCATGCTTGAATGGTGACTCGCGCCACTTCTAATTGCCCCAGCACAGCGACAGAAACTCCCCCTCGTAATAATCCTCCTAATGGGCTCTGTTTCTACTTTGGATATTGAATTAAATTTTTAATTTGAAAAGATTGTGTTTATTATTGGTTCTCGAAGCGTAGCGAGGGGACTTTTGCCTCACTTGTGTCTGAAGTTTTGCCTGTGGCAGTGACATCATTGTCTAATTGCCCGCCCGCCCTCCCTGCCCCCACCTCCCATTCCCCCATAATGCAGCAGGCGTGAATGTTATCTGTGCATTGTAAAGTACATCTTTGTTTAAACAGGTGTACCACATCTTGTTGAAATGGCCACATAGTTTGACATGGTCCACATTGGTAAGTTTAATTGGCCACCTGATCTGTGCATAATTACCATAATTGCAATAGAACTCGGGCATTTATGGTTTACATAATATACTGTAATGTAACTCATACTGTATGTGGCCGAAAACCCATTGCTGCTATGATGCTGTCATATATTTTAGAGATGAGAGCAGAGCCTCTGGAGTAAAGCAGCACAGGCAGTGCGTTGCTCTGCTGGAGGCTAGCGCCATCATGGGAAATTAACACCCATATGCATGGACTCCCCAGCTGTGTCTTGTAAAGTGTTTTCCTAGCTGCAGTTAAATGGCATGCCTGCTGAAGTTTATACTGGATAAATATACAGAGTATAAAAATATCGTTCCTGACTCTGCAAACTCACCTAATACAACATGCCAGTGTAAAACAGCCATTATTATTATAATTCTGTTGAAATTAATCTCTTTAAAGCTCTACTGCTGGTGATCACGGAGACATTAATTCAACAAATACTAAGCCACTCAACCTAATCCTAATTGAAGTTGTAAGGGACTTCCCATTAAGATTATGTAAAACAATTTAATACTTAACTATACAGATATCGTCTTTTCAATGTTTTATTTTAGTTATAGAGAACATAAGATGTTACCTTCATTGCAATTTGAAAGATAAAAATGGATTGTAACAGATTTTACAATGTCTCCCGACTGCACCTCTTACCGGGCAGACCCTTGATGTGTGTGCTTAACAATGCAAGTCTTTTACATTTATGGTGGAAGTTCAGAATCGTTTGGCTGTGAAGTTGAATAAGCATTTATCGCTATGGTCTAGTGGTCTTGTGAGACGTGCATGCCAGACGATACACAGTGGTCTTCAGTTAATGAATTGATCAAGCAAAAAACATTGCTTTTGGATATTAAATGTTGTTCACGATACCACTGGATTTTCGATTGTACGCCGTAGAAATTGCCAAGCAGGGTGGTGGTTGCGTCATGCTCTCGGGCTGTTTTGCTGCCAGTGGTACTTCTGCATTGCACAAAGTTACAAGTCCTTCTCTCTGCCAAATTCACATCACATCACCAGCTAAACAAAATGATGTATTATCACTAGCCATGATTATTTCTTGTCAGAGGCTGGGCTGCAGGCTTGTGGAGGTGTTTTGCACGCGTACACACCTCGCCTTTCATGGCGGCGGTAATGTGCTTGAAATGCATGAAGAATAAACACTTCCTGTGGTTCATTTTTAATGCATGGGAATTTTGTATGGCTTTGTACCAAACCAAAGGCTACGTACCGGAATATCTGAATAAAAATACATGTAATGGTGCACCCCTACAATATAAAGTATGTGTGTGCTTGGAAATGGTTGTTTGTAAACAGGGGTTGGCGCTCTGTGGGGGCGTCTGCATGAACATAAAGGGTCGTTTTCAACAACACCAACGAGCTGGTTACGTTTTTTTTAGAGGTCCGGGTTACGTTTATCAAACCTGCTTTTCAGTTGTCACCCCTCTCTTCATTTACGACCAATTTCAATTCTCATTGTCTGGCAATGACTCACTTCTGCTCGGTGTCTTTCAGGGATGATCGGATGAATCTTGTTATGAATTATGACGTGCAGTTGAACACAGATTTCCCAAACTCTGTGTGAGATGTCTGCGATGTTTGTGAACTGGATCAATTGCCTGTATAAATAATCGCTTAAGTACTATCGGTTGGTCACTGCATTGTGAACATGAATAGCTTTGACTTTCCATTGCAGGGGAGTAAGAAAGACAAGTACTGATCCAAAATGCTGGTGGTAGCTAGGGTCGATTGTCACCTTAGTACATATTTTGGGTCAATGAGCTACCTTCCTCTTTAAATCACATGCCTTGTTTCCTACCAGAAGCACAAATGCAAGGAAAGTTTCTTTTCACAGAGATAAATCTCTTGTTTCTCTGGAAATATTAATTTAGTTCAGAGAGCGACAACTTCGTTGATTTAAATCTCCTATTAAAATGAATTCAAGGTCCAGACCCAGCTTGAGTGTCAGTTTTCCCTCCGAATGTGTTCAGTTTGCGCATTGTGTAGCCTCCATGTGAAGTGGTGATGGAGTGCCGCAATCAGCTGATGTTTTTGAAATCCTCAGACATTACGTCATCCCATCCTCGCATCAATTATACGCACACTACCCGCGGATGCAGTGCATGCTTGGATTAAATGAAATGTAGGATTGAAGCTCAGTTACTGGCTTGTCAAGTCAAATTTCCGTCATCGGCGACATCACAGTGTTGGTGAAAGATGTCAGACTTTCACTGAAGTAGGGCCCCACACTCATCACTTAGTGTCAACATGTCCTGAATGCGTAGATTCTTATGATTATACATAATCATTATGTAAGACAGCGATGGGCTTTTTACTCATGTGATGTGACTCACACAAAGGCTTATGTCACCACTGGCGTAAAACGGAGTGATGTGAAACACTTCAACACCACAGTGTATCCGTTAATCAAGCTATCGCATCTCGCTAAAAGAGAAAACCACAAAATGGGAGGTGCACGACTGCGCTGACTTGGAAGCAGAGGAGCGGATGGTGCAATGAATTTAGGACGGATAGCTAGAATTTACATCTAAAATGTCAAAGAAACTGTGTAGTCCAGGAAACAAAACATTTCCCAGTAGATGATAGAGTCAACACGGACCTCCACATGAGTTCTGAGATGTATGTGCTTACCTCTAAATGCCGGAAAACTGATGAAAATGTTGAGTATTGAAACTCTCTTAATTTGCCAGGCATTCTGGGCTGGCTGAAGCGTCCCTTACTTCCAGATGCAAATGATGACAGGTACTGTATGTGTTCACTATCTTTCCAAATTGGGTTTTGCAGAACAAAAAAAACAAAAACAGCCTAGTTTGAGTCTGGAAAACATTTACCAAGAGAACTCAACTGCTTTGTGCACATTATGGATTGAATACTGCATAACCAAATTGTTAACCATCAGTCGTTCCCAAAGTGTTTTGGCAGCGCCACCCCTTTTGGAGATAAAAATGATTTTCTGTCCCCCCCCCGAAAAGTGTTTGTGGTAGCCCCCCGCCCCCTGTCATAAGGCCGGGACCCCTTAGGGGGCGCACCCCCCAGTTTGAAAACCACCTCAACTTTCAGCTGGTGACCGATGCTGTTCAGAATGTCAGGTCTCACCGTACGGTACTGCATATTGAGTACCTAAAATCCTGGCCAATCTGGCGGTTTACAGCGTATTAGCAGGGTTGCACGTACAACACATTAGTTTTTGCAGCATTCAATGCTAACTGCGTGGTCTGATTAAAAGGCTGAATCAGCCAAATTTAGTGTATCTTACATATTTTCCAGTATTGAGTTGCTTGAGTCATAATACTACAGTGTGATAGAAAATTGTCTGACATTCCATCACCTGGCGTTTAAAAAAAGGTGCTTGCAGCTTTAAGAAACCGCGTCATTCTTCCTGTAGTGTGACGCAACCCGGACTCCCGGCATGCTCTTATCAAGGCCAATGGTTGCTAATGGCGGGTACTCGGCATGTATTTAGCTAGGTTTCCGCGTGTTATGTTTTTGAGTTGGACAGTCAAGTTGAGCAGCTGCGCCTGCGCAGTGCGGATAGTGCCCTTTGAATGAGACGGAAGAAGTTGTGCTCACAAGTTCGGCCGCCCTGTCGTTTTGATTTCATTGAACGGAAATGCTCCCGCTCAAAGAGTTGGTGGTAGTGTGTCTGTCAGTAATAAGCCTGTGTCACACCACGCGGGCTTCCAAGCTAAACATGCCCAAAGTGCTGCTGCCGCTCGCCAGGGGTACGAGGATTAACTTCACGCTGGAAACCACCGAGGGTTGCTACAAATGGTGAGCCGAAAGCGTGCGCGAGCGTCACGTTACATCCTGCGTGCACGTGGCGTGTGCGTGCGCGCCCGAAAATAGCCCTGAAAAACATCCCTTGTACGTTGAAGGGGAACATTTACGGCGTCCATTCTCCTCATCTCTTAGTTTGCATAGAAACATCCCCATGAGCAAGAGGCAACCTTGCGCGCAGAAGGCATTCTAATAGCATAACTAATAGAAGGTTGAGAGTGAGACATGCAAAGTAAAAAAAAAAAGTTGTTTTCTCGCACCTGGGCACCTCTGCATTGCTAAAAACCTCACAGCAGTGGCAAAATATAAAGAAAATCAATAATACAAAAATATACAATTGCAGTCGTGTTGTAATTCCATTTTGTCTTTGCTTTTTGTGTATCGTCTGTTTTTTCCATTTTATTGTTGACTTTCCTCTTGTCGTGTTTTTTTTCCATTTGCTTTTCCTCTTTGCATTTACACTGACATGAGCTGGTAAAAGCAATGGCAATGCATGGACCGCCTGCAGTCTTTGCTGTGGGCGGGTCCTTCTGGCAGCATGACTAGTCCCATCCAGCCTAGTAGTCGCTTCTCTCAGCAGCTTCAATATCGATGCCATCGTGTAAGATGTTCGCGCAAAGTATGTGCATGGTGGCATGATAGTGATGTTGCTTGACGTTACCCGCGCTAAGAGCTACATTTAAACACAGCTACTACATAGTCACTGCAAGTGGGAATCGTGTGATCGACTAGTCACCCGGGCAGAAGGACCTGCCCACAGCAAAAGGCTGCAGGCGGGTCCTTGTATTGACATTGCTTTTACCATTTAACGTCAGCCATCCGTAAAATGGAAAAAACAAAAACAAATAAACAAAGATAGTAACATGAAAAATACAAAGACAATACACAACAGAATACATCAACAGACTGTGCCAGTTGACATAAAAGACTGGCAGAAAGAGGAGGCAGGATTAGCACATTAAGATGAAATAACAGGACAGCATACAAGGTTAGTGTCTCTTGGGAAATTCCCAAATAGTCAATGTCCTTAGTGTGTAGTTTTTTAACCCTAAATGTTTGAAATTGAGGATGACTAAAGATACTGTACTGTGCGTAACCAGTACACGCCTGTCATGTTCTTCCAGGACTTCGACACGACCAGAAGTGGCAAGTGTACAGCCTTTGAATGAAGAGATTGGGCGGGCCTGCTCCAGGAGAGCTGTTCTCCAGGCCCTTTCCACCCAGCCCTCCAGATTGACCAGCATCATTCTGGCTGAAGATGTTGGTAAATGTCAAAGAGAAATCGCAATGTTTTTATTTATTGACATGATTATTTCCTCACATCCATGCCATCCATACCTGCACAAGGTTAACATAGTTCAACTTATCCGTGAAGCGGTTGCACAAAAGTGGGACAGTGAAAATTGGGATATGTTCTGGCACAAGTTACCTTGGAGATTTATTCTGTGTCGTTAGCCTGCTCAAGGCCAGGCTAAGGTCTAGAATCTATTTAAACTGCTATGTGGGAGTGATGGTGATGTGCTAATAAAGACTTCATTGATATTACTGTATGCCGCTGTTCCTGATTTATTAAACAAGCAAGAACCATAATATTAATTACTATTTGGGTCTTTATGGGATGGTTTCAGTGGAGCAGTGGGTGTGTATTCAGTAGTGCATTTTAGTATTTTATTTTGCCACTCTTTCTCACTTTGCTTTATGACAGTGGCGGTGTTGCCTTTCTTTTACTCTTACCTCTTTGTAAGCCTCCATGACATTTCCACTTCCAGCTGGGAAAGGACGCTGGTCTGGTCTCCGTGGTGAATCTGTGATCAATAGCGAGGTCTATTTAAGGAAACCGCATGCGCGCACTAATCCTAACTTAATCCGTAAACTGCCGGAGAACCGTGCATTAAGACCCGATTCAGTTTTTTTTCTTTCTTTCTCTGGTAGTGCGTACTTCTTCACTTGGGTTTCCAGCCATGCACTGACTCTCTGCCTTTTTTTATTGCATACACTAAGTTTATTTTTTCCCCTTCTTTTAGCCAACCAAAATACTCTTCTAAAACTATTTTTAACCATACAATGTTAAATCCCTTGAATATCCTCAACTGGTTTTAAAGGCAAAAACATGTGCACTTTTCAGTGGAGGAAATCTACACAATCATCAAATTATTTTCATATAGCAGAATATACTACATCCCTCATGCTTTTTGCTTTATTGTGCAATCATTTTTGCATTGTTGTCACCTAAGGACGATACACTGCTGTGGCAACGTAAAATTGTGCAACGGAATAAAACAAAACTGGTACTCCCACATCCTTTTCATAGGTGTCTTACAAAAAAATATGTGCTCTTCTGTCCAACCAAATCTTACCTAGATTTCAGTTCAAATACATTTTTACATGTTTGTGCTGTTATCAGCATTAATCTTTTTGTGTTTGTCCAGTACTTATGTGCATTGTATCTTCTCCATTCTCAGTGACAGGACAGGTACTGCGCTGTGATGCAATCGTTGACGTCATCAGTGACATCCAGATTGTGTCCACCACCAGGGAGCTCCATCTGGAGGATTCACCCCTTGCACTGGAAATTCATGCACTGGACTCTGAAGGTGTCGACAAGATAAGGCTCTTCTCATTATTATAGCCTGCTGGTGATTGTTAAATACTCCTTTCCTAATCAAGAGAGGAATAATTAGCAAACCCCAGCTCGTGCTGACCTTTATACTATGTTCAATTCACAGTATGTCTTTGTGTTCATAAACATAGTTTCCCCAAGTCACTCCTCTTCCTTATTTGCTCTTGTTAAAAATTGTCAGAGCAATGTCGGATCCCCCTCCAGGTAAGGTTTTTGACCTGATTTTGTTCCATTTAAGGCAAAATTACTTAACTAAACGAGCTGTGGCTCTAGTAAAATGTGTTCTGTTTAAGACTCCAGGGTATAAAGTTTTATGTTTTGCTGACTTTGGCCTATTAGATTATTTGGAAAAAAATGTAGAAGGATGTTGAGCCTGTAATCAAATGCGTATTGGTTTTGTTCTGGCCAATTTAGTTGCCAGGAGCTGTCCAGTGAATGTGTTCAGAATCCATTATGTCCAGACGCATATTGATCTGAGAAAAAATATATGCAAATATCACCATGTTCTATTCTTACTTACCCCCTTGTTTAATCCGCAGTCTATTGTTTGTGCATAAGGAAAATGCAGGAATTTTTTAACTTGTCTGTTACAGGAAACACTTTCAGCACTCTTGCAGGACTGATGTTTGACTGGACTTTAGTAAAAGATGTAAATGGATTCTCCGATTCTTATAACGCTTTACGGTGGGTCTTCCTTTGCGATCTACATTGTCTAGAAGCAAACCAAACACAGAGTTTCATAATTGATTCTAATGTTGCCGCTTTTGATGCAGAATAAATCTGTCTTTTACATTATCCTCTTTCCGCTCAAATGTAAAGGACTGCTAAAGTAACATATTCCCTCGTGTATGTGCTCATGTTTACAAGGGTTCTGAAGTTTTCCGAGTCAACATACACGCCTCCTGGATACATATCGGAAATGGAGCGTGTTGGCAAACAGGGCAATATCATTTTGGTCTCGGGCCTGAAAACAGGACATGCTAAAGTGAAGGCCAAAATACAAGAACCGCTATATCAGGTAAGAAGGTTTTCCAGCATTTAAATTTAAAAAAATATTTAAAATATGTGTGGAATTCCCAGCAGCCTCCATGTTTTCCTGGTCTGTTAGAAGACAAGAAAGAATTAAATTGTGGCATCATAGTGACCGCAAACCTTCATCTAACAATTGCAAGGAGGATTAATGATTCATCCCTACTTGAATTGTAATTTCAGAAGTTGATGGCCACTGTATGACTATCGTAAAGACAAACAGAACTTGAATGAAAAAGAAAAGATGCAAACAATAAAAATGTGTGATGTGAGGGGGTTACAAATTTGTTTTGAAAATATTTAATTTGATGCATTCTAAAAGTTTTTAATTTATCACAACATTTTGTTTTGCTTGACGACCAGATTATTTTAAGTAATACTACAAACCCTTTTAATTTTTTTTTTAAATGCCATCTACAGGTCTAACAATAGCTGCACAAGGCAAAGTTTCAAAAAAAGTCTAAATACAAATAATCTTTTAGTACTTGTTGACAACTCCAACTCACTTTAATGTTGTGGACCAATCATGACTCTAAGTGCATTATATTCTTTAGCATATAAACTAGTTTGTGGGTTCAGCATTCTTTGAGGAATTCATGTCAACAAAAGGAAAAGTTTTATACACTCCTTGTAGCATTCCAGTTGCTCCCACTTTTACGTAGTGTGGTACTGAAACGTGTGTACATTCATTTTCAAAAGCCGTGTAACACGGCAAATTCACTTACATTATGCCATGACAGTCTGGGAGCTTACACTCGCTTACTATGGCGTCTGTGCTGCAGGATGTGCATGCAGCTGAGGTGAAACTGCTGATTTTAGAGAATATCTTGCTGAGCCCTGCATACGATGTCTACCTGCTGGCCGGTACGTCAATCCGATACCAAGTTCTGAAGATAAGACAGGGCTCGATAACAGGTAAGACTGTTGATTGTGGCTCTCTGTTGAGGATCTTGGTTAAATTGAGCTCCTATGCCAACTTGTACTTTGTTTTTTTCCCCTAAGAGCTCTCAATGCCTTGTGATCAATATGAGCTGCATCTTCAAAACAGTGTGGTTGACCCGAGCGGTAACCCAGACATTGCTGTTGCCGGTTTAAATCAAAGAACCTCTACAGTTACAGCTTTTCAACTGGGACACATCAATGTGGTGCTCGACCACAAAAGTATCCTTCTGAAATATTCTCAGTTCGCTCAGTTGGAGGCTTAATAAGCTAATGGGCTTTACTTGACCGTGACCTCTTCTGCTGGTAAATGTACAGTCTCACTTGTCTCATTGAGCTGTACTGATGATGATGTTTGGTTTTCAAGCTGCAAATCTGAGTGAAATGTTAACAAGGAGAAGTATTGTGTAAGTATTTAGCTGTATAATGTCTGGGTTTACTTTCCTTACACTTATCTATTTAGGTCTTCGAATGCAAGGAGTCTTCCGCCTTCCCAACAGCACTTTGTTTGTGGTTGACCCCGGTTACCTCGGTTGGTTGTTTCACTCCCATTTATCTTTTTAAAGGGAAAGGTGATTTTCAATATCATATTTTTTCAATCCTTTATTTTTTTAGGTTTTAAAATTCATCCAGGGGAGAGTTGGGTTTTGGAAACAGGCCAAGAGTATGATATCCTGATTGAAGTATTTGATAAATCTGGAAACAAAATGTACCTCTCTGATGTAAGTAAGACTGGTTAAAATGATTCTTTTCACTGTACAAGTAGATTATACATTTCTTAAGTATTTACATGATCTTTCTGGGAATCAAAGTAAATTCTAATACATGAATCGTTCCAATAATAATAAAACAAAATGCTAGCAATAATCTGGTCATAGGGATGGATACCGAAAACTATATTATGTTTTGGTAACAAAAGGCCAGTCTTTGTGTAGTGTAATCGCGTCGCTTCTAGCTACATTCAATTCACAAGAAAACGCGACGAGGCCAGAGGGAGGGGTGACTGTTTCCACCCACAAGGAGACACACGCAGTACAGTCGTCCACAATTAGATTCCAGACCTGACTGCGATAAGTTAATTTCCAGGAAGTTGGATCCGATATTAATAAACAGAATATTTTTCTAGTTGGAGCATATAAAACCTGTTAATTAACCTTTAACTACAGTTTTAACACCCCCTACAGTGGGGAAGAAGGACTAAGTAAGAAGCCAAAAACTGACCATTTCCACACGTAATAGGAGGAGAGTATTTTTGTTTGCTCTATCATGTCGGACATATAACATAATGTCATGTCTCGATAATGTAGCATTACTGATGTCTAGTCACCAGAATACTACATATAACTTTTATTTTAATATTTTTTGACAAATAATAGGCCATAGTCAACCACAAAACAGCAATCATTTTTAAATTATTTTTTGAAAACCGCAATATTTTAGGGAGCGATGTTTTTACTGCAATGTAGCGAGGGGCGAGAGTATATTGATAAATAATAATAATAATAAAACGTGCCTGTTTTAATAAATGTCAATATTCTGGAAGAAGACACCTAATATGTGACACGATGCCTGAACACGATGTATAAAAACGACCATATTTTAACCAAACCAAACCACATGCATGTATATTTTGCTGTCACTGATAAATGTATAACAGCAGGTCAGTAGATGGCATTCACATCCCACATCTTTTGTCATATTTTATTTATTTCTAGGTAAACCTGGAATGTCCATATACAACAATTTAGATGTCACTGACATGTAATCCAGCAAAGAAATATAATTGGCCATATGGCAGACAGCTTGTATAATGGTAAACTTAATCTACCCCATTGCCGATTTATTTATCTGCCTCGCAGCTTGAGAGTCTCAAGAGCATCAAAACCACATACACCAAACCAGATGTTAAACACACATTAAAATATTACTGATAACATGAAAGAGCTGTGGTAAGGTATTTGCTAAACCGACGGCTTCTACAGCTTAAACACGTATGTGGCTTCTTCATTCATTCATTCATTTTCTGCGCCGCTTATCAGTACGGTCGCAGGGATGCTGGAGCCTATCCCAGCTGGCTTTGGGCGAGAGGCGGGGTATACCCTGGACTGGTCGCCAGTCATTCGCAGATGTGGCTTCTTCACGTCGTGATTTAATGACCACAATCGCCCTGTGGTATTCGTAGTAATGTAGTTCACAGCAAATACGTTTTCTTCACTTTCATTCAGAGTGTGTATTGCAGTACTGTCCGATATCTGATGACGATACTGTCCAACTCAATTTCTGATTCCGATTTCTGTTGACGCTAACGCTATCACGCTAATCTCAATCTAACGTTTGAAGACCAGATACCTGTTATGGAACTAATGACTACAGAATCGGCTCCGGTAAGCAAACATCTGAGAAACTCTTGCGAATGGGCATGGCAAAGTGTGTTTCCGATGCCTTGCACAGCTTGTTATCCAGTTCGATTGGTTCAGTCCATGATTTTCCAATTGTTGGCTTTCACCATGGAAACTGGAAGTATTGAAGTCCTGGTTCCCCTTCACATAACCAACACTTTGCAGTCATTGCAAATAATACAGTTAATATCAATTATATAATAAGAGACACTTGGATTGTAATTCCAAACCACAGACAATGTTAGTCAGACACAGAATGGCTTTTACATGCTTCATGATGCTGTTTGATAAGGTCATCATTGGCGCGCCGGCTTCGTTGTATGGGAGCCCATAGGCCCACAGTATATACAGCAGTTTGTTTAACACTGGCTTTTATTATAGGGAGGAAAAAAATATATATACCGATACTAGTGATCCTGATACTGGCATTCCGATACTTGCGATGTCAGATAATATCTGTGGGCAGATATTTTTGTACATCCGTAGTTTAAGTAGGTAAAGTTTTTTGATGTTGAAGAAATTTCTGAAACGACTGCAGTGTTACAATGCAAACAGCTGGATGTTGTTTTGACATATTTGTCAAAGTTTATACTGTGTATTGTGAACCTACATTAAAAAAGTACATTAAATTAGCATTTATTATCACAGGAACACAGATGTGCCAGAAATTGTTACGGTTGAGTCACGGTATCGTTTTATTTCTAAGGTGAAAGGTACCCATCCCTATTTGCTCACATATTGACCATTCTTTCTTCCATTCCTTTCTGCTGTTTTGGCCTTCTGTATTTCAGTGTAGCAAGAAGCACAAATGATGATGTTGCTTTTTCTTTTTTCTCTTTTTGGCAGAATATTCGTATTGACTGTGTTTTCCCTGTGGAACACTTTGAAATCCTACACTCTTCCTCCAATGGATCATTTCATCATGTCAAAGCTCTAAAGGAAGGCCATACCCTTTTTGATGCCACCTTAAGATCTGTGGTGGATGAAGTGAGTGTGGTAACTTGGGCACTCAGATGCAGTATAACAAACATTCTGTCCACTTCCGCCTATTCAGGAGACCGCCTGATCATTTTTCTATGTCCTATGTTTTGTTTTAGATGGGTGGGGTCCACCCACTTGTCACCCGGATCCACAATGAACAGGATGTGGAAATTTATAAACCCATAGTTCTTAGTCCCAGTATTCTCACATTCCCATGGCAACCCAAGGTCGGCGCTTATCAGTACACAATTAAGGTACTGTTGATTAGTATGTGAGTGATACATGCTTCAATGGCCTTTTAACGAGCTGAGAGCAGAAGCATTTTTTGTTATTACCCTTTATACTGACCTATGAGTACGTAATGACAGTAAGAGGTTCGTATTTGACTGTTTTTCTTGATCTTGTGTTTAGGCAACAGGCGGCAGTGGAAATTTCAGCTGGTCTTCCTCCAACACAGCCGTGGCCACAGTGACCGTCAAGGGCGTGATGACAACAGTCAGTGATGTTGGTGTTAGTGTAATTTTTGCTCACGATCTGCGCAATCCACTCCACTTTGGACAGATGAAGGTATGATGACACAACACGGCTTTGAGGCGAACCCATTTTACTTAATGACTTAATTCTAAATTTATAGTCAATAAATTATGACTTTAATGTTTGTATTTCAGTGTTATATTACCTCTTTCAAACGCAGTGTGAAGTTGTAGGCTTTTTCTCATGTTTCTTTAACATTATCATTGTAAAAAATCTCACTGAAGATTGCCATTATTTATATTTTGTGTGTATGAAAAAGTCTTTGCACCCATTTATTTGATCATCAATCACATGTAAATATTAACCAATGACAATACAACTGAACACAAAATGCAGTTTTTAACTACACTCTGGTAAACTCTATCCCTACACTAGATGATTGCAAGGCGCATTCACGGACACTCCAATATTTAAGAAAATTTTACTCACTTTTGTCCTAATTAAGCATTTTCCATCATAAAAAATGTCTAAATGAAGTAAAATATAAAGAATTAAGAAGACACATTCAAACTGTGAATGTAGTATTCTACAGTGGTCAGTAGGAGTCAGTAACTGTTTGGTGAGACAAGCATTACTCCTGTTTGCTGGAACAACAGGCTTTTATCACAGGTTTAAATGATCTCGCAACAGGCAGCATAATAATAACATAATACTGGCTCTTGTTGTGTTCGAAAACCAGCTAAAACTAAACTCTGAACCCAACCACATCACTTCCTATCTAAACGTCATGGCCCATTTACTGCAGCAAACGAGTATTATGTTTTCTGATTATTGTTGCTATATTAGATAATACTAATGTACGGGTGACTATTGATGTGATTTTTCATGACTGGAGGGCTCTGATAATGTTAAAAACCGTATTCGAAAGTTCATAAAGGTTTCAATGCCAAAACAGAGAAAACTTTGAATTTAAAAGGAAGGAATCTTACTTTGTGGAAATTCACTTATCACAGTCAGATCTGAAACAAATTAACCACCATAAACAGTGGATTATTTTACACTCAAATATGTGGTGTCTTTGCAAGCAACTCCTCATTGCTCACTGTTAAAGTGTAATTCAAATATTCTGCTACTATTAAAGAGACTTGGTAGGCAAATAGATTGTCAGATGTGGTATCTTTTACTTTAAATTAAAGTTTCAGTACATCTGCAGTTGTTAATACTTCCACATTTATATAGATAAACTATGTAAAGTATTTTCTGTTCATAAAATACTGTAAAAATGGGCATATTTTAGAAATCCTTGCATATAGTGATTATTCATGATTAAATTAATTTAAAAACTGATTAATGTGATTAAAAATTGTAATCATTTAGTAGCTCTTTAAATGCTGTCTGGGTCATGTACGGATAAATTTTTGTTTCACATAATGAATGCTGATCCACATAATAGTCAAAAACAAACCAACAAACTGATAAATCCACAATCGTGAAAACATCACCTCAAGACTGCAGCTAACTGTTACTGAGAATCACATTTTATAACACACGGAGTACAGTTCAGAGTAATGTTAGGCAATGTTTTTTCGCTGAGGGTGATCTAAGCCACTATATTAAGTATCATATTTTATAAACACTTTTCTAAGTGCTGCATGAATTCATCTATTTTCTATGCCGCTTAGCTTAGTTTAGTTGTTGCTGGATTAGGCTGGAGCCTATGGTGGAGCTGACTCTGGGCGAGAGGCGAGGTACACTCTGAACTGGTCGCCAGTCAATTACAGGGCAGCACAAAATTATAAAAGCATTAATTAATCAGTTAAAGCTTGAATCAAAACAATTAATCTACCGTATTAACAATACGAAAGAACAATAAACATAAAATTAAGTAAATAACGCAACAATATGTAAAATCAAATCAATTAAAGAAAAGGGACACAGATAAGGATGAGTGGTAGTATTAGATGTTACCTGCCCATATTACTGCTTATGTAAAAAAACAAACAAAAGAAAGAAACCATAACAAATTATTAAGGCTTAAAGACTTTATTCTGGCTAAGTGTGCCATGGAGAGTTCCACCTCATCAACTCAATAACTTTCCTAATTGCTAGTGAAAAGAGTTTATATTAATGCAGCTAATAAATATCGTTTCTTTTCACCAGAGAATTTAAAGAAAAACACAGTTTTCATTTTTGGGAGTTAATATCTAATTTTGGCAGTGTACCATCTCCAATGTACTTTTAGCTTTGTTGTGTGCCGTATTCTAAATGCCTATTCAACTAAATGTTTCCGTAAATGTGTGATATAGCATTTACTGAAAGAGATAAAAAAAAAAAAAGAGAGAGATACATTTACATATAAAAGCAGTTTGGTGCAAGCAACATAAATGATTAAAAAAATGTATCTCTTTTAGGTATATGTTGTTGAACCTGTTGCAATGGACTTCGCTCCCTGCCAAGTGGAAGCCCGGGTGGGCCTGACTCTGGATCTACCCCTCAGGATATTTGGCCTCCTGGAGGAAAAGGGGATGGAGCGTGTTATGTTGAGTGACTGCTCCCACTTTGACTTGCAGGTTGATGAGGAGAGTCCTGGCATATTTGAGCAAGTGCAAGGTAAGTCTACAAACACATTCTGTTGTGCAGCAGCTGCTGGCCTGTGTAAAAGGAAATTACCTCCTCCTCATTTTGCAGCCTCCTCCACTTACAAAAGGATTGGCATTATGTGAAGGTCACTAACCAGTAGATGATCATTCTGTTTTGTACAGTTTGTCAATGTAAACTACAACTGGTCGCAGTGCCTTGCAGAATAAATGCCAGCTGGAACACAGCGTTAATTTTGTTGTGTTTAAGGATAATTGTAGGATTTCTTGTGTTGTCTTTTGTATTTGTTGCTTGTGATGAGTACAACCGGCAGTAAAGCAAGAACATCGTGACAGTGGTTATTTCACCCATTCACAGGATTTGACTTGAAAGTACAATATTGTCTCACATTGTAGTTAAGTATTGGTTTTATGTATAATTAGTAGGAAAAAATTATACATATTAACAGGCAGCATTGTGGTTACAGCACCTCCTTTACAGCCGTGAGATTTTGTTGCATGTTTTTCGCATACTTGCATGGGTTTACTCCAGGTACTCCAGCATCCTCCCGCATTAATTGGAGACAAAATTGTCCGTAGGTGCAAATGACTGTCTATACAGTATGTGTTGTGTGACTGACTGGCAACCAGTCCAGAGTGTACACTTCCTGTCAGCCAAATTCCGCTGTGACTCTGGACAGGATATGGGGATTTTAGGGGACTAGTGTCATGTTGAAGCAGTTAGTCTTAAAAAAATGTTTTTTTAATTCCATACTGAATTTGGAGTCCCGTTGTTAATTTAAAAAGTAAGCTGAGATGGCAAAAGAGCCTTTTTCTACAGGGAGGTAAATGAGTGTGGCTGTGTGTAAAATACTTATTCTTCTGTTACGCAGGTCGACTGGCTCCAGGCCTGGGGCATTGCAGTGGGGTGAGAGCCAAAGCCCTTGCCCCTGGCTACACCACACTCTTGGTCAGCTACATCCATGGCAACGTTCACCTCAATGCCAAGATCACTATTGCAGCCTATGTTCCCCTCACCGTGAGTGTCAACCATTTGACATTTGGCCTTGTTTAAACAGTGGTGCTGTAGACTGACAGGGTCTAACAGTCGCAAACTTGACCCAAAACCATTGTTTTGATTCTGTCTTATTCTTCCCTTTTAAAGAGGCAATTAGCCTTTCTCCTCTCAGGCGCAAAAGCCACATGTGCACGCACCTGCACATTCATACACACAGCCTGCCCTCACAATCAAGACAGAAATGCGATCATCAGCAACCGTTGAAATCCTCCCCTCTTGGATTTCTTCCAGGCTCTATGCATTTTAATTATGCATTATACGCTTGCTAGTCTGATTTATACGTGCACGCCTCTCTACTGCATAGGAATGAGGCAGTCTCTAACAGTAGTTGAAGAATGCAAGATTTAACCGAATGACATGTTGTGATGAGGTGACAAATGTCCCAGCGTGGGATGTGCCAATACACCTGGAGTACACACATTTGTTCTTTGTGAATATTACATCCAGGGTACATCATGTGTTTCGATTTTTTGCATGTTAAATTGAGAGATTGAAGTATTGTTCTTTTAAACAATTGCTGATGTTTTAATGACATCTTTGTGCTTAGTTCTGCTGAAGATTCACCCCCCTTTGCTTCTCTGCAAATACAATGTTCTGCACATTAGGGGTGTGATGATACACAATTCTTAATGCAAGAGAACAAGACAAGATAAAATTTTAACATTACTTTTAAGAAAACTACAATTAAAAAATATTAGGGATGTTTCTATCCGATCTTCAGGATGATAATGGTTGAATTTTATTTGAACATGCATGTAAATTACATTGGAATACATCACTTAATACACTTGACAGTTCCACATGTCCAAAAGGAGTAGGAAGAAGCAAAGCTTATTAAATCCTACCTCTGTAGGCTCTCCCCTATTTCAATGGACTTCCTGCAGTTACTAAGTTTGAATGCACAAGTAAGGTCATGTGACAGTGTGTTAAATCGTCCTTGTCATGATACATAAATTATATTGCCGTTCTGATAATTGATACTCATAATAATGATAATGATAATACTGATGAGTGGTGTATAACAATTATAACAAAACATTGTTGTAGTACAGACAATGTTCTCACTAGGATGACAAGTTCCTAGTATAAGTGTAAGGTGATAGTAACAAACATAGCTTTAGAAGTCAACAGACAGAACATTTACTCTCCAAGGAATGAAGTAATATAGAAATTGGGATCAAAGCTGATTGCTGCTAGACTCCCACCGCCTGGATGAAGAAGAAAATGCAACACCACCAGGAAGACATGTCCACAGTGTACCGTGGTGAACTTAGTTTCACTTTGGACGCTGGCTATTCGGCGCCGTAACAACAGCAGTAGATTCCCCTCACTGTACCGGGACTCCTCTGTCATGACCGTCAATGAATTACTATTGCATTAAAGAGTTTGTTGGAGAAAGTCATATTCACACAAAAAAATCACAAAACAAATTGATCTATAAACATGCCCTACCCTAAAAGTATTGTCAGGATGGCTATAATTCATTTGGCCATTTATTTGCATGTGAACACAGAGCAGTCCTTTAAGCAGACATTCCTCATTACATGCACATGCATATAGTCCACACATTAAACAGCAGCCTGGCAGAACACAGTGTACCAGTCGCTACAGTATTTTGTATGCCCATTTTTTTTCCAATTTATTTTTTATTGAACTTTAATTTTCATTAGGGACCTGACTCAAAGTGGTTTATTACAAAAACCGAGCAATATTGTTAGTCATGCTGTGGAATTGACAAATAGTAAACTCAGCAATACCCGGGTGCATTATTTGTAATGCTTTAAAGAGAAATTTTAATAATCATATTGAATTCCACAAATTCTGTAAAAAAAAAATTGGATTGGCAGCCAAAAATTGTGGAATGGGACATCTCTACAAAATATAGACAGACTTTCATTTAACGAAATAACAAAACAATACAGGTGCATTTTGAAATGTTTTTATAACTTTGCATGCACGATGTAAGCATGATGCTTTTAAAATGCTTAGCTAAAATGCTAAGTTAAATCAACGATGTCGGTTGTAGTTGCTTCTACAACTTATCATTTATGTTAACAGGTAGTAAAAACACATGTAAAATAGACTGTAGATTAGCTTCATGATGCTTAGAATGCAGAAGTAGTGGATTTCCAAAATAGATGCTACTATTACATGTTTTGATATAACTCATATTCAGCGATCCTTTTTATGACAAATTCTAAATAACTGATTAATTCCAGAATAAGCTTCTGCTTGGACATTAACACCACAACAGCTGTTGAATTTAGATTAGAAAAAAACAGACAGGTTACAAGTGAGTGACGCTGGGAACGCTGCGTGCAGGTAGGATTGCAGGGTTTATATTGTGTGTCAAGCACTTAATGTGCGATTACATTTCTCCCGCACTGCCACCTCCGTATTGCGTGTATTATTCACATGGTTCAGTCTTCTGTCTGCTCTGTTCCCGCGAGACAGCATTTCTCTATATGAGAAATATCGTCACATTTGTATTGTTTTCGTGACAAACACTGTCCGTGTATTTCAGAATAACAACCCCAAGCTATGAGTGCCTGTTATGTGCTTTTTCCATTGTACATTAGTAGCTGCAATCTTTTTTTTTTTTTTTTTTTTATGATCCTTGTGTTTTAATTGATTCATTATGTCCTGTGATAGGCGATTGACCCTGTATCTGTGGCTGTAGTGAGTCTTGGTTCCTCCAAAGACATGCTGTTTGAGGGTGGGCCTCGGCCATGGGTTCTAGAGCCCTCAAAATTCTTCTGCACCTTGAAAGCAGAGGATGAAGAAAGTGTGAGCCTTACTCTGACCAGCCCATCATCTCATAATTACAACCAGCACTGGGTCAGGACAACCTGCAGGGTCCTGGGAGAGCAGGTGACATCTTGATACATCTTGATAAATTGTTATGCTCGGTAGTGTTTTCTTTTTAGGCATTATTTAGGCAGTTCCAACTATTCATTATGCTGTCAGATTTTTGTCCCGTGGTGTCACTCTGTCATGAGCTTTATAGTCATCATAATCTGTTATCCTACAGCGTTGGCCAAAATTATTACAGCGATATTTACCTTTTTCTCTTTGCCTCCAAAACATGGTTTGATTTCATAATGTTGATGAAAAATGCAGATGGTAGCCCAGAGCACAAGACGGTGAAGTGAGTCCTACTGTTTTTTGTTTTTTTTAAATCAATTTTTTACTTTAATATTTTGTATGTCCGCCTTCCGGGGCAATCACAGCTGCACATCTCTCTGGCATTGTTTCATATATTTCCAGAGAACTTCAACACTAATGTTATCACTTGCATTATGTACAATAGCATGTGTATTTTTCGACTTGCCCCAAATTTGCTCGAGGGGTTTGAGGAAGAAACATGATTGTGTGACATTTACAGTGAAATGGGCCTAGCTTGTTTTTTGCAAGTAAAATTATCTAAATCACTTTATGATGGCTCTATTATGGCTTTGAGAGCATCTTAATGACTTGTAGATATTTAATTTGCTTTCTGGGTATTTTAATAGCAAATTGAACAAACAACTGAAACCTGCTAAATATGGCAAGTGTTCTAATAATTGTGACCACCACTGTAATTGTACAGTTGCTGGACGTTAAGGTGGGGAACAAAGCCAGCGTGACCAACCCTTATCCTGCTGTGGAGCTGACATCCATAAAATTTGTTTGCGCTCCCCCATCCCGCCTCACTCTGGTCCCAATGTACGAGGTACCGCTGGACCTGTCGTGCCCTCTGCTGCAGCAGAACAAACAAGTGGTATGCATGTGGTTTCCTCGTCAGTATTGTAATGATGGTGTTTTTGTAAAAGCATCGAACATTTTAAATAATGGATTCTTTATATATGTGTTGCTTTGAAGGTACCAGTTTCAAATCATCGTAACTCCGTTTTGGACCTTGCAGCTTTTGATCAACAAGGACAGAAGTTTGACAACTTTAGCTCACTGAACTTGGTGTGGGAATCCACTAAAGTGTCCCTGGCCAGTATTGAGCCCATTTTTCCCATGAGTCTTCACATTTTTGAGGATGAAAACAAACAAAAGAAACTTCATGGTAAACTTGTTTTTTTTTTTGTTAAATTGTAACCAACCTTCCATATTTAAAAAAATCTCAGAATTTTTTTCCTAGAAGTATATTCTTTTCATTTCTGCCCATTTCTGTGATGGCAAAACATATTGATTGTTTTTTGTGTAGCAATTACTGCGTATTCTTTGTCCTCTGTGGCAGGACGGCAGACTGTTGTTGTGCATCACCAGTCAGGGATTGCTGCTGTCACAGTGACAGCGCTGGATTACCAGCTTTCACATATCAAAGCAGCGAAGGTTCACAGTCGAGTAAGTGTTGTAATTCAAATTTCGTCTGATCAGTTTGCTCCCAGCTGTGGCATTGGCCCGCTGGGGCAGACAATGTAATGAATGGCTTTAACTCTTTGCAGTACATATCTACAGGTACATCAACGGTTACAAGTGATCAAAGCTACATTGATTTTTTTTCTATTTGTAGCCTTTACTATAAATAATATCCAATGTTATGCATTGTGCCACAGTTTTCAGATGGATGACAGAAGGCTTAAGTTCATGTATGTACATTCATATTGTGATGGGCTGTGACTAGGGGGGTAACAGTACACTAAAATGTTATTTCGGTTCAGTTTCTTGAAGTGCTAAGTTCGTTTAATTTTCGGTACAAAAAAAGGCAGAAAAAATGCTTTTATTGAAAAAAAAAATTAAAAGGCCAACAATATATATTTTTGAATAAATAAAAGTGACTTATTTTGGTAATATTTAAAATAACTCCAACTTTGACTTTCATAAATGGAAAAATAATAAAATAAAGTGTTGCATAAAAAAATTAAAATATGTATACAATTACAACAAATTAAAATGGTAAACTTTGAACACTTAGCAGCAACAGCCTGAATATGACAAATGTAACTATTCAAGTTTTGGGCTTAAAAAAAACTAATCCACATTTAGTGCAGAAAGCACAGTGTACAGTGGTTGCAGTGACAATATCTGCAGCAGTGGAGAAAACCCGCTCACAGCAACAGAGGTAGTGAGCTGAAGCTATCTGTGTTTGCACTAAGCTGCTTTTCTTTCTTGTAACATTCACTGCCAAATGATACCGTTTTAAGTGCGCTAACATGTTAGACATGTTTCCTGCAGCAAACTTCATCTCTGTGGAACAATGTCGACACACTACTTTGGATTTATCCGCTTGCCTTTGTCCATCCGTAATTTTAACACGGACGCCAAAGTGTACCCAAACAGGAGAGCGTAGAGAGATGGGAGGTTCTTCTAGCTCCGCCTTCTTGTCTGCATTTGCTAGGATGTGAGCTACTAACGTTCCTCCCCTCAGTCAGTAGTGTCCGACACTCAGAGGGGTCCATGCGGAAACTCGGCCAGGACTTTTGTTCCACGCAAAGCGCTTAGATCACTCTAGTAATAAATGTAATGAGAAAAATAGCATTAAATATAACTGAAACGGTACGCAAGTGGACCGAACCAAACATGCCAAACCGAAACAGTTCAATACATCCAAGTCTGACTGCAGGTTTGCAATTAAGACATTTTTACAGATGTAGGTGCAGTACATGATGGTTTTACCATTAAAAACACATAGTATGAGCTACATGGGAGCAAAGCCCCCATGAAACGCACTTAAGAGCCTACAAGTAAAGTACTGTAATTTCCGGACTATAGAGTCCACCCACTATGTAAGCCACACCTACTAAATTTAAAGAGAAAACGTTTTGTACGTATAGGCTGCACCAGTATATAAGGCGCAGGTGTCCACATAACATGGAAGTACACAGAAAGATGCTATGCAGAAAGATTTGAACTTTTAATTAAATGTTTTTTTCCAAACAGTGTAGCACAGTGCATGTAACTTGGTCAAAAGTAATTCATTTCCGTCTTTATCTTCCTCTTGGGAGCTAAACCACTAAAGTAGTCTTCTTCAGCGGCAGAATTGAACAGCCTCAGAGTTCCTTCATCACGCACTTTAACCATCTCTCTTTTGTTGTTGTTCTGTCTTACTTTTTTTTCAAGGCAAATTAGCCCTTTGGCTTGAACTTGTCCTCTTCATTACGCAGTAGTCCAGCCTTTGGAAACTTGTTGGTGATAGTATATTTTTTTGACAAACTGTAAAGAAAGACACACTATAAACCTTGCAACCGCCACTCGATGTTCAGTTGTTAACGTCAATGAGATGTGAGGCCCTTTTTTAATCAGTTCATCTGCCACTGTCCAAGCCCCTCAAATATAAACAATAGTAATTTTACACTTACTGAGGTGTCATCAATCTTACTGAGGATTTCTCAAATCAAAACATAATTGCTGCATCAAAAGTTGCGAATGACCTGTAAATTCCAATTCAATTAGGATTTGAATTGCAAAAACATTATTATAAAAGAAGAATATTGTATGTACACTTTTTAGTATAGTAGCTATAGTAGTAGTATAGTAATTGTTTGTTTTTTTTTTTGTCACAAATTTAAATTGAAAACCTACTCAGGTGAAACAGATCATTAAAACTGTAAAAATTCACATTGTTGGAGAGGAGGATGGAACAACACTTCATCTCCCAGAATACCTTTCTTTATCCAAGTTTTTAAAATGGCTGCACAAACATTATGGACATTTTGTTTGTAGTAGACTGGTGAAATAAATTGATAATTATACACATACATTAGCCATACTGTCCAATTCAGTTAATTGCATATGAAATGAAAATCATTCAGGAACTTCGTGAGGTGTTGGAAATCTGTGAAGAAGTCACGGACCATTGTTAGGTGCAGAAAGATGTCCCATCAAACTGTCCGTATGTCAGAGGAATAAGACATGTAATCAAAAATGCGACGATTGGAAATGACTGGAAACAAGAACAAACCTCAATTGAGACACCTAGTGAGATTTGAGGACATGGAATGCTTTCAGATGGCAGCAACTCTTGATCCAAGATTAAATTAGCCTGGTGCAGTGGTGAAAAGCAGATCAGTATCAAAGTCTTCTTGGTGAAAAAGTCAATGCCACCTCTGATATTCAACAAAGGATATGGCGCGGAATGTTTTCCAACATGGAGTCTCAAACAACTGCGGCCCCAATTGACAAGCCTCACATGAGCTCCAAATTTAGATGACCACACACACTATGTCCGCCAGAGGATGCCAGTCCTTTGTTGTTCTGGAAAGAAAACCAAAACAGTTTCCCAAACCTATCTGTGTTGCATACCAGCATCCCTTGCACTCGTTGAAAGGATCTTTAGTGTTGCAGGCAACATTAAGGCGTATGCTTAACGTTAGTGTCTTTACTACCATTTGGGGAAAAAATGTGTGTTAAAAATATCTAATTCTCACGAACACTTGATGCGAGTTAATGTTGTTGAATTTCATTGAATTCGTTTCAACATTCTGTGGGGTGGAGTCAAATTCAAATTTATCCCATGAATTGAATTACATTGTGAATTTTGCACAAACCTGCTGCACATGACCAAACAAAACATCCTACGTGTTGATGACCCACTCTGTGCATTCTTTGATTGCTACTGCTGAATAACCCACCATGAGGCTAAAGAAAGTTGTGATAAAGATGTACAGTATATGAATGTATAGTACATATGAACTAGTGCTTTTAAAGTTCACTCATTGAAGTTTGCTTTAACTGTGCTTTTTTTTTTTTTTTGACTTGCAATTAATGTGCACACATCCTGTTTGAGGAAGTAGTGGTGAGCACAAGCAGGACCAAACAGCAGAAGCAGAAATGGACAAAGAAAAGAGAATTTTGACTGATAAATGTAACTTAAAAGCTCTGTCAGACGCCCAAAGTTATTTGTATTGATTGTCACTGTGATTTAAATTGTCGTGGATAAGTGGCATTGAAAATGGATGGGTGGGCTTGAGTAAGCATTGAGGAGTGTGAGCTTATTATAGATTATTATATATTATTATTATAAATACTTATCATAGATAAAAATGTATTTGTCTCTGGTTACGTTTAATTAATTGAGTTAACTATGGACAAAATGTGATTAACCACGTTTAAACAGTTTAATCAATTGACAGCCCTAATAGGTATGTATTATACTCTATGTATTTATTGTGTTTCAATTTTTCTTCTGAATAGCAAGACCCTTTGACACCCGTCTCAGCCACGTTGGAGCTCATGTTAGTCGACGATGTCAATGTGTTCCCGGACACCTTGATCATATACAACCACCCAGATGTGCGGGTAAGGGATGACCTCGATATAATTAGGTTGTTTTTATTCCATTGCTCTACAATGTTTTGTCTGTTCTGCGTAATGGTGATTCTCAAAAACAACTTAACTGGCAATCTGGTTTCCTCCCACAGTCCAAAATGAAGCATGTAAGGTTATTTCTAGGTTCTAAATGCTGTTAGGTGTGAATGTTAGTGTGAATTGTTGTTTGTTTATAATGAATATGCCAGCGATTGACTGCTGACCAGTCTAGGGTGTATCCTGTTTTTCACCCAAAGTCAGGTGGCATAGGGTCCATCTTATTTAGTGGATGCCTCTTGTTTCAATTATAAAGGAGACCTATTGAGCAGCTGAGGAGATTAAATAACAGCTAATGAACTGTATAAAAGGATTTTGGTTTACACATGCGGTCAGAGCTTTGACGCAACTTGCAGAGCATGCACAAATATGCAGATTAACTTGGAATTGTAAGCATTTGTTTTCATTTGTCTCGCCATTAGCATCCTCACCAGCGGGCGCTAGTCTTCCTGGGATCCACCATTAAAATTACAAATTGCATCAAATTACATTGCCATAATAGTTAGAATAAAAATAATTTTAAAATACGACCCGCTGAACTGTATATACATAGTGTAACACATATGTTCACGAGATCAGATGCAAAGACATAGTCAACTTGACGACAGCAACTTTCACTACATGCCACTTATACACCTGAGTAGAGATACAGTATATATTTATTTAGGCAGCTCTTAAAAGTAAAAATATTTGTTAGATTGCCTACAATGGGGTGGTATATTCCTTTATTTCGATGCTCTAAAATTATAAGTTTGGGGGCGGGTAATTTGTGGGTAGCAAACCAATGATTATGTAATTGATTTGCACACTTCAATTGTTTCTTCATGATGAATTTGTTTTGTCTCATCACAATTTTGAGTGAAGTTGCATGGCTTTAAATTGTGTGTGGGGTTTTTTTGCAGGCTAACTTGGCCTTGCGAGATGGGTCAGGGCACTTTTTTATGAATACCAGTGTTAAAGGGATTGCAGATGTGGTATTCCACGAGGCCCAAAGAACAGCTCAGGTAAGGGGTAATATCTGGAATTCTATTCAATATTGAGTGAATATCAATTGCTAAAATATTTCAGTGCTTCTGCTGCCAATTATAACACCTCTTCTGGATTCCTTTGTGTCCCCAGATTGCACCAATTCACCCAGGGGTGGTGGAAGTGATGGTTCACGACCTCTGTTTGGCATTCTCATCACCAGTTAAAGCCACAGTGCATGTTGCTGACATCCTAGAAGTGAATGTGAGAGTGGTCGACAAGGTCAGTTTCCAGTCTGATAATCCCTCATCTCAGTTCCTGCTGAATTATCAGTGACCCTCATTCCATACGCGCCTCAGTGACATTTGAGCACTTAATATGTTTATTCTGTACTGGTGCTTAACGTCCTTTGGCTTGCCCTTCCTGTGAACCAAAATGGTGATTTTCCCAAATGACTGGCCTCATTTGTCTCATTTACAGGTGGAGATCGGTAAATCAGTACGATGTTATGTCAGAGCGTTGGATGATAACAAGAGGCCCTTCCCAGCCAGCTATTTCCAATTCATGAATTTGAAAGTCAAGGCAGCCTCTTCAATAGTTTCATTAATGTAAGTGACAACTTGATATGTTGTTGTTAAGGATATGTAAAGCTTTGTGTTATTGCCTCTTTTTATAGACCAGTGGCAGAGTCCACAGAACACGACACTGCGGTTTTCCTAGTCAAAGGGGTTTCTATTGGCCAGACCAGTTTGTCTGCTGTCATAGTGGATAAAACTGAGAGAAAAATTTCATCTGCTCCTCAACAAATTGAGGTATTTTGTGTTTGTGAATGTTACTGCTGTCTTTATTGCCACTATCACACAAACTGCAAACTATTTTTTCTTAATAGGTATTTCCACCATTCAAGCTCATTCCCAGGAAAATGACTCTACTGATTGGAGCAATGATGCAGGTGTGTGTGCTACTGATGCTTGTGCTGGCAGCGGCCAGCCTCACCTTAACTTGCCAGAAGAGTTCATCTGGTCCACAGTCTATCTTCCAAAAGGGGTCTTTGCCAGAGTTTCTCTGGAAGACAGCATTGGCCTCATTGCTGTTCTTTCCAGCGCCTCTTTAACTGGATTGTTGTGCTCATTAAAAAGCATGCCATCTAGTCAAGAAGCCATCCATCTACAGTAATTGCCTAACATTACATTAGATAATATACACAACTGATGTACCACTTCAGAGAGTGCATGTAATATTTTTGCTGGCTGTTATTTTACAGAAAGCCTAACTATGAGAATTGTTATTAAATAATGGTATTACATTACATCAAATCTTTTCATCTTACTGTTTGTCAAACTACCTTTTACTTCTAGATTACATCTGAGGGTGGCCCTCAGCCTCAGTCCAATATTCTGTTTTCCATCTCCAATGAGGACATTGCCTCTGTAAACGGCATCGGTCATGTCAGGGGTGTGACCATCGGTAACGTGACTGTGACAGGACTGGTTCAAGCTGTTGATGCTGAAACTGGAAAGCTAGTTGTTGTGTCTAAGGTAAGGTTAAAACATGACAGGGTAATGCAGGTGAGTTTGTTAGTCTCCTTAACTGATAAAATGTGTGTCCTCAGGACCAGGTACACGTTGAGGTTGTGCGTTTGACGGCTATTCGAATCAGAGCTCCCATCACTCGATTCAAAACAGGAGAGCAGGTACGACTTGTACATGACGTAGCTTCTTTCCGCTGAAACAGATGTTATAGAATCGTTTCTTCTCATCTCCATTTACAGATGCCTGTATATGTGATGGGTTTAACCAATAGTCAGACACCTTTCACTTTTGGTAATGCTGCGCCTGGCCTCACCTTCCACTGGTCGACCAGCAAGAGGGACATCCTGGATGTCCAGCCAAGGCACAGCGAGGTATATTGCTCTCTAACACTGTTTCTAACAATAACAGGCGGTACTATACTTGGCTGTCATTTTATCAGATTAACTTCCAACATTCTGTATTTATACAGTTAAATAAAATATAAATTCATGACACTAACATGAGAAGGTATATTTTCAGTAATTTTATTTATTTGATGCTCTAAAAATAACCGTTTGGTGGTTGTCCCTCCTTCATCATCACTGTTGTCATCCAAACCCTCAGGCTAATGTGGAGCTCAGCTCCGAGCACAACTTTGGCATGAGTGTGACTGGACGAACGAGAGGCCGGACAGGACTCAAGGTGGTCCTCAAAGTGGTAGACCCGGTAGTTGGCCAACTTGCTGGTAATCTTCCAGAACTCTCAGATGAGATTCAAATCCAGGTACATTTCTAAAACACATGACCTAATTTCCTGTGTGCTATGCTAGAATGTTTTCCTCTGAAACGCGCCCCATTTTATCAACATTTGAGGCTCCAGAACGTTACTGAGCTTTGGAACATCTAAAGCTGTTAGCTTTGTGAGGGATGAGACGATAAAAGATAATTGCACCCAATGTCACAATGCATCAGACTGTGGCATATCACTTCAAAAGCAGTGCATGTTGGCTAATAATAGTGCTTTCACAATGTTTACTTTGATTAAGGTCTATGACAAGCTGCACATGCTTAATCCTAAAATCGAGGGCGGAGAGATACTGATTGCTCCAAACTCAGTCCTCAAACTCCAAACTAACAGGTGAGTTTTGCATCCCTTTCCTGTCAGGATTATTTAGGAAAAGTGCCACACTGGTTTGTCCTAGAAATAATACACCCTTTTTGGAGTCATGTGTGTAAATTGAAATGTAATGATGTTTTAGGGATGGAATGGGTGCACTCTCTTACCGTATGCTGGATTGCACTGACCACCAGCTTGTTATCGCACAAGTTGATGATAAGGGCTTACTCTCCTCTGGCTCGCTCACTGGCATTTCATCACTGCTGGTCACCTCACAAGAGTCTTTTGGTGTCAATCAAACTCTCACCATTGCAGTAAAGGTCAGTTAGAGAGGCTTCCTGTCTGGCATTTTCTTGCAGTTGTTTATGCAGGACCTCAGTCATCAAATAATCTGTCAATATGTTGATTAGGTTTAAAGGGATGTAAACACAGAAAATATATGATCACATTATACCACTGTGTGACTGGTAGATGTAGAAGTTGTAATAAGTTAAAACCAATGTAATATTTTTATTATTTTTTAAATGCTTCTTGTTTACAGCTGTTTCATTTCTGACGATTCTGCTGTAGTCATCTTTATGCTGTACACTGAGGCAGCGTATGGCTTTTATTTTGATGTTTAAAAATATATAATTTTCAAAATTGCCTCTGACCTCTCATACAGTCAACATTCATTCACAATCACACCATTTCTTACTTGCATCCCTTACTATGTGTTGCATTAACAGTTGTATTCAGCGTTGAGGTGACATTATCGCTGAGTGTAATACTACCTTTTATCCTCTTGTCAGGTGATGCCTGTGTCCTACGTGCGCTTTAGCACCAGTCCAGTGTTGCACACAAACACCAAAGAAAGCCTGAAAGCCCTCCCCTTGGGCATAGTCCTCACCTTCACTGTTCATTTTCATGCCAGCACTGGAGAAACCCTGCACAGCTCCAACAGTCATCTCACCTTCTCCACAAACAGGTCAGTCACCACTCCACCACCAGAATCATACCCCTTGTGGTTTTGTGTGTTGCCTAAACTACTGAAACATGGGTGACTGAAGTGTACAACATCAACACAAAAAAAACAGTTGCACATATATAGGCCACACCTCTCTATAAGCCACAGGAGTTTAGGTCTTAACATGGGATGTTTAGTACACAGAAAAAGGTTATGAAGATTATTTCAACTTTTGATTAAATAAAGGCTTTTTTCCAAATTGTGCCGAACCGTGCGTGTAATATGGCCAGTTAAACAGTTGCCTACCAGAAAAGTCATTCATCATTGTCCTCCTCCACGTGTGAACTTAAACCACTCAGGTCATCTTGAAAAGCATCACAATTGAACAGCCTCATAATTCCTTCATCACGCTCTTTGTCTGTCTCTTTCTCTCTCATTGTAACTTTTTGTTATCTGCTGCTAACTTTGCAATTTAACTTGAAGTATCCCGTTCATTCAGTCCAGCCTTTTAAAACCCGTTGGTGATAGTGGACGGTTAGTGGTCCAAGCAGTCAAAACAGAAGCTGCAGTAATTCTACACTTGATCAACCTTACTTACAATTTGTCAAATCAAAACGCAATCACTGCATAAGACTTGAAAAGGTGATACTAGCTTCGTCTTTACTCGTCCACATTACTGCTTCCTGAAACTGCACTCTAACCATTATGGGAAAGGTTGTCTGTACCCATAAATCACTGGACAAGTGGCAGGGTTCTCAGCATGAGAAAGTATTTCACCACACATGAGGCAAGCAAAGCTGTGTCAAAGTGATGGGGTGTGAAAATGGAGTCGAGCTGAGTTTGAGCTGGTTTAGTGCCTTGCTTGTCAGTTGTCAGGGAGCAGATTAGCATCTTTCACAACTAAGCCAATTCCTTGTGGACTAAACTACGTTCTCTAATTGGAGGCCAAATTAGTCAACATTTTTTAAATGAGTTGCTTGCTAAGTAATTCAGACCTCATGAGCATTGTGGAACCATGTGGGGTGGTACCATGCTGCATATCATTACAAGGTGGGTTGAGTTGGACACTTCCAGCCTCTAACTTCTATCATTACATTAAAAAGTTATGGATGAACAAACTCATTTGCATTCTCAAATTACAATTCATGCAAGACTGCTTAACATATGGGAAATGTTGGGGTTTGGATATGGATTTAATGACTGTTTGCCAGTAGCAGCCAGGTTAGGGGGCTACCATAACAAGGATGTCAAATTCAAATTTGACACCCTTGTTAAAGGTACACATGCTATACAAGAAAATCTTGTGGATGCACAGGGATGCATCCTCAGTAATGTATTCTGGGATCATTGGGTGTTTAGTGTCTTGCAACATCATACACTCTCGCCCAGGGGACCCAGCCAGGGTTGATCATGTCCCGGCTTGCGTCCCAATAGCAGTCCACAAATCATCCCTCTTAATCCAAAGCCACCATGTGGCCTTCTCTGCAGCTTCGCTCATGGATTGGATGGCCCTCTTCTTGGCCGCCACCGTGATGCCCAAATGACTAAGGTCTTTGCAAAGCGAAAGACCTGCAAGACCTCTATAGTCTCATAAAAGGTTCTCTAGCCTCTCTCCTCCGGTACTTGTTGCGTTTCGTTTCATTGGCTTCCTCAATACGCTCTTCCCAGGGCACCGTTAGTTCCAGGATGATCAGGTGTCTTGAAGCCTCAGAGGTAATGATCATGTCTGGATGGAGATTTGTTGTTGCAATGTGCTGTGGTAACTTCAGCTGTTTTCCCAAGTCCACCTGCAATTGCCAGTCAGAGGCCATGTGGAGGAGGCCTTTTGTTAATTGTGAGCGCACCCGGGGTTTATCTTCAGCTCTGATAAACGGCATTGTCTTCTTTGACACATGCTGATGTTTGCTGGTGTTGATGGCTGAGGCTAAGCTCTCAGCAATCGCCTTAAGCACCTGATAAAGGTACATACAGTGGTGTGAAAAACTATTTTCCCCCTTCCTGACTTTTTATTCTTTTGCATGTTTGTCACACTAAATGTTTCTGATCATCAAACACATTTTAATATTAGTCAAAGATAACACAAGTTAACACAAAATGCAGTTTTTAAATGAATGTTTTTATTATTTAGGGAGAAAAAATCCAAACCCACACAGCCATGTGTGAAAAAGTAATTGCCCCCGCGATAACTTGCAACAAGTCTTTTACAGCGCTCTGGAGGAATTTTGGCCCACTCATCTTTGAAGAATTATTGTAATTCAGCTTTATTTGACGGTTTTCTAGCATGAACCGCCTTCTTAAGGTCATGCCACAGCATCTCAATGGGATTCAGGTCAGGACTTTGACTAGGCCACTCCAAAGTCTCCTTTTTGATTTTTCTTCAGCCATTCAGAGGTGGATTTGCTGGTGTGTTTTGGGTCATTGTCCTGCTCCAGCACCCAAGATCGCTTTAGCTTGAGTTGACGAACAGATGGACATTCTCCTTCAGGATTTTTTGATAGACAGTAGAATTCATGCTTCCATCTATCACAGCAAGCCTTCCAGGTCCTGAAGCAGCAAAACAACCCCAGACCATCACAAAACCACCATATTTATTGTTATAGTGTTCTTTGTATGAAATGCTGTGTTACTTTTACGCCAGATGTAACGGGACACGCACCTTCCAAAAAGTTCCACTTTTGTCTTGTCAGTTCACAAGATATTTTCCCAAAAGTCTTGGCAGTCATCGAGATGTTTTTTTTTTAGCAAAATTAAGACGAGCCTTAATGTTCTTTTTGCTTAATAGTGGGTTGCGTCTTGGAACTCTGCCATGCAGGCCGTTTTTGCCCCGTCTCATTTTTTATGGTGGAGTCGTGAACACTGACCTTAATTGAGGTGAGTGAGGCCTGCAGTTCTTTAGATGTTTCCCTGGGATCTTTTGTGATCTCTCGGATGAGTTGTCTCTGCGCTTTTGGCCGGCCGGCCAAAATTACCCCAAGAGTTCACTGTTCACCACTGTTCCATGTTTTTGCCATTTGTGGATAATGGGTCTCACTGTGGTTCGCTGGAGTACCAAAGCTTTAGAAATGGCTTCTATAACCTTTACCAGACTGATAGATCTCAATTACTTTTGTTCTCATTTGTTCCTGAATTTCTTTGGATCTTGGCATGATGTCTCGCTTTTGGTCTACTTCTCTGTGTCGGGTAGCTCCTGTTTAAGTGATTTCTTAAGTGAAACAGGTGTGGCAGTAATCAGGCCTGGGGGTGGCTACAGAAATTGAACTCAGGTGTGATAAACCACAGTTAAGTTATTTTTTTAACAAGGGGGGGCAATCACTTTTTCACAGAGGGCCATGTAGATTTGGAGTTTTTTCCCTCCCTTAATAACGTAAACCTTAATTTAAAAACTGCATTTTGTGTTCAAATATGTTATCTTTGACTAATTAACTATTTTTTATGAGCAGAAACATTTGTGTGAAAAACAATGCAAAAGAAGAAAAAGTCAGGAAGGAGGCAAACAGTTTTTCACACCACTGTATGTGCTGTATATATGTACATAGAAAATGATTTGCCAATGCCCGCAGGGTTGTCTAAGCATGTATTTTTGATAATGTATTCATTTACATGTGGTATTCTCTCAAAGCAGTGAAATGTAAATATTTACAATTTCTGTGATGGGCTATAAAATTTATAGATTATAATAATGTTCTGTGTTTTGCAAAGGTGGTATATTAATATCTCAGCACAGCACAATTGTGGCTTGGGGTCACGGCAGACACTCCTTGTAATTTAACACATTAATTTTCCTCCAATTGGCTTCACAAGGAGTTATTTCCACCTCAGCTACTGAGTAAATTTAATGAATGACAGTGTTGGGCAGGAAAGTGCCATCTGTAAGGGCCTCGTCATCGGTCTTCACAATAAATTGATTTTATTACGTGTACTCAAGGTGCTGACAGTCACTTTTTAGGGAAATCAAAATCGGAATCGTACATGACGGATACTCCTGAGACAGAAACAATAGGGTGTGATTAAATGATGGTACTTCACCTGAAGAGCGTGTCCTGAACAAATGCTTTTTAAATGGAGGCAGAGAGCAATACTATTAGCTGAAGAATGTCCATTCACTGAAACACTACAATACTTGTTTCCTTTTCAAATACTGGTCACATCCTTTTTTGTCAACTGGAATAATTTCCATCGGGATTGTACCATGTATGTGCATAACACAATGTTACTGCAATTGTCATTATCTATTTGTTCAGGCTTAGAGTTGAGCTTAAGAAACTTGACAAAAGCCAAAATACTTGACAAAATATTTGCTGAACTAAACACCTAAGTTGTACAGTTTCTGGTCTGCCATCCATAATATTAGTTACACCTTTTTGCAAGTTGCTATTTTGAAGTACAGATTTCAAAGTTCTGCTTGCTGCTATTTGTTGTCTGTCAGGGATGATCTGGTGCAGGTGTGGTCTGGGCCTGGTAACCACACCTTGAATGTCAGGACGGTGAATGTGGGCCTCACGCTGTTGGCAGTGTGCGACAGTGAAAACACTGCGGTTGCAGACTATATTCCGCTTCTTGTGGAGCATGCCATCGATCCAACAGAGGCCCAGAAACTGGTAGTGGGAGACGTAATTTGCTTCACTGCGCACTTGGCGAGTCAATCTGGTAAGGACTGGAAAGATGTAAAATAATCTGAGAAATGTGTTCATTTTTGTGTGTCGGTCTTTTGGCAGTTTTAGTTTATCACCACATTGCATGCAATCTCCACCTTTCTGCAGGGGGCCAAGGTACTTGGAGCTCCTCAGGCAATGGTGTGCTCCAGGTGGACCCCAAAACTGGTGCAGCAGTAGCCAGAGACCATGGGACAGCTACTGTGTACTATGAGATACCTGGTGTTTTAAAAACCTACAGAGAGGTATGCCGTTTGATTCTGCAAAGATTCACTGATGCTTAGTGATAAGTGAGCTTTATTATTTTACTCCTGGCAGCCATACTTTTGATAAATGAGTCTCAAAGTACTGATTGTGTTCTAATTATGTAAATTGAACTCCTGGTTGCTTTTTGACTGTCAACACCTGTTCTCTTTCTCTAGAGGTTTTGATTGCTTCTGCCATCACGTTTGCCCGCATCTATCCTGAGCAATATACCATAATGAAATCAGAAGTAGAATAGGAGTGTAGTCACCCCCTGCCAGGCATAGACTGATTGATTGAGTTGCATGTGTGTGCGTGACGCATGAGCATCTTTGGGATGCTCCCACATGAAGTAGGGAGATGAATTAGTTTTTTTTTGTGGATTACCTTCATCTTCTTAGCTGAACATCCATACAGACAACTCCTTTGTCAATGTGCAAATGGAATATTGCCTGACTGTGTGATATCTGTGTGCGTGAGGACATTAACCTGTAAAATTGTGATTTAATGACATTATATCATAGATGATGACAAAACTTTAAAATTAGATTAGTTCCAGGATTAATCTTAAACTGTCTCTGTCTCTTTTATGTTTTTTTAATGTTAAGGTTGTGGTGGAGGCAGCTACAAAGACTGCAGCACTGGCACAGGCCTCACCTGTCAGAATTGGCAAGGAAACTAAGGTCCTGCTCACCACCAGATTTCAAGGAAACAACCTCATTGGTACTAAAGCACCCCAGCTTCAAATGTTTAGCATGTAAACTTGTAGTATTTATTCACTTTAACCAAAATCAATTACAAACAAGTATTGGCTGTATGGAGCCAGGCACAAAAACATTACCTCTCCAAAACTTGTTTGCAGGAACCTGCTCCTCTATCCAGACAGAAGCCATTGCACAACTGCAGCCAGAAACTTCTGTCACCTGCCACATCAGTTTTACAAGCGACGCTGTTGATTTCCCTGCAAGCAGTGTCTTTAAATCGTACACAAGCTTTGACCCCAACATTGGTATGTGTTGTCTGAATGCACATTTCTACAGGATCATATATGGCAAAGTTGTTTGCGGCCTGCGGATGTTTTTTTGTTTGTTTTTTTTTTTGGTTACAAGAATAAAGTGAAATTATTACGAGAAAAAAGTTCTAATTCGTAATACTAAGAGAAACAAACAACTCTGTGTTTTTTGGAAATTTAGGTTGGGGAAAAATTTATTATAAGAATATAGTCAAATTTAATGAGAATAAAGTTATAATATTACGAGAAGAAAATGTGCAAAGATTATTTACGATGAAAGTTTATATATGTTGGGGGAAAAATACTACAAAAAGGGGAGGGGGGGCAAGTTTTATATAAATCGCTTTTTTACTTATATCACAAAACTGAAATGCAGTTTTGTTTTGAAACTCCTTAGAAAATCAACGTGTGTTGGTTTACAAAATATCAAAGTGCCCCTTGCATTGTTCCATTTTCACTATGTGGCCCTCGGTGGGAAAAGTTCGGACTCCCCTGATGTATAGAATCACACAGGATGCCCCCATCGTTTTGTGCTGACAGTTTTGAGACTGGCTCTGGTCTAGTGTTCACGTGTACGCTTCAGGTAAATACTGGTTACAGACCACAATCAATATCTGTATTGCCAAAAGGAGTGTATTTAACTGTGGCCATAAAAGGTGCCAGCTTGATGTATTGAGCTGCACTGGCCCCTTGATGCCTGAAAGCTTGTCTAATTGTGTTTGGGACTTCACTCTTGTCACTGGCTTATCTCTGAGGGGAATCCACAACATGTTCAAGGCTGCAACCTCGCCACTAATTCCTACCGAGGTCTTAACAGGAGCATGTGACTGTGCAAATGACCTTTCACCTACAGATTTGAGCAGAGTGGGAGTTGACTCTTACTTGCTAATGTATTGGGTAAAACTAATGCTCCCTTTATGGGGATTATAGTGCTTAGCTTTTATTGTAGTGCTATTTTGAAAACCCTGCATTTTGATTAATTCATTCATTCAACGTCATGAACACCAGAGCTGACATGTGTTGTTTCCCCGTTCTCTATACCTTCTGTTTACCTTTTGTCCTTGCCACAGGCTTCTACACGTGTTCCATGACCTTGCAGCCAATGGCGGACCAGCTGACCAGAGTTCTCAGCATGTCCATGACCAACCTGGTGGTGAAGGCTGACCTGGAGGGCAGTGCCTTCTCTGGGGAACAGGTCAGTGCCAGACTCCCCATGGAGCCTGGCCTGTACTCAGACCTGACTGAGCTGCTGCTCTCAAACCTGCACTCATCAGCAGAGCTCACAGTTTTCGGTCCGGCTGCTGCGCTAGCAGACGTGGAGGTCAGGGACAACTTTTCTTTCATTGGTTTTTCATATGTTTCATGTTTGATGCAGTAATGCAGTGGGGATTTTTGGTGTTTTCAGGTGGTCTCCAGTTCTCCCATTATTAGTGTTCGAGAGAGTGAGGTGCACAGCGGCTTCGCTAGTTTCTCAAAATACACCATCAGTGCTGTGGACCTCAAAGCTGCTGGCTCTGCCTCCATTACTATCAGTAGTGCCTCCTTGGGTCAGAGTCTCATCATCCCGGTCACTTTGATACATGTGACTGATCCCAGCGCCAACATGCAGGGTCAGTTGTCCTCCCTAAGTCACAATAGTAGTGGTTCCCAAACTTTTCCCCCTACCGCTCCCCTTCAAACATTTGACCTGAAGACATGTACCTCCTACTCTTACACACAAAAACATAAACCGCCATAGGAACGGCATGAAACGTTTTACTTTGATATATTTAATGATTATATGAATAAATAGTTCTATAGAAAAATAAATCTTTACAGAAGAGCATGTCCTTATCAATTGTTCCAGTATGAATGTACGCACACACACCAAGACATGCTAGTAGTAGCTGTTTTCAAACCTATTTATAACAAGTCGTGACAAATTGATCTTTAAGCTCTTACTGTGGTGTGCAATAACATAGCATACGAAGACGAATCATTCAAACAATGTAACTGTTACACACAAACATCATGAAAACAAAGGGAGATAAAATACAGAAGTCAGTAAGGAAATTAACATTTGCTGACCAAATTGACATATGAGCTCAAATGGCATGAGATTATGCACCAAACAAATATCGGAAGACGAACAGCACGCATTTAGCAAACAATCTAGATAAAGCCTTCAAGATTAAATACTTAGCGGCCTATTCTCTCATTTGTGTTTTTCTACGCCTTCCCCTTAGTTCTCCTATCCACGCACGCAAGTTGGGAATGAAGGTGCTCTTATGTGAATCATGGACACTGGAGGCGGCCTTTGCCATGACGTCATTGTTTTTTGGGCTCTCAAATCATGGAACATGGAGTTTTCTTAACGCTGAAGGTCACTGAAATCTGAAAAAGATTAAACACACTTAATTTGAAAAGGCCTTATGAAGGAGAATGTAACAAGTTTAATTGATATTTGTGTAAAAGAGGGATATTTTGCTACTTTGCCTCCTTACCTGCGCTTTTAAGTGTGTGTGTCATGGTGATGTCAGCACGCTACAAAGTCTTCTTACTGGCGGGATGTAAACGATAACTCATAACATCGTAGATGGAAGGTTGTTTCACTTGTTAACTAGCGACCCTTATCACGTGTGATGTTAAGACCTCTGTTTTAACATGCCCTTATGCCCTGGTGTGTATCTCAAAGTTATTTTTCCACTATCTGGCCTATCATCCACACAAGCCTGCAGATATATGGCACTAAAAACGAAGGTTTTCAAAACCTCCGGCCAAAGTTTAGATTTGGAAAAAACTTTGATAATACGTTTGGGTATGGGCGCAAATAACTTTGGTATGGACGCAGAATTTTACGATTCCAAACGTCACTGCCTTCGACAAAGTATGCTGTGATGTCACACAATACAGGTCACGTACCTGTATTTACATCAGAAACAGCATGGATGCCCTCACAACTGTGTTGGTTGTCGCTATTGTTGAAGCGCTTTTTGCTTACTTGTTTTTGCAAGCCTTCATGTCTTTCATACAGCTTCGTGTTAAAAAGCAGAGGCGAAGAAGTGACTGGATGACACAGGATGATTCTGATTGGATAGAATTGAATAAAATGGAGATAAGTAATGGAGATAAAATGGGCAATTTTTTGCCCATTTGCCCGCCACCGCAGCCGGTATCAGCGCAGCTGTCTAGCTTTTATCCTACTCACATGGGAGAATAGGGCCGTTTAATGCATCATCAAATGCAAAACATTATCATTTATTTGTTCATATAACGCACACTACTTTATTCTGCACTGTGCAGGACTATTGAAATGAGGCGTTCAGGCGCATTAAGTAACTGTTAAGCACTCATGTAGTCACTGTTTTACAATTTTATTCATGTATGCCACCATTACCTCAATTTGTTCCGATCCCAATGCGGCCCACATACTCAAATTCTGAGATGCACTGTACTCGCCTGTGCTGCCTTTGAGTGACAAACTGCTATTGTAAAGCTTTCTGCAGCAGCCGCAGCAGCATCATGACAGATAAAATAAGTATTCGTGTCGGAAGGATTTTACAAAACAAGTCACAGCAGCAAGCACAAGGCTGTCATTAAACATTAAAGACCACAGGTATTTCTCTACTTTCCATCTGTGTGGCTAGGAAACAATCTAGCCACATTCAAAGCTCTATTCAAAACTCTATCACTTCTCTCTGCTGTAATTAGTAAACGATACTCTGTCGTACATATTCCCAGCCTTTGGCCCAGACTGTGTTCATGCTGTGCTCTTCCATAGCAGCTGCCGCAACACTTGTTGACATGGAGGGGGGCCTCCCGCTACCTGACTTTAAAAACTGTTACCAGATGATGCTATTCACCCTGTTCGCCCTGCTTGCCGGTACAGCCATCGTCATCATCGGTAGGTCCCAGTGCCTAATGTGTTCCTTGGTTTTACAGGTGTTTGTTAATCATTTAATTTGGATGGATTGCTCCGTTTTGTTACATCCATGCACTTGTTTCCCTGAGGAGGATGTTCGATGGGATCCGTTGTGGCTTCAAACTTATCATTTTAGTTTGATTGTATGGTTTCTGATGCTCCTAGACTTGCTGAGCACTTGATGCTGGTGTGATTGTCAGAAGCCTTTCAGTAATGTCATGTTTTGTTTCCTGCAGTTCTCCACACAGTGTTCTCTCCCAAGCAACAAACATACCCCCCTTCTTTCATCCAGAAGACACCGTCTCCTATCATTGGTAGGACACAATCCCTGTGATGCTTCCTGCCAGAAAAATAATGTGTGAAAGAAAACCGAATGACTACAAATCTGTCCAAAATGTCAGTTAGCTCCTTCCCACACATCAGTCGGTGTCGATTGCTCAGCCACTTTTACAGAACAGCTGTTGTGTATAACTCACAAGCAGTCAGAAAAAATGTTGTAAATGAGCCTTCTGTTTATATAACACCAACTGTTTTCTCACATTCTTTATTAATGAGCTTTGATTTTACTCACGCTTTTTCAGCCCCAGACTCTCCATCAAAGAACTCCTTCAACCACACCATACCGAGAGCGGATCCAAACAGCAGCCCCCGGTTGCGTCTCTATTCCCTGGACTACATGTCCTGACGAAGCCCTCGTCATGGTGCCTCCCGTCCTGACTGAATGTGCCTCATCCCCCTCACAGTGAACACTGTGGGTTGTGACTGAAAAATCACTGCATTTACGTTGTGGTACAAGTTTTGGTTGGTTTTAAACAAACGTTTTTGCTTGTCTTGTCATGTTGTTGTACAAGACCACTCCTTTTGTTAAGTGAGCATGTTGTGCCTCTTATAACCATGTTGCTTGTTTGTAAAGCTTTTATTGCATATGACTGTCCGCGTTCATACAGCATATTTTGTGAAAATGACTGCAAGAGAAAGTGTTTTTTTGTTGTAGCGTAAACACATACTGTAAAACTGTCTACTGAATAGAGTCCCATATGTGATGCATCCTCCAAATGTGCATTATTGCTTATTTTAAAATGTGGGGGTTGCCTTTTTATAGGTTCGAGCCACCTTACTTGCAGCTTCTGTTTAATTCAATAATGTGAAATGGTAAAAATGTGAAGTTTTTCAGTGCAAAATCATTAAATTTGACAGACTTTTTTTCCATTTGCGTTGAAATGTTAACAGTAACTTAATATCTTGAATTTGTTTTTCTCCGAGAGTACTGTATGCATCAATATTTTGCCTTAACTGATTCAAACAAGGCTTTTTTCTGGCTTGCATTGTTGGCTTGTGTAAATATGCCCCTGCCTTTGCAAATAAATTGATTTAAATTCCACTGGTGTGTCACGTTACATCTATCATGCATCAAATAGAAATCGGACCTAAATGCACATTTGACAAACTTGAATCCATCGTTTTGGTTTATCAACAAAATAGTTGCACACACGCATGATGTAGCGAGGCTTGAGGTGCTAAATTACAAGTGGAAACTCGACGGGCTGGTCGTCTTTTCTGTTACAGCTAAAGACTTCTTCCTGTGGGTGTTTCCCGCATGATGCTGCTTCAAATGCTTGTATCGTCGCGCCAATATCGGAGATTTTAGGCGCAGGCTGATATAATCCGACGCTTGTTTTTTTCCCTGATCTCGGCCCAATTTCCGATATAAATACCGCATATGTGGCGCAACAAAATTCATAATAAACCCAGTCAAATGTCAAGGGAGACTCATTTGGATTATGAAGTCTCCCTTGGCAAAGAAATTTTGCTCAGCATTTAAAGGCAGCTTGACTCCCATTCAGCTGTTATGATGCTGGACAAGACAAAAATAAATAATAAATAAATACCGCATATGGGCACCCCCAGCTGAGGTGCAGTTTGTTCTTGAAAGATACGTAACTTCTTAGCGTCGGTTTAGAAATTTCGAAGTAGTCCTTGCATCCTTTCATTTTCCAGTATGCAGCTCTCATTGGAATGGGTTCGCATCTCCTGCACGATTGTATGAATTAGTTTTACGCGTCAGTGCCGTTCCATTTTATCCTGTTGTGGATGTGGTGTGTAAAAATGTGCTGTTTGACATTGTTAGTATTGCGTTGATGTGTTGAGGGTAATGTACTTTTATTGTTTTGGAGTATGTGTGCACACAGTAAGGCCTTACCTTCATTACCGCCTGCTGATGGTTTGGTAACGGAAGTGGTGTCTAGGGGGCTAAATCCTATATAGCCAGTTGACTTCACCCCAGTCTTGATAAACAAGAGGGCTTAGGGAGAGTTCCTTTGTCTCTGTCACCCCAAGGGGTCTGTAAAGGCCTGAGACCATTGATCAAATACCTCCCATCAGCCTGTGATGCTGCTCTGGACCGCTGCTGTGGGTCCCGGTCACTAGGCTCATTTGTATGCCCAACTTATCCTGCTGCATGTCAGCAAATGCCACACAATCTCGAGTTTCTCAGCACACTTTAGTGTTTACCACGTGGCATTATGTGATTTATGTGAATAGTTTTTAATCTTGTTATTGACATTTGGTCTTCAGGCCAGTGACTCTGGTCGGTGCATGTTTCCACACAAATTCCACACGCACGCACAGCCGCATATGAAATGCAAAATAAGATATATTCCACACCAGATATGTTGTTCTGCCTTATTTCCCTCATTTCTCAGGGGAAGTGTGAAGCAGAAAGAGACTCCACTCATTCATGCGAAGACCGTTTATGTGGAAGTTCAGCCATGTAGTGCATGTACAGTCACAACAGAACCCCAGGGGGATTTTGAAAGTGTTGGCTGAATAAACAAGATGTTACGCGGCATCTTGTGTATGAATACACACCAGTTTGTAATATCCCGCCCCCATCCAGCAGCTGCTTGCATGATTTGAGTTGACTAGATCAGGGCAGTTCCCAGGGAAGGCCGCATACGGTAAAATTGCAAGAAAAAACAGCCTTTATCTCAGCTTTGTGTTACTTTCTCTCGACTGCTCGTTTTGCCGTGGTTTGAAATGTTACATACATATAATACATATACAGTATATAAAATATTTTGACTTTATCCTCATAATATCCCATCCTTTTTTCCAACTTATTTTCCCCAAAATTGCAATGTTATTTGTAATTTTGTAGTACATTTGTAAGTGTGGGCCGCACGGTGGCTGAGTGGTTAGCACATTGGCCACACAGTCAGGAGATCTGGAAGACCTGGGTTCAAATCTCCGTTGGGCATCTCTGTGTGGAGTTTGCATGTTCTCCCCGTGCGTGTGTGGGTTTTCTCCGGGTACTCCGGTTTCCTCCCACATTCCAAAAACATGCATGTTAGGTTAATTGGCGACTCTAAATTGTCCATAGGTATGAATGTGAGTGTGAATGTTTGTTTGTCTATATGTGCCCTGCGATTGACTGGCGACCAGTCCAGGGTGTACCCCGCCTCTCGCCCAAAGACAGCTGGGATAGGCTCCAGCATCCCCGTGACCCTAATGAGGATAAGCAGTACAGAAAATGAATGAATGAATGAATTTGTAAGTGTTGTGGGAATTAGTGTGAAAATTTTAAACTTTATGCTTAACAATATCATTTACAATTGTTTTTACTTTAAAATTATTTTTTCATTATATTATTTCTACTTTGTTCTTGTAAAATTGCTGCTCTTTTTCTATGTATCTTGTTTTTGTTAGTTTTTCTGTTTTAATTGTATTTTAAAGGGCTGATAAAAAATGAGCCTCTGGATGCAAATGGGCTCAGAGCCACATTTTAGACATCCCTGGGCCAGCTGGTGAAAGAATTGAAAAGTGGAAACGACCACTCCTAAATGACTTCATTTCCATCGAATGAGAGTGGCATGTGGTTCTGTAAATGTGAGCATCGAGTGCAGACTCACCAAGGCAGTCATCCCTTCAAAGCTAATATGACACTCAATTTCTTCTCCCTGCTAAGACCCTTGCTTTGCATGAAGCCCACCTGTCAGCCTGTCCAAGCGGGAGCCATGGCATTGTGCCCTGTGTGAAGGCTCTTCCACTTGGCGGTGGGGATCAACGAGGTGGTCTCTGAATGAGACCTGATGGGAATGGCAGGGCCGCTCTCGGGATGGTGCCAGACGGTTTGCCAAAGTGATTTCTCTGTTGCTTGCTCTTTTGAGTCCACTTGGGACTTTTTGTGATTACAGCATTTTTTTATTCTTTGCTGAAAAACACAACATACATTCTAAAGTATAGCTTCTCTCTGCTGATGTTTGCTTTGACTTGCCGGATGATTTATTCCAAAGAAAGAACTAATACTCTGGAAAGTGTTGAGAAAACCTCCATTCCAATCCACTTTGTTTCCAAGCTTATAGTCTCTTCCACTACATGTCAACATGTCACTGTTACTAGTAGATTTTTATTGCTACATGGCAAACAAGCTACCAGTAGGTGCAGTAGGTTCTCAGAAAACAAACAAAACCCAGCATTCATGATATGCACGTTCTTAAGGCTGTGCAATTGGGCAAGTAGTTCAAAAGGGGGGGTGTTCAAAAAATAGCAGCGTCTGCCAAACAAACTCAAAACTATTTTGTACAAACTTTTTTGGCAGTCCTGTGAATCACTAAAGTAATATTTAGCTGTATGAGCACAGTTTTTTTTTTTTATAACTGCTTCACATCTGTCTGGCATGGAGTCAACCAACTTGTGGCACTTTCAGCTGTTATTCCACTACAAGATTCTTTAACAACATTCCACAATTCATTAACATTTCTTGGCAGCATTTTTGATGTCACCCAACAAGTTCTCCATTGGATTGGATGTAGGTCTCAGCCAAGGATGCTTGAACCTACTAAGAGGTTCAGTAAATGTAGACCTTCCAGCTGATGGATGGATGGTCTGGGCCCTTCGACACTATGCTTGAAAGGTGACAGTTTGTGTGTGTGTGTGTATATATATATATGTATATTCTTTATATATTCTGTTTTATGAAACAGTACAAATAAAGTCTAATATTTTGGCAGAGTTGACATCCTGCAACTCTTGAGGGGATATGGGCATGTCTGACAGATCCTGACCAGGCTTTTAGAGGAAGAATATCAGAGAAATTGTGACGTTCACACGTCCCCCTCTAAACCCTCCTGCTTGCTCGGCATGAGCATTCTCCTCCGATTTCAATGAATATTTGCAATAAAGGCGACTTTTGTAATGGTAAAATTCCATTCAGCTGCAGAACCCTGCCAATCTATCTTTAATTGTGATTGTCCACTCACGCCTTCTGGGCAGTGTAGTGTTGTATTAAAAAACATTTACCAACACAGCCCAGGAATCGGAACCACAGTTTAGCCTTTAGCATGGTTTTCAGTCTAGCGCCACGACCGTGCTTGCATGTGTTTTGGCGTCGCACGTTTTATGATACTTTTACATGCGTGGTGAATCTAGTCAGTAGCCGGCTAGCCGGTGTGGTGTAGCAAGACGTCTTTGTTCCTTGGTCAATATGCACATCACATTAAACGTGAATGGAGCGCTGTTGGCGCTTTTTGCAGTTCTTTCGGAAAGCTTTATATGCGATATAGTTTCATCCCATTACGTGACGCAATGAGCTGCCTCTTTTTGTGTGTTTGTTTCATTCCTGACAGAAGTACAGGGATATACAGAGGTACCTTGACTTACGACTTTAATTCAGTCCCAGACGTAGCTCGTAACTCAATTTGCTCGTATGTCAGAACAATTTTCCCCATAAGAAATAACAGAAATGCCATTAATTGGTTCCAGTGCCCTCAAAAACCACACCAATGTTTATTGTTTACACGTTTTTGAATAAGAATGATGTGTTTCCACCCTCAATAATGTATAAGAAACTTATATTAAAACATAATAAAAAAGTGTAGAGAAATAAACATGTTTTCTAAAGTGTACTTTACCTTGAAGAGCAGACGGAGATGTTGGCGGAGGTGTAGGAGAGTGGTGGAGCGGGTCGGAGTGAGATTTGGTATTCGTACTAAAGTACGCTCCAGTACATAATTCTATCTATCCATCCATGTTCTATGCTGTTTATCCTCATTAGGGTCGTAAACAAAAACAAAACGCGTCTGTAAAGGGGTGGAGCTATGACGCAAGCGCTTTCATAGAAGCTGGGGGGAGGCCGTAACTCTGGACCTATGCAGACGCTAATCTAACGGCGTCTTCAAATTTGTTTCACTCTGGTACCCGGTTTCAAAAGTGTTCGTTTGCAGACCCTGAAAACGCCATCTTTGTATGGATGAAGCGCGGGTTTGATTAAGTAATTGTGCATTTAAGCCTCGGATGGTCTTCGTCTAGATGGGGTTTTCATAGATGTTTGTACGCTTGTAAGTCACATCGAAGTTCGTATTCCAAAGCAAAATTTGGTACGCGTAACGACTTGTGTGTCGAAAAACTCGTAAGTTAATCCACTCGTAAGTCAAAGTACCACTGTATTGTAAGACAAAAACAGAATGTCATAAACTTTTTTGTAGTATAAATGATCGCGTTTGCCTTCCTAAATTTAATTTTATTTTCTTGATTTGTCCACTGAAGGGTCTGTGCAGTATATCAGAAATCAGATCAGAAAAACTTTATTGCCATTGTAAGTGAACAATTCACAAACTGGGAACTTTCTTTGGCGACTCAGTGGGACGTAGAATTCTAAGTAAACATAGAGCATTAAATAAACATAGAACTAACTAAACATAGAAACCTGAGTAAAAAGTTGAAATCACTGATAAGTAAAGGCATGAGGGTGTTTTTAGTGCAGGTAGTATAAGGTGCCAAAAATACTGGTTATAAAGTGAGCATAGTGCAAATGTTATAAAGTGTTCATGAGTTCAACAGCAGCAGGAAAGAAACTGTTCTTGTGGCGAGAGGTTCTGGTCCGGATGGACCGTAACCTTCTGCCAGAGGGGAGTGGCTCAAATAGTCCATGTTCAGGGTGGGAAGAGTATCTGGCCTGCTTGCCCCCGAGTTCTGGAGACATACAGGTCCTGGAGAGATGGAAGGCTGCAGCCGATCACTTTCTCGGCGGAGCGCACGATGCGCTGCAGTCTGTGTTTGTCCCTGGCAGTGGCCCCAGCGAACCACACTGTGATGGAGGAGGTGAAGATGGACTCATAATGGCCGTGTAGAATTGCACCATCGTCTGGACAGGCAGCTTGGCTTTCCTCAGCTGCCTCAGGAAGTACATCCTCTGCTGTGCCTTCTTGATAAGGGGGCTGATGGTCTGCTTCCACTTGAGGTCGTGGGTGATGTTAGTGCCCAGGAAGTGGAAGGAGTCCACAGTTGTGATGGGGGAGTCTATCAAGACGAGGGGGGGCAGGGGGGCTTTGACTTTCCTGAAGTCCACGATCATCTCCACCGTCTTCTGAGCATTAAACTCCAGGTTGTTGCAGCCTCACCAGGACACCAGCCGGTCCACCTCCTTCCTGTAAGCAGACTCATCACCATCTGAGATGAGCCCGATGAGGGTGGTGTCAACCGCGAACTTAATCAGTTTCACCGAGTCGTGGCCGGAGGTGCAGCTGTTGGTGTACAGGGAGAAGAGCAGGGGGGAAAGTACACAGCCCTGTGGGGATCCTGAGCTGATAGTCCGAGTGTCCGAGACATTCTTCCCCAGCCGCACTGCCCGCGCTGCCTCCGGTCCGTCAGGAAGTGAGTGATCCACCTGCAGGTGGAGTCAGGCACGTTGAGCTGGGCGAGCTTGTCCTGGAACAGAGCAGGGAGGATGGTGTTGAATGCAGAGCTGAAGTCCACAAACAGGATCCTGGCGTAGGTTCCTGGGGAGTCCAGATGCTGCAGGATGTAGTGGAGGGCCAGGTTGATGGTGTCATCTACAGACCGGTTGGCTCTAGATAGTTGATTATTCACATTGTTTGGTGGAAATCGAAAACAAATTATGTGCCACAAATAAATTCTTACATCATATGTCATGTCCCCAGCATGGGGGCGACACATACATACCATTAGTTTAATAATATTCTCTGAATGCAAATGAAAGACCATTAGCTCATATAGTATATGAATTAATTAATAGTATTTAGCATAAAAGCGAGGCTGTAAAGTTGCATTCCTGTGGTGCAGCAGATGGAGATGAAATGCCTTCGAATGACATTTGGGTGGGTTTATTTCCCATTGCAGTGCAGCCGGTTGCTCTCACAAGCCCAGAGGGAGGATGACACTGAGCCGCCTTTGGTTTCACATGCACCATGTGATGCTGACACACATGGCTCCAGTCTGCCATTGTGTGCCTACAATCATGGTTGGGCTCGATGGCTGTTTAAATGTGAAAAGCTCAAATTATATTTAAATATATATTGACTAAAAATATTGAACAGGCCCAAACCCCCTGAACATTCTTAGAAAACGATACAAAATACAGCATAGCCTCGGATCCCCGGGCACATCAGTATGGCACTGCCCATTTAACTCAGCAGATGGCACTGTGGTGCAAAAAGCAAGTTACTTTATTATTATTATTTTTACTGACCAATGACTTAACCCTTAACATGTCTGCCTTGTGCCTTGTATGGTAGTTTGTCTATAGGTGTTCCGGGATTGACTGGTCACCAGTCCTGCCTGTCACGTCAAATCATTTGGATGGTAGAGGTGGGCGGATCGATCCAAATATTGACATCATCTATAGCTGTTTGGTTGAATTTAGCTTATTTGAGGCTGTATTGTGAGAAATTAGCATCACATGACTGTACATAACTGTACTTGTATTCATCAAATTATGACAGTTCTTATTCTGATTATGATGCTAAAATGCACGTCTTTCAAATCTTTGGTATAACGCAAAATTGTTTTTTATATAATGCAACGTTGTTTGCCACGATGAATGATATACGGTATGTGATGCTAGGTTAGTTGAAATATTGGCTCCGTTTTGTGGACAACGAAGAGACGCCATTACTTAAATGACTGTAACAGGACACCACTGGCATGTAACAATGAAAATAAATAATATAATAATAAAATAAATATTAATAAAATTTGTTGAACCTAACCTGAAGTGTGAAATAAAACTCTAGAAAAGCAGAAAAGCTCTATGATCTTCTCAGTCTTTGTGCGGGCAGGCTGGTCCAAAAGAACTTGACAGTTGATAAACCACATAGCAGTTGTTGGATGGAAAACAAATTTCATGAAGATTCCAAGTCAAGCTGCTGGCCAAACCAGAAGCCGTTATTGAAGCACAAGCAACAGAGCTGAAAAGAAACGGACTACCACTAAATGTTCCTTCGCAAAGGGAACTAAAAACATTGGTAAAAGGCAAGACAAGATGAAGGAGTAGGAGCCACGAGAAGAATTTGCCAAACTCCATAGCTATTTTAATAGTCATTCAGGGAAGTGAAGAGTAGAAAAATGGACTCCTCAAAGGTGAAACGCCAAATGGAAAAGAACACAAAGCGCCTGAATAGAACTTGGATGAGTAATTGAAGCCAAGCTCAAGGAAATTAAAGAACTTGTTCAGTCCAACCTGTTAACGAGTGCAGTCATGATTCCCATTCATTCACATGAGTCACATGATGCACGCATGAATAGCGTCGGGATGAAATGCATGTTGCATTTGCCTTTTGTCGTCAGCTCGAGGAATCCGGTGAATGCAACGACAAAAAGCAAATGGAAAAAGGACGGAGACAAAACAGGGAAATAAACTCCAAAGTGGAAAAAACAAAGACAGTACAGAAAAAGGAATGACAACATGGAAAATGCAAAGACAAAATGTAAAAGGAATATGACCACATTTGTATATTTTTGCATAATTTAGTCTTATTATATTTCCACATGTATTTCCTTCACTTTTTGCACTCTTGTGATTCCACAGAAATTATCTTAAATATGTAAACAGGGCTGCACGGTGGCTGAGTGGTTAGCACATTGGCCACACAGTCAGGAGATCTGGAAGACCTGGGTTCAAATCTCCGTTGGGCATCTCTGTGTGGAGTTTGCATGTTCTCCCCGTGCGTGCGTGGGTTTTCTCCGGGTACTCCGGTTTCCTCCCACATTCCAAAAACATGCATGTTAGGTTAATTGGCGACTCTAAATTGTCCATAGGTATGAATGTGAGTGTGAATGGTTGTTTGTCTATATGTGCCCTGGGATTGGCTGGCGACCAGTCCAGGGTGTACCCCGCCTCTCGCCCAAAGCCAGCTGGGATAGGCTCCAGCATCCCCGTGACCCTAATGAGGATAAGCGGTACAGAAAATGAATGAATGTAAACAGAGGAAGAAGAAAACCCAATTTTGTATCTCACAGATGAGGGAAAAACTGGCTACTGGAAGGAGTTTAGTGCAAAACCCCCCGGTACCAGTCCATCCAGTAGCTATCTTCAGTGGTTGCAGCAGCGACTACCGTGGATGGACATTTCTAAAAGATCAAGAAGGCATTCTTGAACACACTGATCAATGCAGTCAAGTTAACCTAACAATGCTTTCAGGAGCTGTTTTTTTATGAGAGAAAGCAAGCATTCACCGAGGCATTTTGACCTCTCCAAACGGTCAAGAAAAACAAAAATGGGAACAATACTAGCGTGATGAGGTTGATATTTTTTAGTTCTCTTCTGTTTACTTTTACAAATACCTGTGTATTTTTGCTGTGTTGTTCAAATATATTGTGTATAGGTGTATATTGTTTTATTTTTTTTTTACAAACAAATAATAGGTTTTTGACAGTGGGGGGCTTTGGGTGCAAAAAGCCAAAGGATTTGAAAGTGGTAGAAGTTTGCTTGTATTTGCTTATTAAAACCAACTTTTTCAGCCATGTAAGCTTGATGATCTGGAACAGTCCGCATTCATTCAACTGAATGTGATTGTGATGGACTCCGCATTACATGTGGAGGGCAGCCGATAACAGGAGGAGGAGAACAAGACAATCTTGCTTCAACGGAGCAATAGGTGGCCCAGTTTCTGCAATCAAGGGGGCGGCTGAGGTCGTCAACATCTATCTATGCATTCCGATGTCTGGAAGAAATAACACGCCTGTCATCATGACGCTCACCAACAACAACAGCAACAACAAAAAGCAATGGTGTTGCTGAGGAGAAGCAAGATGAATGGTACAAATGCCCACATCAATGAGCATCTGATCAAATGAAACGTGGACATTGCCAAGAAAGCAAGTGGCTTAAGGAAGCAGGGAATTTTTGAAGTCTTTAGGGCAAATGGAGGGCCGGAACAAGCCAAAGAGCTTTTTGTCAAAGCGTTCAAAGGACTTGGACCGATATTGAAGCTGACATTTCGACTACAAGGAAACAAAAGACACAACACGCAGACATGATACAGCTTGAAGTTATCGACAACTAACCACTCCGCAATAATAACATATAGCGTGCCTAATTCATCAATATATACATAAAGTTATTACTTTATAAATTCCAAATCCAGAGCTTTGTCATAAATTGTGCAATTAAATCAAACGTCGTACTCCAGTATTTACATTTTTATTTTCTATGTAATTGCTTTGCTTCTTTGTCCCCACTAATTGTAACTTTTTCATTTATTATCAATACTTCACCCCTTTTTTTTTTACTTTGATCACAATAATCTTCTTTTTATCTTGTTTTAAACATATACAGTATATATATATGTATATGTATACACTGTAATTTAAATAACTCCTAGTTGTTTATTGACATTGTTTTAAACCACCCCGTCTTTTCACACAGCAAGTGAGTAAAATTGAAATGACAAAATGTAAGAAAATGTGTGAATGAATTATCATAATAATTATGGAAAAGGGGAGTAAGATTAAGTAAACTCTGCTTCACCCTACTGCTTTTTGCACAGGTTGAACTGTGCAAATGTAGCCATGGGATGTTTGTCATTGCACCTTGTCTGAAATAAAGCATAGCATAGCGTTCGAAACATCCCCATAGAGAATAACAGCATAATTGCATTATTTTGTTTTCCTTCTTCTTCTTTTCCCTTCGGCTTATCCCTGCTTATCCCAGGGGTCGCCACAGCGAATCATTTTTGCATGTTCATATTGTTAAATCGTCTCCTATTATTGCATTTCTAGAAAAGGATTGTTAAATTGTTCAAAAGTAGGCCAGTAGAAGTTAAACCAAATCTTAGTCCTGTATTGCATTGATTAGAATCACCATCAAGAAGTTAATAAAGTTAATAAAATTCACTGGTTCTGAAAAATCGCCTTTGTTTACTTGGATGGGATTGATACCAAAATGGGCAAGTCATCTAATCTGTGAGCTAAATTGGCAGGGAAACGTCAAAACGCACTTTCAACTTGGTTAATATCGCGTCTGTGTAACTTCCCGGCCCTGCCAGATCTCCCTGTCCTTTCTCTGCTGTATGGTCGGTTGCCCAAGGACAGCAGACAACAGACCAGGCAAAGCAAAAAGGCCACTTTCTGTGCTGCGGTGACACGCACGCTGGCTCCACTGGTGAAAAAGTGATCGTGCACTCTCAGGAAGCGGATGTTTGCGCGTTGCATGTAATGACATATCGAGCTAAATGTGGGTCAGCGAGTAATCTGGCTTGGGCCATAATGCGCTCAACGCGACCTGCTGTCAGATTCATAAAACTTGCAAACTCCGCCCACTTGACAGCCGGCGTCTCTTTTGCAGAAAGTCGCGGCAGCGGCGCGGCAGCGGACACGCTGGATCGCCGCGTCCGTGTAAAGCCGGGTCACGTGTGGCGGGTCTCTCTTTGTGACGTCGACGCTTCCAAACGTGACGGACGACTGACGGTTTAGTGTCCGAAACAGGCGGGCGCGTCGGGGATTCGGCTGTCAGAAGCAATGGCGAGGCGCAAGAGGCGCAGCCCGGCCGAGCTTTATTGCGCTTGAAGCCCATGACAGCCCGCAGGGTCGCGCTAGCCTCTTCCTGCGCCACGACGACATGGAGAGCTCGGGCACGGAGAACCCCGCCAGGGCTGCGGAGTATTTAAAAGAGCTCAACAAGATCATCGAGACTCAGCAGGAGTTGCTGGAGAGGCAGCGGGCGCGGATCGAGGAGCTGGAGCGGCAAGTGAGCGACTTGTGCACGGAGAACGGCTGCCTGAAGGAGAGATACCAGCGGCACCTGGCGAGCTGCAGGCTGCTGCAGGGCGCCGACAGCCCACGCTCGCTGGGGGCCATCCAGGAGCGTTCCTCGCACGACAAGTAAGCGTCTTTGCAACGTTCACAGCAGCCAGGGGGGGCTCCAGGGCCAGCCGGACTACATGCTTGGGCTTTCTATGTCTGCTTGTTGATGGACACTAGCTGGCTTTGGCCAACTGCAACTTTTCTGGTCCCGTTGGGGACTGACAGGAAAGAGTTCAGGTTTCAGACGTGGTCCCAAACATTCTGCATGGCAATTTATTACCAGGGTTGCTCCCAGTTGCATAAAGAAAGATCAGCATTTTTCAGATTCGTCAGCTTTTTTAACTTGATGGGACTGCGGACTAAACGCCCTAAAAGCCCGCGGCGGTCCTGAAAGTGTAATTCACATGCGTGGTCGGCCACATTAATGTGTGATATACGGAAAGCAACGGCTTCAACCTCGGGGGGGAAAAGGAGCATTCCCAGCTAAGATCTGTTATGTAACCAGCAGGGCATTAGGAGAGTGCAAATCTCTGCCAAGGTCCATGTAATGGCCTCTGTGAAACTAATAAAAAGGTCCTCATCTGACCTCACACGGGCCCTCCTGCCCCACCCTTCGACAAATAGGGTTTTAATAAAAGAAATGACAAGTGAAAGCCAATGTAAATAACAGCCATCAACAGGTCCTGTCCTCGACTTGACCAGCATTTGCGATAGCAGGAAGAAGGTTCTGCTTTTGAAATGTGTTGACACAGGCCTTTTTGTGTGGGTTCTCTCCTCCCACGGGACAGAAATTCACTATGTAATATGCATAAATATACTTGACTATATCGTCAATAGGTGTGCTATAATTGACACCTCTCACCCTGAGGATCTGTCCACATGAACACAGATGTTTAAAAACCACACATTGCCATTGTAACACATTTTAAAGAAAATCTCCATCCAAATAATCTCATTCCACTTGAAAAGGCATAATCAGGCTGGCCTAAATTAACGGTGAAGCTGCCGTCATGGACGGTAAGGCAATTTTAGACAGTCAGAAGCCTCAGTGAAGTCATTTTCCATGGGTGGCACAATGACAGACATAGCGGTTTTTGGGAGGAGGTCGGTGTAAACTGCGAAGTTTTAAGCAGTGTACCAGATGTTGATTGTCAGGATCATGCTGGGAAGTGTGGTTTGTTTCATTGATCAAGGTGTTCAGACAGAACTCTGCTAACTCATCTGTGTTGCTGTCCTTGCTGAATTAATCCTGTGTGGGGTTTTTTTCCTTTTTTTTTTTTATTTCCTTTTTTGTTTTTTTTTTTTATTTTTTTATTTTTTTTTGGTCCTTTTTATTTTTTTTTTTTTTTTCCCAAATTCCGTTGTTATTTTTTATTCCATTCATTTAATGCAAAAATCCTTACATTTATTGATGCAGTACATCATTGGCCAATTTTGCTCGTTTTAGAAACAACTCAACAACTTCTGATGGGATGTCAGCCTCTGCAACACACAAACTCTTCAACTGCTGAACATGCAGTCATCAGTGCAATTGCGACTAAGTTATTAATGCAAGATATTTTTTATGACACGCTTAGTTCTCTCTTATTTTGAAGCCCAAAAGTTTGTTGTATGTGCTGAGAAGGTCTGTTGATGGTGAAGAGGAACTGTGAGCAGGAATACATGTGCCTCTTGTCCTTAGTTCTCTCAGAACTTACACGAGGTCAGTGGGCATCGTGAAATGCTTGTTTGCATTAACAAGCGGTAGAACATAACACGGTGCAAACACACTCAAACAGCATGAGTCTCACACACACCAACAGTCGCACTAGCATGCTCTGCTAAACTTAAGATAAACCTGCCAGCATCCGTGGCGCTCCATAAGACAGGCTTTTTGAATCTTCTTTGCCAACTTTTGGAGGTGTTTCAGGTCGCAGTTTTGACGTTTTAGTTTGGCAGGGGTAGGCTCATGTTTGTGATGAGGTTCCACCACGATTTAGCGATAAGCCAAGGAAATACTATGCAATACACACACATACACACACACACACACGGTCCTTCTCCTCACAATGATCACATTTTATTCACATCATGTCAATTTCTTGGAGATTAACAAGATTGACGGTCAATTTAGTTGTTTTGTTATTGGTTATTGATTCCATTAACACGGAAATCATAGGGCGCTATATAACATAATTGTGTCCTATACTGTGTAGGGATGCTTTCAAGCATACTGCTATGACTGTGGTTTTGGACAAGACGTGATTGGACACACATTTGGAGAACATACCATGTCCTTCGAAGCTTTAACTAGAGACTTCATCCACACAGAGCGAAAGTGTTTACACTTAACCACGTGAAAAGACCTCTCAGTCAGTTAAAAACTAGTAATGTTGTGTTTTCCATTGCACAAATTATGAAATTATACTTATAAAGTGTGGAAATGACGATGCATAATTGTTGCAAGGGACAAGCCAAAAAATATATTTCCCCCTCCATACACATACGCTGAAACCGGAGTTTTTGAAAGTATTTACCCTGGCCAGAGTTTTCCAAAAAGCTCAGTTTTCAAGCGCTTAAGCCTGTGGACGAAAGGCCAAACTGCATAGGAACTTATACGTAAAAAACAACATACAAAACTGTTGTGTGGACATAGAGTCAGCTGGGATAGGCTTCACCTTTCCTGGACGGACAGACTTGAGTGTTCTGGGCTGCATACCTTGTAATGTAGGGTGGACATATTCCTGTCTTCACACTGCCAAATGTGAATGAAAAATCATCCCCTATGATGGAAGTACCGTTGTTCTGGTGGTCATGTCTGCAGGCAGCCCAGCCACAGATAAGACTTGGCCACACTCAGAGTAATTCGTCCCTTAGTTGAACTTCACTCTTGCAGAAGGAAGCCTTCAGCATGCAGACATTTAAGTCCGCTTTTGACAGTCTGCCGGGTAACGTGATGGTGCTTTGACCTTTGTAGCTAGGACGAGACCTGTGGCAGCAAATCAATATCGATGACTCATGGACAATATGTCTTTGCCAGCTGATCATACTAGACTCACAAGATTAGAAGATCATTTAACTCTGACCTTTGGTTTTGATTTTGGGGGCAGTGCAGATTTCTGTCTGATGCATTCATTTGGTGTCCACCTGTCAGTACTGTCTTTGAAGGCTAAGTCCGTTCGGATTATGGAATAGACTGTGATTCTTTCAGTGAACCTGATCATATAGGACAGCTGTTAATGTGAAGTGTGGTTGGTAGGCTGATACAAGACATTAGTGCTCTTTAAATAGTGAGGGCTTTTGAAAGAGTGCAGGGGTTGCAAGCATTTGGTATGTATGACAAATTAGCTTTGGAACTGTATAATTGGAATGTGATTTTTCTAGGGACATTTCAGCATCAGCTCAGCTGTTCCATGCTGTGTTAAATTTACAGAATCTTCTAGGCTAGGCTTCTAGGAGGTAATCAACAGCTCCTTGCATATCTCAGAACAGAAGTATCTGCACAGCTTGTGATAAACGACGGGAAAGTTGTAGGGGCATCATAATACCGAACTTAGCCAAACCGATGTTTGGCTTTAGGAGGTAGACTTATTTATTATTATTTTTTTTTTACAAAAGTGAGCTCACCCCTCACACTGCAACAGCCATAAATGAAACGCGGTCGTATCTTAGAGTAGTCAATGTACAGCTTAGAAAGAGGTATAGATTTACTGTCTTCTGAAAATGATGCAGCACACAGTCATTTTTGTCTAAGTAGGTGGCCTCACAAGAGAGTACACGTCGCAGTGAACATGTCCACATTTTGTGAATGTCCACATGTGTGAATTTTTAGTGCACTATTGCTATCTGGCTTGGGGTTCACCAGAGCTGTACAGGTTGTTAGTGGAATCCTCTTCAGAAGCACTTTGGTGCGTTTGACTTATGTTGAAAATTTGCCATGCGGCCCAGTTTCCCAAAGGAGCGGGATGAAGCCTAACATTGATGGTGTCACAGCGCGTGTTGGAGTTCATGTTTCCCTCTATGAACCACAGCTCCCCAGCGCCAGCAGGGCTCATGCAGCCTCAGACCATGACTCCGCCACCAGCATGCTAAAATGCAGACGAGACGTCATTATTTGAGCTTGAATCTTCTCCTCTGAACATAGTGTTTTTGGGACCTTTCATTACAATTGAAAGTAATTGTGTCAAAGCAACAGCATAACACGAGTCTGCTGTTGACTGTTCCAACACGCTGGCTTAGTCGCTAGCATGATGACAGAAAACGTTGGATGTACATGTCCAGTACCTACCTTAAAACTCCTACGAAGCTCCTACACAGCTCCAGATTGGGACCATAATAAAGCCAAGTTCCGAGTGTTAGCATTTTGAGGATGTTAGCATGCCGTTGTTAGCATTTTGTGAAAATACCTGTAGATCCCGTTTAGTTGCTTGTTGGATGCGTGTCATAATGTTACCATAAAGGAAGAAAAGATTTGCTCGCCAAAGAAACGTTTCTTTTTAAAAGGTAATGTTGAACTGAGGCGACTTTCTAATTAGCCTTCTAGCTAGCCAAGTAACCGGGAAGATTCAGGATGAGTACGTCTACTTCCGGCTAGTGGTCAAGACACGGGGTCGCTGTTGGTGGTAAAACTCAAAATAATTCAAACAATTTGAAGGTTAGGATGTTCTCTCTCTCTCTCTCTCGCTAATTTCTCTCAGACTCGTTCATCTGCCTGTGCATAGTCGTGCATTTTAGCTCAATTGCTCTCAATCCGATAAGTAAACGGATCAATAAAGTCCTGTCTGTAGCCTAATTATCAGGACTGCCGATGGGCAAGGTATAGTTAAGCTTAAGAATCCAAGATACGCCAGTGAGTTAGCCAAAATAACATCCACCTCTAAATTCCACTAATGAACAGGTTATGAGGATGAGTTTACGGATATCCCCTTTTCTGTTGATCCTGAAGGCTAAATAAGACCTGATGCACCTTGCTCTGAGGCATATAAACTGTGAAATCAGAAGTCCAAAAAGCTGAACATGTGCATTTTGTGCTATTGTGTATGATTGTTTAAAAAAAATCCAACAATGTACAACATCATTGCAAACAATATGTAACATATTTATCACAGCCGTGGATTCAAAGTCTGACGTGACATAGTAAAAAAAAGTTCTACTCTCATTCTGTGTGGAAGTGGTATGTTTTTGGTTTCTTATTTTGTCCTTCTTTGCCACTCAGTTTCAAACCCATTCTTAAGTTTAGAATAAATACGTTGCAGGTTAACTAGTTTAAAACAACGGCCATTAGTGGTTTTACTTCAGAAGTCTCATAATCTGCGCATAAGAGTTACGCAGCAGGGTGTTATTTTATGTCTGTAAGGCTCTACTATAGTTAAAAAAACATATTTAGAAGGCCATAAACAGGCTTTCTATGCGCTAACTATGAAAATATTGCATTTATTAATCCCTTATCGATGAGACACACAAGCACCAGGCTAGATTGCCTTGAACAGCAGGTTTTTATTGCAGGTTTGAATTATCTCACAACAGGGTAAATAATTCCTAACACGGGCTGCTGTTGCAGCCATAAACCTTGCAAAATAAAACTCTGTACACTCAGTCACTTTCAGTCCACCACTGTAACACATTAACAGCAACACACACGAGTATGAACCTTATTTATGTCTTAAATGTCTTATTTTCTGTCAATTATATTATAATACCGATGTAAAGGTGACTATATATAGTGTTATTTTTTTTTCTAGAGGGCTCCAATGTTAAAAGTATTTAATAGATTTTTTTTATGGTCCAAATACAAAAATATATTGTATCACAGAACAAATTAACAGCAATGAAGGAGGGATTACTGTATATAGCAATCTAGCCTCGAAACTTTCAGCAAGGGGAACACAAGTTAATACATGATTGTAAATGCAAGCAGTGTGGATTTTGTAGACGCGTCTTGGAGAAACGCCTTTTCGGGCAACTAACTGCATACTTTGTTGGCCGCCTCAGAATTAAACGTGATTGTCATGCTAGCCCGTGACTCCGATTCGTTTGTTGTATCGATAATCCTTATCATTCATTAGGGTAAGTGCCTATGCATTTTATAATTTCAAATGCACTTAATAAGTGTGTGAGGTGTATTTAGGCTTTAAACCTGGACTGTGCATTTAGCGTTCAGCTTGATGCCTTCCATCACCTGTGAATAATTGAAGTTGAAGAGAGAGAGAGTTCCATTTGTTGCAAAATGATAAAAGATACTACTACTACTTGAGTGATGGTTGATATTGCATATTGGCTAGATGTTCTTTTTCCCCCCCTGACATGTTGTGTGTAGGCTTTTCCCTCCGCCCTTCTTTTGGAACAAAGTGCATCGAGCAGGAAATGTGATGCGCCCCTCATGTGAATCCTGTGGTGCCGAGTCAACAGATTTCAAAGTGAATTCTGCAGAACAGGCACCAAGGGAACGTTGTTGGTCAGGAATTGTGAATGTTCAACTGGTGCATGTGTATGGGAGATCATCTCGGTCTGCAATGACCCCGGTGTGTTCACACCAGTCATTGCTATACAAGTCGTGATGCGTTTCTATGCCTTCAAAGTGGAAAATCCCTTTTTCCTGACTGGACAGTTGTTGTAATACATAAGAATTGAAAATCACACGCCTATCAGGTTTCCGGATAGGCGAGTGTCTTTTCAGCCTGGGTCTGACACTATTTATGCTGACCCTTTGCAATTTTCTCTCCTAATGGTGTTTGTTTTCACAGTCTTCTACACTGCTGACTACATGGCTGGCGCTCACTTTGGAAATTAACTGAAAGGCAACACCAGATAAGCCTGCACGTTCCTGCACCAAACAGGGGTGATAAATAGCATTTTGTTGCAGTCTGCCACCCACGCATGCTGTCTACCCGGTCACAGCCACTGGAAAGTGATCCCAGGTCACAAATGCTCAGGCATTTGTTTTGATGAATGTTTGTTATTTTGCATGTTGCACCAGAGGAAGGTAGTTTATCAGAGTTGCACCACAGCGATCTGAAGCTGTCCACTGGGATTTAGAGTGTGGAATAGTGTCTGAGTGTACTTTGACTTCTTATTGCGATGCTGGTGGATGCATCTGTCTATGTGTGTTTTGCATACAAACCTTGTCCCCCGGGCCTGGATTCAGAGCCAAATGGGAGAAAGTAATATTTGTCATGCAAAAGTGGTGGCCGGACCAATGATGAGCTGATGTGCACCCGTTTTTTTACCCTTTGTTTGAATAGCACTGAAAACATGGGGTTTATTTTATCTATTAATCGGACATTTTTGTTTGGTTTATTTTGAATATGACAATGATCTCCAATTTGCTCTTTGCATAGCTGTAGTCAGAATGCCATACCCGAGCTATGCAAAAGTACCAAGAGAAAATATCCAATATTGTTTGTCTTACTAAAATCACTCAATGTGTTTTCTTGCAAAAAAAAAACTCCCCAAGAAACTTAAAGGGCATAGAAAGGGTTTTTTTAAATGCCATTTTTTCAGTATGATCTATAAGACCATTCAAATCAAGCTATGAAATTTGGTTGTAATGGCAAGCCTGTATATAAAGTTATGCTTGTTTAAAAAAATTCAGAAATGTGAATTTGCGCACACAGGAACTTTAAGGTAATTACATATTTGACCGCTGGGGGGGGGGCGAGGCGATGACATCATATCTGTTACATGTCAGAATCAGCCGAGGTCGTCAACATGGAGGCGAGTGATGAAGGAAGCAGTGATCTCCAGGATGTTTTTGGCCAAAGCAAGTCACACTTGGAGGTTCAACCTTATATGTTTGAAGCAGTCGTACACCAGGAACACGATGATGAAGACGTTTCCAGTGATGATGTTGAGGAGGAAGAAATAGAGGAGAAATAGAGAAATGACTGGCAAGTCGCCATCTTTTTTGTTTACATACGCATAGGCTACATGTACATAATTCAGTAAGCCGTCGTAGCCAAGCAAAACAAACGCTAACATCTATAAGATATCTTTACCAGTCCATGTTTTTACCAGCTCCTTTTTTGAAAGCTTGCAGATTTTCTATTCATACCAAGCCATATTCATTTACCAATTTTTTTAATTTTTTCTTTTTAGGTGTCAATGTGACAAGCGGGGCTGAGTGGGTAGCACATTGGCCTCACAGTCAGGAGGTTCAGGGTTCGAATCTCCGTTGGGCATCTCTGTGTGGAGTTTGCATGTTCTCCCCGTGCGTGCGTGGGTTTTCACATTCCAAAAACATGCATATTGGGTTAATTGGTGACTCTAAATTGTCCATCGGTAGGAATGTGAGTGTGACTGGTAGTTTGTCTATATCTGCCTTGCGATTGACTGGCGACCAGTCCAGGGTGTACCCCACCTCTCTCCCAAAGTCCGCTGGGATAGGCTCCAGCATACCCGCAACCCTAATGAGTTTAAGCGGTATAGAAAATGAATGAATGAATGTGACAAGCGGTGTGCTCCACATACATTGGGGACAATTTCAATGTGTTGTTCTGACAATGCTCCAGTCATGGCAAAGGAGGAGCAATTTGAGCCAAATCCTCTTAAATGCGTTGGATCAGTAGGACATGCATAGTACCTCTTGCCATCCTTTTCTTTTGCATTTTGGCGAGTACCTTTTGTGCAGTTTGGAGCTGCACAATAAACAATTTTTCCCAAAATTGAATAAAACCACGCGAAAATAAAGTTCCAAGCACAATAAAAGCACGCTGTGATTGTGTTCCCTGTATGGGACGCATTCGTCTGTGGCAGATCTGATGCCACGCGTCGGAAATTGTCGAGCGATCCCGATCATTCCGAGTGCGTCGGACAATACAACTTCGTCTGCTAGGGTTTCTTTTCATCAAAATTGCTTAGTAAAAACACGATAAAGGGCTGTAAAACCAATTTCTAATTGTTTATTTCCATTAGAACTCTCTTAAAATATACATTAGGTGGATTTGGAAAAAAATGCCCTTTAAGATGCACCTGCCATTGTTAAGGAAACAAGACAAAAACCACGCTATTTCTGCAGGTGTTGTAAGCTCATTAGTTAGTCGGTTAGCTAGCGAGCAGAGTTACACGGAAGCATCCATCCATCCGTTTCCTTCCTCTTCTCCGAGGTTGGGTTGCGGGGGCAGCAATCTAAGCAGGGAAGCCCAGACTCCCCTCTCCCCGGCCACTTCATCTAGCTCCTCCCAGCGGATCCCGAGGCGTTCCCAGGCCAGCCTAGAGACATCGTCTCGCCAACGTGTCCTGGGTCTTTCCCGAGGTCTCCTACCGGTCGGACGTGCTCCCCAGGTAGGCGTCCGGGAGGCATCCTAACCAGATGCCCGAGCCACCTCATCTGGCTCAGCATTTCAATTAAAATATTTTATTAATACATTTGCGGGTTGGTAGCACACGGCCCATGTTTGAAAGCAGAGATAACGTTGCAGAAGCAATGATTTTTTTTCATCATTTGAATCAATAATGCATGAAAGCTCACAAACCAAACAGCATGTGTACACTACCATATGGTGTCCTCCATGAACATGGAAGTAACCTGCTTTCATTTATGTTTGTGTGCAGGTTGCCTCACATAGTGTGATAAACAGACAAGTAGCGTAATGTTATTATTCAAGTTTGTAGACAGTTCTGTTGAAAGTGATAGTGAAAATTATAAATTCCATTGTACAATTGGTTCTTTCCTGGTCTTTGCCCCCACCTGTGTAAAATAAGGCATTTGATTTTTATGTAATTTTAAATAAACTACTTACTAGGGCTGCACCTAATAATTATTCTCTTTGTCCATTACTCTGAAGTTTTTTTTTTTTCAATGAATCGAGTAGACGGTGAGGCCTGAAAGTTTGCATGGTTTAAATGAAAGGTTCCTGGTAATGGTTGCTAATGGTTTAATTTTATCTGAACATGCATGTACATTACATTGGAATACATCACTTATTACGATCGACAGTTCCACATGTCCAAAAGGAGTAGGAAGAAGCAAAGCTTATTAAATCCTACCCCCATAGGCTCTCCCCTATTTCAATACATTTGTGAACTTGCTGCAGTTACTGAGTTTGAATGCATAAGTAAGGTCATGTGACAGTGTGTTAGTCCCCGTTATATATTATATATTATATTGCTATCCCGATGAATGATATTCATAATAAATGATAATAACAGTGATGAGTGGTGTATAACAATTATAATTATAACAAAACATTGTTGTTGTACAGACAATGTTCTCACTAGGAATGAAAGTTCCTAGTATAAGTATAAGATTTGGTTTGGTTTAATTTTTTTCGAACATGCATACATCATACAAAGAATTACTCATGTTACATTCCTGAGTGGGAAGAAGCAGAAGATTGAATGTAATCTCACTGTTTTTGTGCGTTGTGTCCTTTTTTATCCTTATTGTCATGATTATATGATGTTTAGTATGTACCCAGATCGTTGATATCTTTGACAACCAGCACTTCTGCTTCTCCTGGACCTCCATGTAGCTTGATGTATATTTTTCCGTTGGTCCTCCAAGTACTTTGTATCTTTCCCTGCTTTCTCAAGTCTCGTGCTTTCTTGGCAATGTCAGCTTTGCGTTTTGTCAGATGCTCATTTAAGTAGACGTTTGTGCCTTTCAAGTTCTTCCTCTGTTTCAGCAGTGCCGTTTTGAATTCCCTGTTGGTGAACTTGATGACGACAGGTGTGGTGTTGTTTCTGCCATACAGTGGGATGCAAGCATCAATGGTGTTGATATCTACATCCACCTCCTTTGATTGTAGGAAGCTGACAATCTGTTGCTTTGCTGAAGGAACATTCGTTCCATCTGGTTCTCCTCTGTTATGAGCTTCCCTATCTTTTGACCCGGGTGTAACTCTGAACCCTGTGAGAATCACATCATTCATTCGTGAATTCTGATCCATCTCCTTCATTATAGTTTTCATTTGCTCAGTGATGTTATCCTTTGCTTCTTTCTCTTCCTCCAGAGTGGTGCGCCAGGCGGCATTATCCTTCAATAGTGTCCTGATATCATCCTGTAGAGCACTGGTGTGGTTGCAAAATGCATTGTTTACTTCCTTGGGGGTTGTAACCTCCTTGAGGGCAGCACGCAAGGCCTTGTCTTCCAATAATGTCTTGACATCATTCTGCAGAACTCTAACATCCTTGCATAATGCTCTATTTTCTTCCATATGATTTTTTGCTTCCTTGAGGGCAGCACGCAAGGCAGCATTTTCTTTCAATAGTGGCTTTCTATTATCCTGCAAAGCCTTGATATCAGTGCGTAGTGCTTTATTGTCTGCCATAGGGTTTTTAACCTCTTTAAGAGCAGCACACAACGCAACATTTTTATCTTGCAACTTCTCAATTTTTTCTTCTAGAGCTTTAGTTTCTTTGCTCAGTGCTCTATTTTCCTCCATGAGGTTTATGACATCACCATAGACCCCTAGGATCTTTTCGATGAGACTGTCATTCTGCGATTGTACATGTTGAATCTGTGACTGCAAATGCTTAAGGTCTGGTTGTGCTGCAGTACACTCCAGTATCTCTTGCATCTGTACCTTCTCCATCTCTCTTACCTTCTTAAAGACTTGCATCCAGGTCAGCCAGAAATGTTCCTTTTCTTCCTGTTTTTCTAATGTTCTCGACTCATGGCTGTAGTTTTCCTCCTCCACCACATTTTGTTCTTCTTCTTGTTTTCCTGATGTACTCGACTCATGGCTTTAGTCGTCCTCCCCCTCCACATTTGGCAACAAGACTGATGCCTGTGATTTTAAATCCATGTATCCAGGGCCAGCATCCTTTACGGTTGTAATAGAGGCTCGCTTTCTTTAATTTTTTTCTTTTGTTTGGCATTGTTGCTAGGCAACTGCTTTAAACTTCAGTAATTAGCGTGTTAGCTTGGCTTCGTAGCAGCTTTCAGCACATGTAACTCGTTTATTTCAAGGAATCTGTAGCTCTCGCCGATCCAAGTTAAGGTTGAGGGAATCAGCAACCAGTTGCGGTCTTGTGTTCATGAAATGTACTCCGAAAAGCACCAAAATAGTTGTAGTTTATAGTATCCCCTGCAGAGCTCTTGCCTTGTACATCCTCTCCAGTCAAGGTGATAGTAACAAACAGACAGAAAATTGACTCTCCAAGGAATGAAGTAATACGGCCTTGGATGTGCACAATATTTCACGACTCTTCTTCCTTGTATTTTGTAAACATCAACTGTTTGTAATGTTTCTTGAGGTCCCTCATTGTAGAGCATTGTTTTACTTCTTTACTTAATCCATACCATAGTTTGATTCCATATACTGAAGTACTAAAGTTTTTGTGTTGTTCTTGCATATTTGTGTTTTAAGTTTAGTTTATTCCTAAGATCATATTTCTCCTCTCTTGTTGAGAAAAGTTGTATGACATTCTTTCATAACTGGTTGTTGTTTGCTTCATGCTTCATTTTAGTGGTTTGAAGGTTTACCAGATCAGCAAATTTTAATAATTGTGATTTTTGAAACCGTGGATTTGTATGTTCTCTATACGCCGCATTATGGATTATCCTGATTGATCTTTTTTGCAGTACATTAAGCGAGTGAAGTGTACTTTTGTAGTTTTTTCCTCATATCTCCACACAATAAATTAGATATGGTAACACGAGAGAACAATAGAGAGTTTGGAGTGATTTTTGATCCAGGACAAATTTTATTTTATTCAGTATTGAAGTATTTCTTGCTACTTTATGTTGTATGTTTTTGATGTGAGGTTTCCAACTCATTCTGTCATCAATTATGACGCCAAAAATGTATGTTCATTCACCCTTTCATTTTCCTTCCCATCAATTTGTATTTCCTCACAAGTATCTCTTCTGCTATTACCAAACAGCATCATTTTTGTTTTCCTTAGATTCAAGCATAATCTGTTTTTATCAAACCATTTTTTAGAGTAATCATTTCATCCGAAACTTTTCTTATTAGCTCTTGGCTGATTTCTCCAGAGCAAAAAGCGGTGGTATCATCTGCAAATAGTACTAGCTTTAGGTGTTTTGTCACTTTGCAGATGTCGTTACCGTACAGTTTAAATCATTTTGGTCCCTAAATTGACCCCTGTTTTTTACTTTTTACTTTTGTTTGTTGAATTATGAATTCCTTCTATAATGTATTTTTGTTCTTACATGCATTTTGCAGACCTTTTTTTGGCTGATTATTCTTCTTTTGCTTGTTAGACATTTTTCTCAATGGACAGTGCTTATCGTACAGCTTCATATAAGTCATTAGAAAGTGTTCATATGCTTCATCCACATTGCTTCCACTGCACACACTCTCCCATCTTTGTTCGTCTAAATCTTTTTTTAAAGCATTGACGCTGTCCTCTGTGTGTAGTCTTTTGAAGCTTCTTTTGTCCTCCATCTTTCGTTTTTTTGTAGTTTTTCTAGTAAATCGTAAACACTGGAAGATGGTCACTGATGTCATTGATTAGAAGGCCACTAGTTGTGTCAATTATCCAAGTCATTAGTGAATATGTTATCAATTAATGTGGCACTGGGGTCTGTTATTCTGCTTGGTCTTGTGATTTTTGGGTCTAAGTTGAGGCTGTACATTGTATCAATAAAGTCATCTATTCTACTTTGCTTGTTTGGATTCAGAAGATCAATGTTGAAGTCTCCACAAACAAAGAATATTTTTTTGGTTGATGTTTGAAAAGGTTGCCTTGATCCAGTCCTCAAATATTTCCATGCTTGACTTAGGTGTTCCATAGAGACAGCTTATTAGAATGTTTTTGCCTTTTTCTGAAAAGATTTCAATTGTTATGCATTCTAAAATGTTGTCAACAGCAAATGACATGCTCTTTACCATTTTGTAGTTCAGATGTTTGTCCACGTACACAGCCACTCCTCCACTTTTGTTGTTTCTGTTGATACAGTTCATTTAATAACCTTTCAGTTCAAGGTGCATATCCTTGTCAGCATTTATCCAAGTTTCTCAGATTGCAATTACTTTGAAGAGCTCTTTGAATTGAGGCAAGTATTGTCTGATGTTGTTATGATTTGCGTACATGCTTCTGCTGTTTATGTGGGTAATAGACAATTTATTACCCGTGTTTAGATTATTGTTGTATTGTTCGTCCGGGTAGTGGCAGTCATTTTTGATGTAAAAAAAAAAAAAAAAGTTTGTGTCCGGGTCTATGTCTATTTCCAGATCCAGATGTTTGTGGACTGTGAGACTAAAGGTGTCCAGTTGAAGATCTTCTTGTCCAGCGAGCTGTAGTGTTGTGTTATGAGTGTCTTTAGTTGTATTTTGATGTGTTCCTAGTTCAAGTGCATCTGATTGATCAGTTCCTTGTGTCTTGCTTATGGCATTTCCAAATAATATTAAATATCATACTTCCCTCTGTGTTGGTCTTGTTTCTGAGTTGTTTTCCTTTTCCATGTTGTTTTCCATGTTCTTTAGTATTTTTCCAAGTCCTTAAAATCCTTGACTGCAAGCACTCTCGCTTCTGGTCTTCCATTTAGCTTAATACAAATTTTGCAGTTGGCGCTCCAAGTGCCTTGGATCTTCCCCTGCTTCCTCAGGTCATGTGCTTTCTTGGCAATTCCAGCGTTGCGTTTTGTCAGATGCTCATTCATGTAGACATTTGTTCTTTTCATCTTCCTTCCCTGCTTCAGCAGTGCACTTTGAATTTCCTGTTCGTGAATTTAACGATGATGACGGGAGTGGTGCTGTTCCTGCCATACAGTGGGATGCAGGTGTCGATGGTGTTGATGTCTACTTCCACTTCCTTTGAAAGAAAAAACTTAACAACTTGTTGCTCAGCGGCAGCAACGTCTTCTTCGTCTGATTCTTCTTTATTCCCGACTGCTCTGGCATATGACCTGGGTTTGATCCTGAGCCCCATCACGATCACATCGTTCAATCGGTTATTCTGATCCATGTTATCAATTGTGCTCTGCAGTTGCTCGATGAGTTTGTGCTTTTCTTCCATGTTTTCTTTGACTTCTTGGAGAGCAGTACCTAAGGCAGCATTACTATCTTGTAATACCTTGTTCTCTGCTCTCAGATGTTTTGCTTCCTCTCTCAGGTGTTGAATCTCCTTTTTTATGATATCAGTTAATTTGTCCATTTGTCCTCTCATTCCTTCTCGGATTTCCTTTTGCAATGCCTTCAGAATCTCAGTTTTTTCTTACAGATTGTTCTTTTCGCATTGCTTCCAGAATGTCCACCATTATCTTTGTTTTTGCCTGGGATTCTTTTCCCAATTCTCCTTCCAGTTCCACACATTTCTTTGTCATTCGATCCATTAGTATATCCGCATGCGTGGTTAGCTGGTTCCTGTGGCCGTGTGCAGACTTCCCTGCTGGCCGCTGTGGTGGTGCCGGCACATTTGTGCCGGTTGTTGCATCCCTCTCCCTTGGTATTTCCTCATTTGACAGGTTTTCTGATGAAGGCATTTTCATGAGTAACATTTCCAGGGTACTTCGAGTCAAGCTGCTTGAGCTCGTGTCTCGTTCTTTTTCCTTTTTTTTATTTGGCTTTATTGTTCTTGGATGAAATGTCTGAATATCTCCATTTTTCTTTGTATAAGTTACTTTACTACGAAATTTTCACAGGGCTATTTTAAACCAGTATATCATCAAACCATTGAACTTCAACATAAATGTCTAGTAGACTCTTTACATAGAGTACACGTTCACAAATGATTTTTAATTTTGAGAAACAATTACACATATCCTGTTTATGTGTTGGAGAGTGTCTTATGATGCAACATAGACCAAGTGTAACTTAACCAGTGCTGCTTACACTGGTGAATGAACGTGAACGAAGGTTTTGGTGGTGGTGGTGGTTATTATTATTATTATTAATGGTATTATTAGTTATTATTAATTATTATAATTAATAATAATAATAATAATAGTAATTTTCTTATTATTATTTGCTGTGTACTGTCTATGGAAAAAGTACAAAGCCTTATGTTAGCTGCATGTTTGAGTTGACCGCCTTATTCGCATTATAAAGCATCTTGATGTTTTTGTTTTTGGAATCCGACTAGACTAATAAAAAGTCTCATATAAAGTTACTGCAAAGTGTTTTTGCTGCCGTGTCTGTACCTTGGCTCCCCTGGTGTAATTTGCTCCCTAAAATTAAACTCCATTTTGGCAAGTTTGCATGTAGTTCACACCAAGCCGGGTAACTGCTTCAGCATGTTTTAGGCCCCTGTGGCGTTAACTGATAGCACGGTGGAGAAGGCTGTTTCTTGCGGCCGGCGGCCTCCACTCATTTAGCCCGTGATCTGCTGAACAATCAGTGTGCCAAACCATATTTACGAGCCTATGAACTCCCTCTCTCCATGGAAGCCCCTCCTAATGAAATACTCCTGCTAGATTAATGTCTACACTGGGATGATTTGCATTCGGGCTCTACCGATAAATCTTAAGCAATGGACAAAGACAATTTTCTCCAAACCAACTGCAAGCAGCCTGGGTCTGTAGTGTGCCACATGCTCCTGACCTCTTCCTGCTCTAATCAAGCCCATTAAGAGGCCGTCTAGTGGGCTTTCATTGATGTAGTTGGTCGTCCCCCCCTGAGAGGATAGCCATGATTTTAATGAGCACCGTTAACCTCGTCTGATGACTCTACTGGTAAAGGCCGCCACACCAAGGTACGACACTGACCTTGCATTAGTTTATGCCACCGTACTCAAGGTAGAGCCATTGTCTTTGTAACTTCTAATGAGCAGGAGAGGAAGAAGACGGCTGTGTCAGTAATTATGCTCCCTAGGAAACATCAGGGCTGCATAGAATTTGGCCTCAGTCTTCTGTGTCCACTGCAGAGTTTTTTTTGTCGGCCGCAGTGCTCAAATGATCTTCTTTAAACTTTGAGAGATTTTTTAAAAATACAGTTGAACCTCGGTTTCTGTCATCAATGCACTCTAAAAGGTCAGTCAAAAACCAAAACGTATGAACACCGAATAAATTTCTGGAAATCTGTTCCAGACATTCAGAAATATGAACAAAAACACCCCAAAACACATTTTGAGGATCATAAATAGAGTTCTACAAACAGAAAACAAATGTACTACATATGAGTGGTGAATAAAATGGATCGTTTTTTGTAAAGCCAACGACACATTTGCAATAATTACATGCAGTTTGTGGCAGGAACCATGATGGCAAAGCATAATTTCCGGAAATGACATAAGTGGAGTAACAACACCATACCAGAGACGGTGCGGGAAAACTGAGACTTGTTATTTTTGTCAAAAACTGGGACATATACGAAAACCAAGTTTCCGCTGTAGGTCAGCAAAAACGTCTTTTATTTTGTTTATCTGAAACACTGTATAGCCAAGGTAGGTCATTCAAGGTTTATCTTCCCAGGTCAAAGCCATTTTTTAAAAGCTCTCTAAGGCGTGATAGCTGAAGAAGATGAGGTCATATACAGTCATTTCAACTTTTAGGGAGTTGTTTTTGAATGAGCTCCGATTAAAGATGGTAGAGGGAGTTCAAATTGTTACTGTCACCCCTCTCCCTGTCCCAGTTTGCTTCTAAATGAATGAAGAAGAAATGCAAAATGTTAGAAAAATCCAAACGGAGGAAAATATATACAGTATGTTGTTTATCTTTTTTTTTTCCATCCTAAAAGTAGAACACTTGGTGTGGGTCAGAGGCCTAAAGCTGCCTTTCATTTTTTCTCTGTCCAATTATTCACCTCACATCTGTCAACGGAAGCTGATGGCGCAGCTAAATTGGACACAATTTGTAGCACGCTACCTGCCGAGAGACTCATGAAAGGCTGCCGCTTGTTTTCTGCCAGGTGGGAGAGTAGTGTGTGTGTGTGTGTGTGTGTGTGTGTGTGTGTGTGTGTGTGTGCGTGTGTGCGTGTGCAATTGGAGGTAGTCGACAGCTGAACACACAAACACAGATCAGGAGCTGATGGTCACACATCTTTGTCAGTATAGATGGATGTCCAACACGCCTCCCCCTGAGCCAGCGTGGCCAGTGACAACGAATATTTGTGGGGTTTGGCATTTTTTGAGATGCAAATCAACTGTAGACAGGAGTTTGGTCTGTAAACACTTGACATCAGTGGCTCAGAGGAGCAGCTGACTGCTTTTTGTGCATACTTTTCATGCGCAGCAACTGCACACAAATGGTGGGTCGAGTTACAGTGCAGTGCAAATTTAAGAGTGATGAGGTTTGGTCGGCATAGCTTAGTTTATTGAAACTAAATCAGTCCGTTTGATTGAAGAACTTGCTTGCTTGTCTAAATAGGAGAATGGACATTTGACTACATTTTCTTGTTATTTGAAATGCTCTGATATTAATTTGTCAAATATTTGTTTTTGCAGAGGTGTGTGTGTGTGTGTGTGTGCAGCTCAATTCTTCTTTACATCCAAAACTAGTTGAGATTGAACCTGCATCTCCGCTGGTTGAAACCGAGAAATGCATTTCAATTTGCCTCATTGCTTCCAGATGTGATGAATCAACTATCAGTGACTTTTTGCAAATGATGAAATAACCAACTCATATTATTATGACCACCTGCAGTCCCGTTTTTTTCCCGTGGATACCTCTCATTTTCCCACTTTTGTCCTCTTAAAGAGCTAGTTTGTCACTTCCGTAGAGGACAACATTTCCATTTCTGTTAGCAATAAGGCAATTTCTTTTCAGTGTGTGGGCTCAGTCTCAGTTGGCTGAAAACAGCTGGTCATTTGCTGGTCCAACGAAACATCTATCTATCTACATCCATTAGGTTGTTATGCAATGATTTAGAGATAAATTGTCAAACTAAATAAAAAATTAAAGGGTGCCGAGTTAAAGCGAGATTTCTCTGTGTCCTGCTTTTGGAGGCAAACTTGAAATAACTGTTCAATCCGTAATGTTTGGATCATTGCATCCAAGTGACTTTAAAGTCATAACTTTTCTCTGTTTAAAAAAACAAAAACAAAAACAGGCTCTGTGCAATGTCAGTATCACCCAACGGTGCCCTCAGCTTCACCGCAGCATTTAGGGTTTCAGCTCATTGTTGGGCTGCATCACGCTCGCTGAGCTCATAGTTTTGTTTTGAGCTTACAGCACGAAGCGGACACAGTGAGTGACTTGCTGGTGAACACGGTCCCTGCACCATAAAGGAAATAACCCAGCGAGCAGGAAACACAGATGATTGAGTATAGTAGGCGTTAGATAGGAGGGTTGTAGACCCCAAGTGGACTGAAATGTGGCCTAAGGTAATGAGTCCCATATGTGATGCTTCTGAAGATACTGACTGATAAATATATCTTAACTACCTCAGTCGAGATAACCTGAAGGTTGGACGATTGACTGTTTTAATTATTGTTTTTGCTGTTGGCCTCCGTGCAATATATCACTGGCCAATTTTGCCCTGTATTTCAGAAATAAATGTAGGTTTGCTAACTTTTCATTGTTTTCACTGCTACAAAATCTTCAACACTAAATCATATCTGTGCTTGTGGTCAAAGAAGACATAGTTGCAGATGCAGTTGCAATGGCTTTGTTAATGTAAGCTATTTTTTCGATCACACCCTTATTTTCTTACCACTATTAGACAGGATGTGGGCAGGTTATTTTGAAAGCCAGAAGTGGTGTGTGTGTGTTGAAAATGCATTTTGACTGTTGCTTAGTGAGATAGCCTGGTCGGTGCCTTTTGACTTTGCGCTCACGATTGGTGACAAGTACGAGTTTCAAAGTTTTTTGCCAATGTTTCAGGTTGTCGCCTCAACACGTTCAGTTCAGGAGGGGTCTGGTTAGTGTTTGCGTGGACATGCCGCTGTGAATGAGCGGCCCACTGGGGAAAATACACTAACATTCGTCAATTTCTGCAAGATTCCGCATTTAACAGTAGGTTCAATTTTTGTGGAATCCAGGATGCCAGGATGGATCCTATGGGTGTTGCGGCAAGCAGACTACTTTGTGTATCACTCATTTGAGTTTTCAAAATGAATGTGCCTTACAAGAAACCATAATATTGTGTAAACATGCAGTCAAAGTTCTTGTTATGGTAAATAAATTATATAGCAACCAGCAACAGAATGTAGCTGGATTGTGGGTCAGTACAGACAATGTCCTCACACAGGAATGAAGAGTTAGTGATAGAGGTGATAGTGATTTGACTATTGTTATTGGTGGCTTTTTGCTTTTGTATTATTGACCTTCCAGTTCAAAGTCCCTGCTCTTGTCAACATTAATCCAAGAATCTGAGATCGTGATTGTTTTGAAATGTTGTCTGATGTTATGAACTGCTTACATGCTTCTCCTGTTTTAGTGGGTAATAGACAACTTATGGTAATGGTTTAATTTTATTTGAACATGCATGTAAATTACATTGGAATTTAATACACTTGACAGTTCCACATGTCCAAAAGGAGTAGGAAGAAGCAAAGCTTATTCATACCTACCCCCGTAGGTTTTCCCCTATTTCAATACATTTGTACACTTCCTGCAGTTACTAAGTTTGAATGCATAAATAAGGTCATGTGACAGTGTGTTAGATAGTAGTCCTTGTCATGGTAAATAAATTATATTGCCATCTTGATGAATAATATTCAGAATAAATAATAATAATAGTGATAATAGTGATGAGTGGTGTATAAAAATTGTAACAAAACATTGTTGTTGTACAGACCATGTTTTCACTAGGAATGAAAGGTTCCTAGTATAAGTATAAGGTGATAGTAACAAACATCTTCTTCTTTACTTAATCCATTCCATAGTTTGATTCCACAGAAACGTATGACCTATGTTTAGGTTATTATTGTTCCTCTGTGTAATACAGCCGTCATTTTTGGATATCCGAAAAGAAGAAAAATAATGTTTTTTCTCCGTGTCTGACTTTTTAAATTCCAGATGTTTGTGGTCCTTAAGGTGAAAGATGTCTGTTGTAGATCTTCTTATCCTGTAAACTATAGTTTTGTGTTTAAATGGTAAATAAATGGGTATTTAATTCTGGTGCATCCAACTGATCCTTGCATCCTTGTGTCATGCTGGTTGCTTTTCCAAATGATCTTGAACCTGGTACTTCCTTTGCATTGTTCTTGTTTCTGAGTTGTTTTCCTTTTCCATGTTGTCTTGTTGATATAATCTTCAGTATTTTTCTAGGTCCTTGGTGTCTTTGGCAGTGCTCTCGCTTCTGGTCCTCCATTTAACTTTATGAAAATCTTGCAGTTGACGTTCCAAATGCTTTTGATCTTACCCTGGTTCCTCAAGTCATGTGTTTTCTTGGCAATTTTAGGGTTACGTTTTGTCAGATGCTCATTCCTGTAGACATTTGTTCCTTTCAGCTTCTTTCCCTGCTTCAGGAGTGCAGTTTTGAATTTTCTGTTTGTGAATTTAACAATGATAACGGGTGTGGTTTTGTTCCTGCCATACAATTGGATGCATATCCATATTGCATGGATCCATATTTCCTTTGAGAGCAGAGCTTAAGGCGACATTACTATCCTGTAATACCTTGTTCTCTACTCCCAGGTTTTTTTTGCCTCCTCTCTCAGGTATTAAACTTCCTTTTTTCATGGCACTTGTTTGTTGTTCCATTTTCTGCTCAATTTCTTGTTTTATGGCACTTGTGTATTTTTCCATATTTTGATGATTCCTTTCCAAAACATCCTAGGATTTCCTTTCTTCCTGCTTTTCCCACTATTCCCTCAATATTCTGCTGAATGTCTTCCATGGGTTTTCTGCTGCAGCGTTTTTTCCATTTCTTCTTGCATCGCTGCCCATTTCCTTGTCATTCCCTTTGTCAGTGTAGCGAGGACAGTTGGTTCTTTAAGCCGTTCACGGAATCCCCTGCCGGTCGCGAAGGTGGGACCGGTGTACTCGTCGTTTTGTCCTTCATCCTTGGTGTCTCCACTTTAAGCGGCTCTTCTGGTGGTGATGTTCTCTGGGATAGCATTTCCGGGATACTCCAAGCCGAGCTGCTCGAGGTAGTGTCCCGTTCTTTTTTTTTTCTTCTTGGCATTGTGTAAAATACAATAGTGTACTATGCACAATATTATACAATAACCAAGGCAACATTTGAAAGGAAATGTTCGCTGAAAACCGAATCACACAAAAACTCTGGCATTCAAAAACTCAGGCTTGTACTAAATACGCACAAAAAGTGCAATATTGTACAATAACTGGGACTGTGTGTAAGAACTGAGGTGAAATTTTGATGAATATGAATATTTTTAATACGTTGGGAGAAACACTCCCAGATTTTCTTGGCTCCTTTTGAGCATACTCATGTTGTCTGGAGTTGGTAAAAGTTTGTATGGAAATTGTCATAATTGACTTGACAATGTTCTTCTGCGGCCCGTGAAATAGGTCTAGAGAATCTACAGGGACTCTACTGGTTCCCAGCAAAGTAGTGCATTCCCATTAGGCCTCAATTATTTCAAGACAAGATTAACCAATCAATGATTTATCCGATTGATGTATGAATGGAAACATACTAACTTGAACTTTAACCTCCCTTATTGCAACTGTCGGTACCAGATTAACTCTATGCATGTGCTTATACTCGATCATTCAGTTTAATCACCAAAAGAAACTGCAACATGTTGAGCGCTGATACATAACCTCTGCAGATGTACAGGACTGCGGCCATGTCCTTGTGCCAGTCTACATGCTTTGACTACATGGTGATGTCGTAGGACATAAAAAGTAAATTATTTTAAAGAGCGTGTGAGTGCCACATTACTTCACAAAGGCAGTGCGGATCATACATCAGAAACACAATACATCATTTTCCCACCGTAAACCAAAATGTTAGGACTTGACGGACTCATTAAAGCTGCTTAACCACTCACATTTCTTGCTGTAATTTGCTGCTGATTAATAAAGATCATTTACATCGCCAAAGAACTTTACACATGATGAATGTACGCCATTTATGCAGTGGACTGAAAAAGACTTATACAGACTGGGGAAGACATAAGGAGGCACAAGTGCTTGCACCTCATTGAGAGGCAAGGCGGAAGATACAGCAAAGTGTTTTATTCCGACTGCAGCCTTCTGGTTCTTATAAAATACTGACGATAAACATGAAATACTCAGCCAGAATGTTGAGCTTCGCAGTGCTTCTCGGATGAAGCTGTCAGCGTGAGTGAGCTGTTATAGGTGACCACAGCTTCAAGTCATTGAATGTTGATACGCTTGTGGAGGAGGGCATGAGGTACCAAAGTTTTGAGTCATATTTATTGCTATTTGTCACGGGTGGAAGTTTAAAGCAGTTCATGGCTGTCAACAATTAAAACCAAATAGCTGTTGGTTTGAAGTTTAAAAACAATGCTGGTCTTGCTAAACTGAATTCCTGCGGCAATACCTACTTTACTGAGTAGGTTCAGTTTAATTGAGATCCGAGATCACACATATTACTTAGCTCAAACGCGTAATGCATAATTGTAGTAATTAATTTTACCAAAATAATATTGTGCTCTACACTCACATGGTATTAGTGTTGCAGTCACAATGTACAGTATTGCAGTATCAAATATACATATGAAATAAAAATAACAAAAAACCAAGCTTTATAAACAAGTAATCTCTTTTTTTCAAGTGACCACAATTATATCAGTCATTGTGAATCTGGAAAATATGGATGGTTATTAGCTTGAACGAACAAGCTCAGTGTTATGTAATGAAGCTTACAAAAGAAGACAAATGTAAGTCTTCTTGTAAAAGTGTGTTATCAGCTAAACACACAGTATATTATATCAGAATTTCCTTCTTAACGCAGCAAAACAAATAGCCGCACGTACATTTCATTTAGTGACTGAGCCATCTGCCCTTTTCTTTATGTAACAATAAAGACAAAAAGTGACTCCCAGAGGCTCAAAACTCTTGACAAACAGCGGGATTATAATTACAATGAAGCAGGCCTTCCCTTGTGGTAAAAACGCTTAGGGGAGGAAGCGCGTGAGCCTTCATGGGCTGTGAGTGGCTGCACAGTAGACACTGTTCCAGTTCATTTGAAGCAAGGCAGGCAGCTATGATTAAATGAACAGACTTGTGCATTATGGTACTCGTGTCCAGTTGCACTTACTCTTGCAGAAACTCAAATTGATAAACTCTGAGTCAGCAGATTTCGGAGGCTGGGTGTGTGCTGTGTCAGTCCGCCCCCACCCCTTACCCCCAATACGAAACAGCCTGTCTTCTTTACAACAAAACCCAGATAAATGGCATTAGTGTCAGCGCATGCAGAACAAAACAGCATGACATGTAGTAGGAGAGAGACCTAACATTCTGTTTTCAGGAAGTGGTTGAATTGCAGCCTTGTCTACTGAGGGGGACCTTGAATCCTGTGGCGTGATACCTCCACTGGGATTTGGAATTTACTGCATGATTAAAATTGCTTTGGGAATGCATCGGATTGAGCCGCAGCAGCTAGTATTTGTGTGCAAAGGAGAGAAGTTGAACTTGCTCACACATAGCCATCATCTTGCAGATAGTTGATGCCATGAAATATGGGAATCATTTATTTTATGGCTGCACAAATTAGTTTTGTCTCCACTACTGGAGTGTTTTATGAATATGTACTAAAATTGTGGAGGACTTTTTTGACGGTCGGACCATTCACAGCAAATCCAATAGACTCAACTTTGTAAATTGTCAGTCAGTCAGTCAGTTAAAATGACCCAACTTCACGCAAATACAAAATATATTGCAAGTGGTACAACTTTCATGGGAACTGGAAGACGGTGGCTCAGACAGAGAGGACGTTAAGTGATGAAGCATCTACTGTCGTTCGGCGTGACCACAAAAATTAGTCACAGTAGTTGGCAGTGGGTAGAAGAGCTGTCCAGGGTCCTGAGCGTTTCTGCCCCTTAAAACATAGAGCGCTCCAAAAGACAGACGTGCATCATTCTGCAAAATATATGTGAGAAATGGTTTTGGTCTGCCCATTTATTATTTTCTGTGATGCATTGTATACACAGCAATCGATGGCTTCAGTAATTGGCATTGGCTCTGGACTCTGGCTTGTGTGTCAATGAATCTCATTGCGTTATATTGACCCAGCTCTAGTTTTCAGCCTCAGCCCGACTGCACACTTGTAATGGGGCTTGCTCTGATGAGACCGCCACAGTCTGATGTACGCTTTATGTAATAATTAGGACACTTTTGTTCATATTTGCTGAACAGACAATCAGAAGCAGATCATTTGCTGTTACAGAATTCTGGGTCAAGAGGAGGTTTACAAAGGCAGAAAAAACATATAATGCAACAAAGACTAATGAGAACGGAAGAAAAAAATCCTTCAGCCAACAGAGAATTGGCTGCAGCTTGACACATAACGGAAGTGTTTTAACTTGACAAAAGAGCTGAGCATCTCCCCTACTTTAATGGTTTCAAAGACAGCCCTTTCACCATGAGCATCGGGATTCAATTTGGATCCAAGGAAACATTGTAAAGACAATATGGTGCAAATATATTTCTCACATGCACCCTTTAGTTTGTTTTTTGGATGCCTCGCTGACTTTAAACGATACCTGCTCCTCTTCTGCTTCAAATGTTTTATTTATATTTAAAAAAACAAATATGTGTTGCCCTTAAATATACTTAACTTGAATATGACACTGTTTGTTTTTGACCTATTTCACTCACAGCAAGCCAGCTGGCACAGTTGCATGCGGTGGTGTAGCCTTTGTTCCCGCCTATCTCTTAATAGTGTCCATGTTTAATGTTGCTGCTGGGCCACTGAAGCCTTGGCAGCTGTTGCCATGGAGAAGAAGCAGGTTATTTGGTGTTTGCACACATCCACTACATTCTCTGCAGTTTTATTCTACAACATCTGCTCTTAATAATGTCCAGTGCTGATCATGCTTTTGATTGTTCCTTTAACACGTGTTACAGTAATGAGTAATTATTTTTATTGTGTTTGTTTATTTAGTCACTGTTGCACAATGATATAACACAATATATCAGGTGGTTAGCATGTTGTCCACACAGTCGGGAGATTTGGAAGACCTGGGTTCAAATCTCCGTTGGACATCTCTGTGTGGAGTTTGCATGTTCTCCTCGCGCGTATGTGGGTTTCCTCCCACAAGTTAATTGGGGACTCTAAATTGTCCATAGGTATGAATGTGAGTGTGAATGGTTGTTTGTCTATATGTGCCCTGCGATTGACTGGCGACCAGTCCTGGGTGTACTCTCCCTCCTTCCTGAAGTCAGCATACCCATGACTCCGGTGGGGATAGAAAATGGATGGATGTATGCAATATGAAAACCGCTCATGCAATTGATTGATTGCGGGCAGAACCAGCTGGATGATGATGGTGGCGTGCATTTGTTTTTTCTGATTATTTGATTTACTAGGCCCTGCCACCCTAGTGAGGACAAGCAGTATAGAAGATGGTTGGATGGGTGGCTATATTAGGCTTTCAGGAATGAATGGGTTAGGAAGTTTAGTGAATTCTTAAATGTAAAAAAAAAATAAAGGAATGGGTAAAAATTATAGAGTTCCATATTTGTGATATTTATTTTCTGATTTTTTTCAGTTGGTTAACATTCAGGGTAGTCTCCAGCCAAACAGAAAAAAGCATCAAAGAAAATGAATGGATGAATACTGTCAGTTGCTTTTTCTTATTTACAAAATGCTGGGTGCTGTGGTTTTGTCAGACCTTTTCATATTATACAAAATCCCACTAGCATATGTATGTTAGGCCCCATTTATATTAGGCGTAAGTTGCTAGAAAGGGACATTGGCATTTTGATTCAGGGATTTAAAAAAAAGTCGCCTCAACAGCCAACCACAGTAAAGAAACCTGTAAAATGATTCTGGTCTCATTATTTGAATTTGATAGATGCAATAAAAGTGAATATAAACAGCAGGTGTGGCAATTTACGGTTACAGAATAATTGTCTTTCTTTTATTGTAGTTGTATTAATAGCAACCATTTAGTTGTATAATGCTATGCTAAGGTATCTAGACCTGATGTTTTACTACAGTGGATGCGCGCGTCAATAACTTCAACACTGCAAGTGCTTTGTTTTTCTAATATGTGCCTGTAAAACACTGCACATTATGTTCCACAGAAACTTAAAATAAAAAGCATCCTGTAAACATTGTTTTTCTGCTTTTCTGAGCCCACATTAATTTTATGTTTAGTGCTGGTTCTCTGACAATTAGCTAAACCTGCCTGTTGCAGTGTTGCTGATCCACGTAATGCTGGTAACTAAGGCGTTTTTTGATACTGACATGTCTGGAGCTCCATTACTGCGGTATCCTGATTTTCTACAAGCTCAACAGAAATCACTCAGCCACTCAATTTGTCTTTTTTTTCCTTTCAGGTCCGATGGAGACAATTCCAAGATGGTCAGGTAGAGTATGTCCAGTTACTTATAAATTCCATTGTTTTCTGTTGTATTATTTCAATATATAACTTAAATATTGTTGCTTTTTGTTTTCTGGCTCTGTTTGTGTTGCTCTTAATTGTAGTGGAATGCCAAATTACACACTTACTGTGCTTTGTGAACTTTAGTGCCCACACTGGCCACTGTCTTTCTGGCACTTTTTAGGAAGTGCAGACTCAGTGTTGTTGCTCTTAACCCAGAAAAATTAAGAAATATGAATCTTTTATTAGGACAATAACCTTTTTTATGTATTACACCAAAAAGCCTATTTAATGATGCTGTACAGTAGATCCCCTGACATTAGTGATTCAGCATTCACGGTGCCGAAATATGCATATTTTTGGACTAAAAATATTATTTATATGTATTTTTCTTCTCAGAAAATAGGCTGTTTATTCAGCAGAAAACACACCTTATTCACTGTATAAACATAAACAAGCGATGATAAAAGTATGTTTCCCAAAGTGGGGTAAGTGTACCACTAGGAGTACGCCATTTGTGATAGGGGGGTATATGAATCAAAATGAAAAATACATTTCTGCCTAACACTCACAATTACGTGTGCACCTGACCATATTAATAACCATATTAATAACCATAGCCTCATGAGTGGACAAAAAAGTAAAGCTAAAATTCAAGCCACTCAAACTGAGAATAAGTATTAATAATTAGGATGGTTACTTATCTATTTATTAGTGCTCATGTGAAACTTTATCAAATTGCAAAATACGCATTTTCCACCCGCAATTACTATAAATTAAATAATCAATTACATTGGAATTACAGGCAAGCAGTGTGACTCAGTGTGATCATTCATTCATTAGCAGTGATCTATATTATTTATACTTAATGTGATAATATACTTACATGTGTGTGTAAATTTAGGGCTTAAACCTGGATTGTGTTGTAAGTGAAAATCGGTAATTGTTTTTTGCGTCAGTGCTCATCAAGGTATAGCTTTCAACCAAATTTCCTTTGTGCTAATTAGTCATCACCTAAAAAGAAAACACACCGTGACTGCCATAACTCTGTAGCTTCACTACAGATGCTGTGAGAAAGAATTTTATAGGTTTAACAAAGTGGACATTTTCCAATTAATCATGAAATCATTGTTTCACAAACAATGTACATATTTTGAAATTTTAATTGGCTCGGTGATGGCGACCATGTCTCAAATGTGGCCCTAATTTATAAGGAAATGGGGTTAGGTGACAAAGTAGGTTAACACAGCTACTACTTTATTATCAGATGCATGTGTTACAAATACTTTACATGAAGGAATATTTACTCCAGCACTCTTACGGCTAATGAAGCTACACTACACGCCTCCCTGTGGACAGTGAACACCATCTGTGTACGCCTTTGCCCCATGCTTTCCCTTGAATGGAAGTACAGCCGTGGAAGACTTGGTTATGGGTCCGTCTCCTGAAAGGTGTATCAAAAGCATGATATAGCCACAAAAAAAACATGAAAGTTTTTTTCCAACCAATTTGCATATTACAATAAAATATCACTTTAATATGTATCACTATATCATCCATAGTTATCAGTATACATGTTTTAACTTACCTTAAATAGTCACAAACATGCTCCTAAATGGGGACGCATTTTGCTGGTAAAATGGAGCTAGTGGATGGACATGAATTTGTGAAATTGAATATGGTTATTAAAAACCCAACAAAAGCATTGCTTAACTTTTTTCACATTACACAGTATGACCAACAATATAGTTTGTGTCGTAAGATGCTGTTTAGTATGTGGGCTATAGAGTGCAGTGGTGTTCAGCATGCTGGTTAGAGCAAACATTTTGAGTCAAGTGTGTAGAATAAAAAAACTAGCAAGTGGAACGTCTTGTCGAAGACCTGAGTGCTCTGTGTTGGCATGCAAATAGATGGCCAACTGAATTACAGCCACCCTGATGTGGAATTATTCAGCCCCCATTATAATACTTTTAGGGTAGGACTAATCATTTGACTTAGTTTTAGATGAGATTTAGAACAACCAGCGGTTAAAACGGCACTTCCTTTGCAAGTTCCCAGCACCATGACAGAGGAGTCCAGGCACAGTGAGAAAAGGTAACTGCTGCATTTGCAAGCCGAATATACAGTGTCCAGCCCGTTTTTCTTTCATCCGGCTGGCGGGAGTCGAGTGGCAACAAGGTTTGAAGCGCATTCACCGCACTTATCATGTTGGAGTGTGGCCCAGAATCACGGCAACCGGATCGGCCCAATCTCGTGGCGGAAGCTGATCTTTTCCAATTTTCACAATACAGATGATCGTCAGCCGGTACCGATCCTGAAGTTCGGATCGGGACATCCCTAGTCATAGCTACAAATTACTGTAGTCTATGCGCCATGCTGGCACCATCTCTGGTACTCCTTTCAGGAGACTGACCCTTATGTTCTAAGGCTGCATCCAGCGTCTTTAATCTGTGCATGGTACAATGAAATCTCAAGACTATCAGAGCTTTCTGGATTGCAATGTGTTCCGAAAAATGGATTCAGTCAGAGGTCATGGGTCTTCAACAGGACAATGACTCAAAGCACACCAAAAACACGCCAGAATTGCTAAGGGCTAAACATTGGGCTATTCTGAATTGGTCTTCTTCGAGTCCTGGTTTAAATTAATTTAAATTCATATTAAACATCCGTAGAAAAAGCTAAACATGTAGTCTGGAGAAGGCACCCATAAAACCTGAGAAAGCTGGAGCAGTTTGCTCATGAGGAAGTGGCCTAAAGACCTGCCGACAGGTGCAGGAGTTTAATTGAGACTTTCAGCATGTGCTTGATTGCAGTAATAGCTTCAAAAAGGTTGACAAACAACATATTAGGTTAAGGGTTGCATCATTTTTAATCCTATCAAGCTGTATTTGTTTTTTTTCTCTTGTGAAACCACAATACTAATGCAAAGTTTGATTTTTTTTAATTGCGTTTTTCAGTTACCATTTATTTCAGGGATTCTTGTGGCTTTTTCCTTTTTTGGATGTAAGGGTAGCAACGATTTCAACCAAGTATAGACTCTGCAGCAGATTCCCTTTCAAGTGCAACTGCAGCCGTTTTCCAATCACTGTGATCTGTGCACAGAGCACAGACCTGTTGTCATGACATCCATCATTGTGCTCCTATGCCACATTGTGACACACAAGTCAGCCTGCCTGCTTTAACATTTTGTGCTTTACACGCCTTGGTAGTTTTCATTATCATTAATAATGAAAACGCCTGTGAACTTTGCACAGACACCAAAATAAATAAACCTCGGGATCAAGGGTTCCGTTCAAGTGTGTGCGTTTCGGGAGAGCAAGGCGACCACGGCCAATAATGGCGGAATGTTCTCACACACACTTCGTGGCTAATGAGAGAGGAATAACAACAAGGCGGTGTTTAATTGGTGTGCTGTTCTGTAATCAGGATGGATGGCTTCATTCAGATGTGATTAGAATCAAGGCCCGAGCAGCAGGCAGGCTCTTGAAAGCCTCTCTGACCCGCTAGTGTTGGATTGTTCTTCAGAGAACGTTGCATAATAGAGACGCTCTTCAAATCCTTCATCTTGTTGCAACCTGTCATTCACAAAGTCAGAACAGACAACACTGTCATTATGACACTGGTTTCAATTAACGCTCGCCTAAGGTTTCCACCTGTTTGCTTGCTTGTTCTGATCTGGTGTATTGCTTTTGGGTGGCAGCTTTATTTTCACGTGTGACGGTTGAAAAGGCTAATTAAATTTCCTGAAAGGTTGAGATGATTATTGCCTGAATGTTGGAGCCTTTGAGCGCCGCATAGTCTCTAATTTGCTGCCGTTGATTTCCTTTGTTTGGTCCCATGGTCACGCGCAAGTGCAGTTTAGCGGTATAATGCTGAAAGATTTGAAGAACTCGACATCTTTTATACCTCCCACTCAAATTTTAGAGTTTTAGAAAGGGACACAAAGAAAAAGCTCTCATTATTATGGAGAGCTCAATGAAAATAATTCTTTTGAGGGTCAAATCATTTTCCAGTCTCCCCTTTTAAAAGTATCTCGGCGTCATCGAGGAGTTTAATAGAGCAGAAGAGCTAAATTTGCTTCTTTGCTTCCGAACACACATAAGCTGTCAACAATTTGTTTGTACCACACTAACTTATGACTGTAAGGGGGATCCAAGGAACAGAAATTACTATTTTTATTACTGCTTTGTGTTTAACTATGTGAAGACAGCATCAAGTCATTCACAGGCAAGTTGAGCCCTCCAAAGGGTGGCCCCAATGCATTGCAGCGACACATCAGGACCGTCGAGGGACCAGATGTAACAGTTTTCAGTGCATTTCAGTGTCCTTCCAGTGTGTTCTCCCACCCTGCTCTTTTTTAGCTTTTCTTACATGAGCCTATCCTCTCCTCTTGGTTGCCATGGAGAGTGATGCTCATCTTAGAAGAGGTATGATAGTGAGCCTTCTTGCTTGCAAGTGCCCCTTTGACCCATTGGAATGGATTTCAGCTCTCTAAAATCAGACATTGTTCTGTAGATGCCATGCAGGAACTAGACAACACGTCACATGAATGTACAGCTGAAAGAAGGGACAATAGAACCTACTAGTGCTGGTACATCTACATCATTGTTGCATGGAAACAAGGTCTGAGTGTCACTGTAGTGGGTCTGTGTCGATGTCATAATGGCTTGTGTACTGAGGTCCTGAAGATTTCATTGGCATTGTGCAATCCTTTCAGTTGAATTGAGGTTTTATTGTATTTGACAGGGAAGCACAGTGGTTAGCACATCTGCCTCACAGTCAGGAGATTTGGGTTAATCTCTGTGTAGCGTTCTCCCCATGCTTGCATAAGTGTCCCTGGGTTCGTCCCATATCCCCAAACCATGCATGTTAAGTTCATTGGAGACTAAATTGTCCATAGTTGTGAATCTGAGTGTGAGTGGTAAACAGACCAGGGTGTACCGGGTGTACCCTATTTTTTGCTCGACACGAGCCACACAATTGTTGATTTACTGAATGACCATAATGTGCGATGGAATATATCCTGGATCCACTGGATATGTGGCAGTGAGTTGCAGGAGGGATGGGGAAGGGGTTAGTTAACCTCTTTATATCTTCTTAACTAACATAATTAATCATGATGTATGTGCATTTTTATTTTTTATGAAAACAGGGGAAAAGACAGTGAGCAAAAATATGAAAAGCAAAACAAATATTTAATGCGGTTCATCAGTTTCAGACCCTCAATTCCAGTGAAGTAGGATTTCTTTTTGTAAATCAAATGATATTGTTGTTAAGAGCATAGAAAACCTGTTTTCTAAATACGAATTTTTTCCAACTTTATTAGAGCACTCTCTACATTAAATAACACCCCTATAGTCACCTTTATACATGTATTACCCAAAATAGTAGGCATAATAAGACGTATGAGACAAACAATAATATAACACACACACCTGTAACGTATGGTTTGTTTTTATGTGCTTGCTACACGCTTATATACCAATAATACTTTTCTGCTAATACATTATAACCACACACCGTTTTTACACGCAACTACTATCCATCCATCCATCCATCCATTTTCTATACCGCTTATCCTCATTAGGGTCACGGGGATGCTGGAGCCTATCCCAGCAGACTTTGGGCGAGAGGCGGGGTACAACGCAACTACTAACGTGTGAAAATACTACAACTTTGATGATGACAATACATTCATTCATTCATTCATTTTCTGTACCGCTTATCCTCATTAGGGTCACGGGGATGCTGGAGCCTATCCCAGCAGACTTTGGGCGAGAGGCGGGGTACAACGCAACTACTAACGTGTGAAAATACTACAACTTTGATGATGACAATACATGTATCCAGTAATTTATCTTATTTTTGAATGCTTTTATCTATGTCCTCAGAATGCTTTTTACTTGTATTTTAGTTACTTTATCCCTTTTAATTTTTTTGATGTCACAATTTGTTTATGTCGGAGTCTTCAAAAGACCAAAAAAAGGGTGACAATGTTGCAAAGTTGGCAGCCCCGAGCCATGCTGCTACGTCATCTTATTCTCTGGCAGCTGAGGAGGCGCACATGAGGTTACTTTGCCATCCTCCGCACAGACCTGTGACGACAAGCTACGTTCACAGATGGCCCCATTATAATAACAATAATGATAATTGATTCGATTTTATGTAGAGCTTTTCAAGGCATCCAACTGGCTTCACAATGAGGTGAACCAGTTATTCATTCACTCCTCAGTCATAAGCTGGTGGTGGTAATCTGCATGCGTACACTAGGGTGGGGCAGCACTGGAGGTGAGTGAAGTGTCTTGTCTGCTTTACCTCCTGAGCACTGCCGCCCCAGATGGAATGTGTTTATGACAGAAGGCAAAACAGCAAGGCCATTTGTGGCTGTTCACATTTATAAATGTAAATGAATGAAAGAATGGGAAACACTGGCATTTTGGCTAAACCAGAGCAAATTTCTGCCTCTAAAAAGTGTCACTGTGCCGACATCTGACTTGTACCTCAGGGTGCCATGAAAGCGGTGAGCCAAAATGACATGCTCGTCATCGGGATATTCACGTTTGTTGTTTCAGTGTAAGATGTACGAGTTCGGATTCTTGATTCCATGTGTTTCGGATGTTTTCCACTGCATGTAAGAAAAACATCTGAAATTGTTTACTTGAACTAAATTAAGTTATGTTTGCACATTTGAGGGCCAGGTATAACTGTGAAACCATAAAAAAATCCATCCATCCATCCATCCATTTTCTATACCGCTTATCCTCATTAGGGTCACGGGGATGCTGGAGCCTATCCCAGCTGGCTTTGGGCGAGAGGCGGGGCACACCCTGGACTGGTCGCCAGTCAATCGCAGGGCACGTATAGACAAACAACCAGTCACAGTCACATTCATACCTATGGACAATTTTAGAATCGCCAATTAACCTAACATGCATGTTTTTGGAATGTGGGAGGAAACCGGAGTACCCGGAGAAAACCCACGCACGCACGGGGAGAACATGCAAACTCCACACAGAGATGCCCAACGGAGATTTGAACCCAGGTCTTCCAGATCTCCAGACTGTGTGGCTAATGTGCTAACCACTCAGCCACCGTGCGGCCCATAAAAAAATCAAAAGCTTTAATTACATAGTAATGCTGAATTTACATCCTTATATTTTACAAACTTTCTTTTGATGACATTCATAACTTCTGCCAAAACTCTGATGCGATCTGGCCTATGGGCCGGGGTTTGACATCTGTCTGGTGTGCAAATCTAGCCTTAGTAGCGAAACTGAGATTCTTTTTTTTATTTTTTTGAAAAATATGATGCAACTGTGCAAAACAGTCCAAATCAACAGCAACTTCGGGTACCCTGGAACATAGAGGTTAGCAGTTTAACATCACAATAAAGCTGGGACCACTTTAAAAAACAACATTAAGCTATAAACGTTATGGAAGTACCGCTTTATGATCTGAATATTAAAAAAAAAACCCAGCAAAGACAAAGAGGTAAATCAACATTATCTATCGGGTGTGACAGCCACAACGACATTTTACAGAGAAACAGCAGGTCCTATGTAAGTGGGTTAAACAATATCATGCACACAATGGCGTCTACCACTTTCTGGTAAATTAACAATTCTAATTGAAATCCTGTCATTTTGTGGCAAAATGTCACTCAGGCACGGAAAACGAGAACAAAATTCACTCCCCAGAACAATCAGAGTAATTATTTCATGGCAGGGAACTAATTCAAGACTTTCTCCTATTATAGCGGCAGAGGAGTGAAAGGCGGCATTACCAGTTCTGAAATTAATAATTCAGTATGCCAAAACAACACCAAATGCTGACAGCTGTGACATACTTACGCAATGATATTACGGAGGACCTCGGTGCAGTATTCATCAAATACAGTATGAGCTGCACTAAAAGGAAACTCTAGCTTGTTGTATTGTAGAAGAATTAACAAAGAAAACACACAATGCATAATTTCTAAAAAATCAAACAAAAAAAACAAGATACTGTATATTCATCAAATTCATCAAGCCAGATGTTGCTTTAGGATTTTCATATTGTATATACTGTGGTGTGTCTATAAAGATATAATTTTCCAGTAGAGCGGCCAGGAGTGTGTTGCGTTTGATTGTATGTTGACAGGTGAAGAAACATTTCTGCCTTGTGTTTGATGGGTTCACGGCTCAGTGAAAACTGGACTAGTGTCTTTGTGGAAGAGGTGTCCAGGCAAAGAAGATGAGGAATGTCACTTTATTATCAGTAGAGGACATAACTGCTCTTGCTCGTGTCATAGCACACGGAGCAGAATATGAAAAACACTACAGTCCTCTTCCCCACTTTGCGTTTTGAATTTCCCAGCTTCACTGTATTGTGTTTTATTTTATATATTCAATAATACATTATAATGTTTTGTGGTTGAATACAACCAATTATTAATTTAAAAATACTGACGAAAACTTCACATATTTTTGTGTACATTTTGCATTTTGAAGCATAACCATGAACTAAATTGCAAATGTACACCATTCAGAAGACCCATTAAAAGACGCTGTGAGTGATGTGTTGGATTCCACACTTGTCATTAGGTGTCAGTAACTGAAATGTAATAACACAACTCGATCGCTGAAACGACTGGCTTTTATTGCAGGTTTTAATTATCTCACGACAGGCACAATAATCCCTTCTAAAAACATGGGTTACTGTTGCTGCAGTACCCCACGGCAAGCTAGAACACAACTCTGAACCCCCCACGTCACTTTCAGTTCACCCAGCACTCAGGTCCCCTGGGAACACATTTATAGCAACACACACAAGCACAACTTTTATTAACGTCTTAAATGGCTTAATACAAATGTAAAGGTGACTTACCTTATGTAAAGACTAAGGACACACACTGTTTTTTCATTGGCCTGCTGCATGTTCCGAAAATAAAGAAAATTAATAATAAATATATATATATGCATTTACTGTATCTAGAGACACACAGTGGTGTGAAAAAGTGTTTGCCCCCTTTCTGATTTTATACATGCATTATTTGCACATTTGTCTCACTTAATTGTTTCAGATCATCCCACACATTTAAATATTGGTCAATGAAAACTGAACACAAAATACAGTTTTTAAATGAAAGTTTATTATTAAGGAAGGAAAAAAATCCATACCTACATGGCCCTATGTAAAAAGTGATTGCCCCCCTCCCCCAGTTGCCCCCCTCCAGAAAGAAAGCAATTGAGATCAGTCAGTCTGGAAAAGCCATTTCTTTAGCTTTGGGATTCCACCGAACCACAGTAAGAGCCGTTATCCACAATGGGTAAAACATGGAACAGTGGGGAATCTTCCCAGGAGTGGCCGGCCAACCAAATTTACGCCAAGAACGTAGTGCCGACTCATCCAAGAGGTCACAAAAGACCCCACCACAACATCAAATATAATAGTGATGACACAAAAATTGTACTTTTTGGAAGGTGTCTGTTCCATTATATTTGGTGTAAAAGTAATGCCACATTTCAGAAAAGCAATCATACCAGGAGAGAAATATGGCGGTGGTAGTGTGATGGTCTGGGTCTGGAAAAATGAATTCTGCTGTCTACCAAAACATCCTGAGGAAGAATGTCTGGCCAACTGTTTGTGACCTCAATCCGAAACCAACTTGTGTTCTGCAGCAGGAGAATGATCCAAAACCCACCATCGAGTCCACCTCTGAATGGCTGAATAAAATCAAAATGAAGACTTTGGGGTCAACACACTGACCTGAATCCGATTGAGATGCTGTGGCATGCCCTTAAATAGGCGGTTTGTGCTGGAAAACCCTCCAATGTGGCGGAACTACAAGTCTGCAAAGATGAGTGGGCTTGATCACAGTTGTTGTTGCTAAGGGTGGCCCAATGAGCTGCTAGGTTTAGGGGGAATCACTTTTTCATACAGGGCCATGAGGATTTGCATTTTCTGTTCAGTTAGGTTGTGATTGACTAAATTTGTTTAGTGAGCTGAAACATTTAAGTGTGACAATCATGCAAAAAATAAGAAACCAGGAAGGAGTCAAACATTTTGTCACACCACTGTATATGAGTGTGTGTGTGTGTGTGTGTGTGTGTGTGTGTGTGTGTGTGTGTGTGT
>QODF01000033.1:483816-555002 GCA_024372805.1 Oostethus manadensis | reverse complement strand
AATTAATATTTTTAAATTTTATTTATTGACAGATACTTTCAAATGGACACGGATGAGGAAATGAGTGGTGTAGACAATATGTGGAACTGCTGTTGTGGCGTGTTTAGTTGTGTGTGTTCAGCAGTTTAGATTGACTTCACATCGGCATTGTGTTCATTGCTATTCATAAGACAGGGCAATGCAACAGGTTTGCAACAAACCCTCATTTCAGTCAGCAGAAGTTATCGTTGTGTCGAGTTGTGTATTCACACACGCTGGCATCGATAGTCTTGGCATGTGACAAGCTGCCGACAATTGACTACACATTTTCCGGGCCATCGTTCATTCTCCCAATAATAAAAAACAAAGTGAATGTCAATGGGTGGATGAGGCAGAGTCATATTATCGGGCCGCATTTTATAGCTGCCCTAACATGTCGACTGTTTAGCCGTTGTGCTTTATTGTAACATGGTTTGTCCTCCTACAGGAGACATGCCTCCCTGCCCGTCCAAGTCACAGAGAATCCCGGGAGCTTAGCGTCCGCTGATAGCAGAGGAGCCGTCCCATGTCGCAAGTGGAAGTCTGCTTCTTTTGGGTATAGTAAGATGTTACTTTCATGATCACCTGTTTGTCCCATAGCTCTGGCACCATTTTCCCCAGTGTTGCCCTCTTAACAAAGTCATCGTCATCAAGGCCCTGGTAAGGAGCCTTTGTGTGTCTGATGCATCATTGGCGAGGACATCCCTGTTTATTTGAGAATGTTTGAGTCGGTCCAGCTGTTCTGCAGTTTTTTTATGACAGCAAATTCAGTGTTGCAATGCTTTTGCTGCTCCCTGTGTGGCCGAATGCACAGCAAGCAGAGCTCATTACCCCTGGTCTTAATGAAATATGATGCTTGTACCTACTGTATGTGCCTTCAGCTCTCCTCGCCTATTAGCCTGAGACGAGCTTTGGGAGAGTCTCACGGCGAGCGCTGAGAAGTAAATGCAAGCGGCAGCATCAGCGGGACAGACTTAGGGGGCTTCAAAAGGCTGGAGCGCGTTTTCAAAGACGCCTCCCAGGGCTGCGTGCTTCGTCATCAAACATCCAGCGCCTAATCCATAACCCACTTTTAGCTCGTGCACAGCCCACAAATAAATCCCAGTGTATAATAGGAGCTTGTTCTATTTTTAAAGAGCAGTGCTCTGAAGTTTCTGACGTGTAAGATCACGGGTAGGTTGTTTTTGGTAGCACAGCAGCAACGAAGGCTGCTATTTCTGGCTCGTACCTCACTCATTTGTCTTTTTTTTTTCTATTTGAGACCCTTGAGTTTGTGATTGGGCCGCACGGTGGCTGAGTGGTTAGCACATTGGCCACACAGTCAGGAGATCTGGAAGACCTGGGTTCAAATCTCCGTTGGGCATCTCTGTGTGGAGTTTGCATGTTCTCCCCGTGCGTGTGTGGGTTTTCTCCGGGTACTCCGGTTTCCTCCCACATTCCAAAAAATATGCATGTTAGGTTAATTGGTGACTCTAAATTGTCCATAGGTTTGAATGTGAGTGTGACTGGTTGTTTGTCTATATGTGCCCTGCAATTGACTGGCGACCAGTCCAGGGTGTACCCCGCCTCGCGCCCAAAGTCTGCTGGGATAGGCTCCAGCATCCCCGTGACCCTAATGAGGATAAGCGGCATAGAAAATGGATGGATGGAGTTTGTGATTGTTGCAAAGTAAGCAACCATAAACGCTTAAGGCTTTAAGTTTCATTTGTCCTCAATGCAGCTTTTTTCCTTCATTTGAGACTCATGGTTTGACCCTGCAAAGTTCAACCATGTCACACTATTGTAATGGAAGCAATACAACAAACAAAGAAAGGAAAATTGTATTTGCCTCAAGAACAAAGCTTTCGGCGTGTTTCCTTGTGGGCTTGAGCGGCTCAGCGCTCTCAACATTTGCCCTCCTGAAATGATTTTAGTCGTCTCCCATCACTAGGTCGCCTTTTGAGGCCTGAAAACAGAACAAATCTGACCTTTAGGAGAACAGGCCATAAAACATATTCTGGAATGAAAAAACAGCGCTATTTGGAATGTGGAATGTCTGCATTACCCCTGACAAAATAATTGATCGATACCATCATGGCTTTAGCCTCGCTGAGGTTTGGACCATGGTAAATGTTCACCTTTATACTCATAATTCAGAATCTTTTAATAGAATAGGCCGCATGTTGCATGCCACATACTGCATTCCATACAAGCTCACATATTGTATGACTTGTTAAATACTGTACATAGCATAAAAATTAGGGCTGTCAAAAATAGCACGGTTAAGGTGGTACCTAAATGATTTCATTAATTGTGTCAAAATTAATTGAGTCCTTATTAATGCATTTGCCTCAGCGTAAGCCACACCTCCCTGTTATGGCGGCATTCGGAGGCATACTAGTGTCCCCATTGAGTCTGAAACTCTTATAAATTTATTCTGACCTGAACACCACATATGTATCTCTAACTCACAAACACATTGCACCAATATATATAATAAAGTCATTTATCTTTCTTTTAATACAATATAGTAAAAATGGGCATGTTTGCAAATAGTTATTAATCATGATTATTAACTACAAAACTGTGATTAATATGACAGCCCTACTTAAAAATTATGTTAAAAATGCGGATAATTACCAAGACAACAGTAGCTGTGCAGTGTGTTGTCTCGATGGTATGATGACTGATCATTAAAGCCTAAACCGGTATTGCGTGATGGTGCCGCTGTGTATGGTCCTCCAAGCACCCCTCCAGGCTTTGCTCTTGCTACTTTTGGTTTTGGTATTTGTCAATCTTACTGTGTCACCATTACAAGTATATGATCACTTTACATTATTAAATATCCACGACACGATTAATCTGCCTGGTTTTGGTGACAATGACCACTTCAAGATACACACTTTCTACCTCACTATGACTTTGTGTTGATTTTAACTACAGTCAGATTGACTTATGATTTTCAAAGTTTACGGGATTCTTTTAATCTTACACTGTACATTTTTTTCACGCATCAGCATGGACATACCTTGGACTTTGTTATTTCCAACGGACTATCCCTTTCCCTCAGAGAGGCACCTGGTTCCATTTTTTTTTTTTGGATCGCTCACCTGTCAAATTTGAATTGACCACCCCTTACTGTTTACCTAAACAAGCCATCCCAGCCTGTTGCCGCCATATTATCAGCTCCTCTACACCTGGAGGATTTGCAGCTGTCTTTACAGGCTCTCTCTCATCTTGGCTCCTGGGATAGTGAGACCTCTTCTCTTTCCCCCGAGGACTTTATCATGTGCTTTAATTCTACCTGTCCATAGATTTTGGCCACTGTTGCACCTTACAAGTGCACTTCCATTAAACCCAAACCCAATCCCTGGCTCAATGATCACACTTGTTCTCTCAAGCAGCGCTGCAGACAGACTACATGTGTCATTGGGCATTTTGAGGGACAATCTATTGGACTGTACAAGGCCCAAATCTGAATATCTCTCTTATATTGTTGTAAACAGTAGTATTTGTTCTCAGGTTTTATTTAGGACAGTTAACTCCTAAACCCTCATATTGCACTGTCGCAGGTCTCAAGTACTACTTGTGACAATTTTCTCAATTCTTTTTTTGTTAAGGGGGCTGCTGTCAAACACAACATCTTGTGCAGTAGGAGTATATTTGTCAGCTCACACACCCCTGAATGCTCGGTTGTGTTTGAAAGCTCTCTGGCACAACTCGCTAAAATCGGCAACATAATGCCACATCGCTATTGTTGTTTGGATGTTGGGCTGTATCTTCTTTGTTTTATTAACAGTCGTCTTAGTTCAGGGTGGTTACGACTGTTTTTAAACGTGCAGTGGTCAGGCCATTTATTAAAAAACCCAGTCTTAATCCAGAGGTTTTGTCTAATTTTAGACCTGTTTGTTTTTACCTAAGGTTTTTGGAAGGGTTGTTTTTATTTAGTTGCTGTAATTTTTAGAAAACAGTCTGGTTTTCAGTCTGGTTTTAGATTGTGACACAGCACCGAGTCCGTTGGCCTTTGTGAGTCCGTTTATCTGTGGTTCAAGTCATATTTGACAGATAGGACCATTGATGTAACGATTAATGGTTTTGTGTCTTCCACTGCTCGACTGTCCTCTGGTGTGCCACAGGGACTCATTCTTGGACCAGTACTATTTTAGTTATATTTGTTGACCCTTTGTTCAGTTATTGAGAAGCACAGCCAATTCTTTCATATTTATATCGACAACATTGAACTCTGCTTACTAATTGTTTCAAACAATCCTAACTCACTGGATTACATTTTTAACTGCAATGGAGACATCAACAAATGGCTTTCACATATGTTTTTACATTAAAATGAGTCAAACCGAAATGGATTGTATTTGGATCAACTTCTGTCATTGGAGCTTTTTCCCAGCTCTGCCTTCTGGCTAATGTGAACGCCCTGTAAGTTGGTATCAACCAGTCTTTACTTAACCGGTTACAAAATGCTGCTCCGGTCCGTTTCAGAGTTGATTTTAAACTTTTAATGTTTGTTTTTAAGGCAATTCAATTTTGCTGCCCCTTCTTATTTATGTGGGCTTTTAAACATTCATCGCCCCAGCGCAGCTCTGCGGTCTGCCAACCAACAGCTGCTTGAGGTCTCTTGGTCTAATTACAAACAGTGGTGTGATCGATCCTTTTCTCTTGCTGGTCCCAGGCTGTGGAATGTCTTACTTGTTGAATTGCTGACCATCACAGACTTGCATTTCTTTAAGGCAAAACTTAAGACTCATTTTTCCAAACTGCATTTGTATTTATTTCTATTCTTTTTAGGCATCTTGTTTATTATTTGTTATATTCTTCTTCTTGTTGTTTGCTGTTTTTCTTGCACTGTTGTACAGCACTTTGGTTCTGCCACAGCTGATGTAACAGGCTAACAAAGTTTAATTGACTGATTGAAAGTCTAGATGTGTTCCTTTTCACTTATTGAACACAAAAAGTCACAGAAAGCATCTTGAGGGAGAAAACTTAAAATTTGGTGGTGTCCATTGGCGCCAGACTTCAGACACTAGGCTGGAAATGGTTCTTATCAAAGTATTAACATGTTGTGGTTTTATTTACAATTATGGCAACTGTCCAAATATTTGTAATCCGCTGAAATTCAACATAAAATGATTCAAAGTGGTCATATTGTCCAGTTGTTGCCATATTATCATATATAATCTTCTCATTACCACAAAGCCCCCCTCCATGCTGACATATCTAATTTCTTGTACTTTTGAAATGAATGCTTTCAGATGGTTGTTTTATCACTATAGCTCAAGGATATTTTTTCCAGCGCAGGGTTTATTTCTGTTGGTATTTGATAACAAAAAACAAGTTACAGTGTGCATGAGAGAGAATCTAAGGGTTGAAGCAGTTTGTGCTGTGCCAGCATTGTTTCAACTGACAGGAAGTCACGTGTGGCAAAGGTTATGAGCCATATTTGAGTGTGGAATGTTGTCACGTGCCTGGACAGACACTGCAGCATTTTCACCAACATAACAGTAAAATGGTGATTATAAAACTTTGCCCTTTATTTAGTTATGTCTTTCCTTTAACACTCGATACCCCGTAATGACAAAGTCAAAACCGGATGGATGCATGAATAATTTTACAATCCATTTGTAACATAAAGTGAAAAAAGTTATTTTTTTTATGATGCTAGCTTGATGTGACTAATAAATAACAGCCAGACGTAAGCAAAAGCAAAACAAGGTTACTGAGTGATGTTGTGAAATGTAATAGGTGATCTTTGTTGGCCCAGTCAGAAGTCTGCAAGCGGTTTCTTATGTAACTTAAAAGTATGAGGTTGAATCTGGGAGAACTACTTTTTTTTCTAGTTTTTTAAGAAAAGCAAGTATAAATAACAGAGATGATTCAAAACAAGTTTTGCTTTCATTTGTTCGAAAACGGAACAAAACTACCCCCTGTTTCCTTCCTGGGATTAAAATGACAGCTCTTTTGTTGTTTGGAAAAAAAAAATACACTTTGTAGTTTGAGAAGAGACAGACTTGTTTACATTCACATTGAAAGCTGCCCCATTTTCAGAAACATTAAGAAGGAATTCCCTGATTAGTGAATGTGTAGAAAAATACACAATAACGTGGCTCTTTCTTTACATTATTAATTATTCTCATGCACTGAATAGTCTGAGTATTGAAGTAGCATGCTTTGTCCATTTTTCACACCTCAGTTGTACATGTTTAAATGTACTCTCTCAGGTGTGATTATGCCAAATGCTGTGTGCCTCTGAACTGGGACAGTTGTGGTTATTTTTTAGTGTTGTGGGTAGAAGAGGCGGAAGCTGCACGCTAAGAGCGATCACTCCAGAAGCCGTCAGTCTAATGGATAATGTAACGTTCCACGACTCTTTTGTGTTGTCTGTAACATTTCATGTGTGCTTAAATGACATCTTCTTTGGGACTTGTGGTTATGGTGCTCATCAGAGGAATGGAAACATTTCCAATGTGGTGGATGTTTTTTTTTTTTACTATTTAAATAAAAACTATGTAGTGGATTATTTGTAATTGCTGTCAAAGTATTTGGACATTCCATTCTCTTTTACTACACGCCGTCCAACAAAAGTGCACACATTCTTTTTGTCTACTTTAATTTAATTGTGAATTTAACTGTGCGTGTACATGTGTCAGTGAGTAAAATTACTTTTAAATAAATGCATAAATCTTTACATTTATTGATGCAAAACATCCTCGGACAGTTTTGTCCAGTTTTTTTTCAAACTTTTCATTGCTACAAAATATCTCAACAAGTGACCTTGGTTGAAGCGCTTCAGGAGGGCGCTCATTCGTTTGAGGACGTGCCGTCTGCTGGGAACATTTCCCCACACAAACCTTCCTGGTACTGACCCTCCACCAGTACGTGACACTATTCTGTCTCACTTTGTTCATTTATTGAAGACGAGAACGTGAAGAAATACGAAATGGAGCCGCACTTCGTGTGTGTGCGTGTGTGAGATATCTCTAAGCTACTGATTTGTTGGCATTGTCGTAGGCTTTTTTGAGGGTCATCCAATGTTTATCTACTCTGGAGCGTTAAAGTTAGCTTCAGCCGTCTATAAAGACATAATGTTCCCGTCTTCCACCACACTTACAAGGTGGCGTGTTTCTTCCTCGCTTTAAAAGTGTGGGGCTCTGCATGTGGCAGTCGTTCTTTCGAAGGTGAACATGCGCAGCTTTTTGATTGGGATACCCCGATAAGCCTATGCCAGACCCAAGAAATATCCCTGGGGTAATATTCGGGTTTTAAAAAATGGAATATGAGAATATTCTGCTTTTTTCAAATACTTTTGAAGGTTTACACGACTGTGTGCAACTGGGTTATTGCTAATATGATATGGTTATGAGAGGATTATTTGACTGCATGTAAGTGTAGCCTATGATGCACTCCAGTCATGTAGGTGGGGGTATTGTGTTTTGCAGCGTGAAAATAATCCCCCCCCCCAAATAATATTGAGGTACTTGTTTGTCTAAACCACATTCCTAACAAAGTTTAAATGAGCGGTTAATTGTGGGACTTGCGACATCACTTCCCATGTTCTATGTGTCCTATAGACAGGAAGGATACAAGCATTGTTTATTTGTCAGCAGTTCCTCTGCTGTTTTCTGCTAGTTTCCTTAACTTCTGCAGACTTGGATTTAAAGTTACAGGATGTAGTATTACTGCAGCAACATTGGGGTGTTGTATGGGTTTGATGCGATCTCAGGGGACAGCCTATCACCTTAATTGCGAGCAGAGCAGCTGCAAAACTGAAACAGTAGAACCTTTCCCACAGGGCTGACTTACTGTAAGTCTTTGCTTCTGCTTTATAGTATTCCTTTCCCCCTGTATCATTTACCTATTCTTTTTTGCAGTCTACTGTTCACCTCTCTAGTTTCCCACATAGTTGCATTACATCTGCAATATTTCTGCATGGGTGCTGTTGTAACCACACTGTGCCAGCTCATTCTCTGTGCCCAAGCGCGCTTATTTGATTTGAGTGAAATTTGCTCACCTAATTGTTGAGCAACTGATGCTGCTGATGCCTGTGGTTACTTCGGACTCACTCAGAACTAAAAGAGCCATTCATCATATATGCACTGATCTGGAGAGCTCAAGCAATACACCTACAAACTGTGCAGATTGGTCTTGTTCTCAATAGCAAGCGTGAAACAGACAGCATATATACTCTGTATGCCCCAATCATACTAGAGGACACGTAGAAAGCTTTTCATGAAAACTGAAATTGCACAATTTTTAAGATTCATATATTATTTACAGACTTCTTAACAGTTTACTTTCAGAACCAATAGGCAACTTTTATGAGTGCATTTACATATTTGGACCTATTTGCATTTGACTACTGCCTGCATTATTCCTGCATCAGTGCACTTTCCTGCAAAGAAAAATGCACAGTGACCCACTCTAACGTTATTAGCTGAGGTTATTGTGTTGACCCAGCACCAGTAGAGCTGAAGGCACTGCAAGATTAATGTCAAAGACCATTACCTGATAATTCACTATGGGCATTGTGCCAATGTGGAGTAGTGAGAGCCTGCGGTGTACTGGATTATTTTCAGAACAATAATACAACACATAGATGTGTGAAAAGTATTTTTACGCATGTAAAGTACATTCTAAGTCTCCCATTGTGGCATTGCAATGATGTACTTCAGATCTGAAAACAAAAAATGTGCTCCCTGCCCCAAACAAATAAAAATCATCCTCTAAACGTTCTTCCCCTTAAAAAGACGAGACTATATATGCTTGAAGAAGGACGTACAGAGATGAGTTATGTCTGTGTTAAGTATGTACTGTCTGCTAGTTGGTTTTGCTTCTTTAGTTTCAATAGTGGATTAAAACACTGTGCAACTGAAGGGGAACACAGGAGCTGTATTGGACACTATTTGCTCCTCATTTAAGTGCCCACATGTACAGTAATGCATCGCAACTTTGTGTTTGCAGTTTCGCAGCGTCACTCATGTTTTTTCTAAAAATACAAAAATAAAAACATTTATATATACAGGGAGTGCAGAATTATTAGGCAAGTTGTATTTTTGAGGATTACTTTTATTATTGAACAACAACCATGTTCTCAATGAACCCCAAAAAAACCATGAAGATCAAAGCTGAATCTTTTTGGAAGTAGTTTTTAGTTTGTTTTTAGTTTTAGCTAAAGTTATTTTCACCAGTGAAACCAATATAACATCTCAACATTCACAAATATACATTTCTGACATTCAAAAACAAAACAAAAACATATCAGTGACCAATATCAATATAGCCACCTTTCATTGCAAGGACACTCAAAAGCCTGCCATCCATGGATTCTGTCAGTGTTTTGATCTGTTCACCATCAACATTGCGTGCAGCAGCAACCACAGCCTCCCAGACACTGTTCAGAGAGGTGTACTGTTTTCCCTCCATGTAAATCTCACATTTGATGATGGACCACAGGTTCTCTATGGGGTCCAGATCAGGTGAACAAGCCATGCTGTGGAGTACTTGGACACGTGCGATGGAGCATTGTCCTGCATGAAAATCATGTTTTTCTTGAAGCATGCAGACTTCTTCCTGTACCACTGCTTGAAGAAGGCGTCTTCCAGAAACTGGCAGTAGGACTGGGAGTTGAGCTTGATTCCATCCTCAACCCGAAAAGGCCCCACAAGCTCATCTTTGATGATACCAGCCCAAACCAGTACTCCACCTCCACCTTGCTGGCGTCTGTGTCGGACTGGAGCTCCTTGCCCTTTACTGATCCAGCCACGAGCCCATCCATCAGGCCCATCAAGACTCACTCTCATTTCATCAGTCCATAAAATGTTTGTAGATCTTGAGAAAGCTTATGACAGGGTGCCCAGAGAGGAACTGTGGTATTGTATGAGGAAGTCTAGAGTGGCAGAGAAGTATGTTAGAGCGGTGCAGGACATGTACGAGGACTCTAAGACAGTAGTGAGGTGTGCTGCAGGTGTAACAGAGGAGTTTAGAGTGAAGGTGGCATCCATCTGGGATCAGCTCTGAGACCCTTCTTGTTTGCTATGGTGATGGACAGGCTGACGGACGAGGTTAGACAGGAATCTCCATGGACTATGATGTTTGCAGATGACATTGTGATAGGTAGTGAGAGCAGGGAACAGGTGGAGGAGAAGCTTGAGGGGTGGAGGTTTGCCCTGGAAAGGAGAGGAATGAAGGTCAGCTGCAGCAAGACGGAGTACTTGTGTGTTAATGAGAGGGACCCAAGTGGAAGAGTGAGTTTACAGGGAGAAGAGATAAAGAAAGTGGAGGATTTTAAGTACTTAGGGTCAACAGTCCACAGCAATGGAGAGTGTGGGTGGAGAAAAGTGTCGGGTGTGATGTGTTTTAGAAGAGTTTCAGCTAAAATGAAAGGAAAGGTGTACAAAACTGGTGAGACCAGCGATGTTGTTTGGTTTAGAGACAGTGCCGCTGAGGAAAAGACAGGAGGCAGAGCTAGAGGTAGCAGAGATGAAGATGCTGAGGTTCTTGGTGTGGGTGTGACCAGGATGGACAGGATCAGGAATGAGTACATCAGAGGGACAGCACATGTTAAAAGTTTTGGCGATAAAGTCAGAGAGGCCAGATTGAGATGGTTCAGACATGTCCAGAGGAGAGATAGTGAATATATTGGTAGAAGGATGCTGAGTTTTGAATTACCAGGCAGGAGGCCTAGAGGAAGACAAAAGAGGAGGTTTATGGATGTAGTGAAAGAGGACATGAAGATAGTTGCCGCAAGAGAAGAGGATACAGAAGACAGAGTTAGATGGAGGCAATTGATTCGCTCTGGCGAACCCCTGAAGGGATAAGCCGAAAGGAAAAGAAGAAGAAGAAGATAAAATCTTAGAAAAAATTGTCTTCAGATATTTCTTGGCCCAGTCTTGACGTTTCAGCTTGTGTGTCTTGTTCAGTGGTGGTCATTTTTCAGCCTTTCTTACCTTGGCCATGTTTCTGAGTATTGCACACTATGTGCTTTTGGGCACTCCAGTGATTTTGCAGCTCTGAAAATATGGCAAAACTGGTGGCAAGTGGCATCTTGGCAGCTGCATGCTTGACTTTTCTCAGTTCATGGGCAGTTATTTTGCGCCTTGGTTTTTCCACACGCTTCTTGCGACCCTGTTGACTATTTTGAATGAAACGCTTGATTGTTCGATGATCACGCTTCAGAAGCTTGGCAATTTTAAGAGTGCTGCATCCCTCTGCAAGATATCTCACTATTTTAGACTTTTTGGAGCCTGTCAAGTCCTTCTTTTGACCCATTTTGCCAAAGGAAAGGAAGTTGCCTAATAATTATGCACACCTGATATAGGGTGTTAATGTCATTAGACCACACCCCTTCTCATTACAGAGATGCACAGAGATACAGAGATTATGTTTAATTGGTAGTAGCCTATACAGCTTGGAGTAAGACAACATGCATAAAGAGGATGATGTGGTCAAAATTCTCATTTTCCTAATAATTCTGTACTCCCTGTATTGCTGTTTTGTGGTTGTATACAGCCTGTTATTCATTTTTTAAATGCATATTTAAGCAGATTTACATATTTTCTACTTAAATTACCCATTTCCAAAAATAAAAACGTCTTAATGAATGAAAATACAAATATAAGACTTTTAGAGGACACATTAAAAGACGTGTGTGATGATGTTACACCCGTTAATTGGTGTCCGTAATGTTACTGCAATATTAGGTGAGAAAGACAAGCACCATACTTCATTGCTGGAACAACAGGCTTTTATTGCAGGTCCTAATGATCTCACAATAATCCCGAACACGAGCTACTGTTGCGGCTGTAACCCACATCTATCCCCCTCCACTCAGCTCTCTGGGCACTGGAACACATCTACCACAACACACTCAAGCACTTATTATTAAGCATGTTTGATATTGGCCTTTTTTACCTTATCTATCCATCCATCCATTTTCCACCGCTTATCCGGGTCCGGGTCGCGGGGGCAGCAGCTTCAGTAGGGAAGTCCAGACTTCCCGGTCCCCAGCGACCTCTTCCAGCTCCATCGGGAGGACACCAAGGCGTTCCCAGGCCAGCTGTGAGACATAGTCCCTCCAGCGTGTCCTAGGTCTTCCCGGGGGCCTTCTCCCGACTGGGCATGCCCGAAACACCTCACCAGGGAGGCGCCCGGGAGGCATCCGGACTAGATGCCCGAGCCACCTCAACTGGCTCCTCTCGATGTGAAGGAGCAGCGGCTCTACTCTGAGCTCCTCCCGGATGGCCGAGCTCCTCACCCTATCTCTTAGGGTGAGTCCAGCCACCCTACGAAGGAAACTCATTTCCGCCGCTTGTATCCGCAATCTCATTCTTTCGGTCATGACCCATAACTCATGACCATAGGTGAGGGTGGGAACGTAGATCGATCGGTAAACAGAGATCTTTGCCTTCCGGCTCAGCTCTCTCTTCACCACGACGGTCCGGTACAGGGACCGCATTACTGCAGACGCTGCACCGATCAGTCTGTCGGTCTCACGCTCCAACCTTCCCTCACTCGTGAACAAGAACCCAAGATACTTGAACTCCTCCACCTGAGGCAAGACCTCACTCCCAACCCGGAGGGTACAGTCCACCCGTTTCCGACTGAGAACCATGGCCTTGGATTTGGAGGTGCTGAGTCTCATCCCAGAAGCTTCACACTCCAAACTGCTCCAGTAAACACTGAAGGTCACAGCCTGATGAGGCCATAAGGATCACATCGTCTGCAAATAGCAGAGACAAGATCCTAAGGTCACCAAGCTGGACTCCCAGCCTTATCTAACCTATGTCTAACCTATATCTAATATGCCGATATTGTTCCACTGTCAATTTCCAATTTTGATATCAACCAGTACCGATACCGATATGTGTAACAACTAGGGGTGTAACGGTTCAAGTGGATGTATTGAACCGTTTCTGTTTGGCATGTTCAGTTCGGTCCACTTGCGTACTGTTTCGGTTATATTTTATGCTATTTTTCTCATTCCATTTTTTTACTAGTGTGATCTAAGCGCTACGCGCGGAACGAAAGTCCTGGCCGACTCTCTGCATGGACGCCTCTAAGTGTCGGACACTACTGACTGAGGGGAGGAACGTTAGTAGCTCAATCATAGCGAATGCCAGCCAGAAGGCGGAGCTGGAAGAACCTCCCATCTCACTACGCTCTCCTGTTTGGGAACACTTTGGCGTCCCTGTTCAAATTACGGATGGACAAAGGCGAGCGGGATACAGCATCAGCAGTTAGCTTCTTGACGTGGCAGTAAACAGCACTGTACAACTCAAGTAACCAAACGTCTGAGAAATTGCAACTGGGAATGGCAAAGAATGGCTCGAGAAACATTTGGTGAATCCAGCGTCTTACAAAACAGCAAAGGGCTGGTTATCCAGTACGCTGTATGATTTTGTGATTGATGTTCTTCGCGCTGGGAATTGGAACTATTGAAGGAAAACGTCTTGGGCCCACCTCGCATAACCAACGCTTTGCAGTCAGAGTTTAATAGCCGAAGGAGACACCACAGATAAAACGTCAGAAGCAAACACGCTTGTTACTAACCACCCACAATTGTTTACACGCTTCAGACGCAGTTTGATGAGGACATAATTTGCTTGCAAATATTTTTTATGCCAATATCGGGCTGATATTATCAGTGAGCCAATGTTATCCAACATCCCACTTCATGTTTGCTGTACTGGGTAAGACTCGTGTAAAGATGACAATAAGGATGTTAGTTCATGTCTAATGTAGTGCATGTGTGTAGTGCATGTGTAGTGCTAATAATATTAAAAACTGTATGTATAAGGTTTATTATGGTCTAACTAAGAAAATACTCCATATATAATTAAGGAATCCTACATGGCGGAAATTCATTTATCACAATCGGTTCTGCAACTCCGGGCCACACGGTGGCCTAGTGGTTTGCATGTTGGACCTCTCAGGGCTAAATCTCTGTTGGAGACTCTGTGTGGAGTTTGCAAGTTCTCCTCGTGTGTGTGCGTGGGGGGGTTTCTCTGGTTACTCCGGCTTCTTCCCACAGTCTAAAAACATCCGTAGGTGGGTGAAGTGGAGACTGCAAATTGTCCGTAGGTATGAATGTGAGCGTGAATGGTTGTTTGTCTGTATTTGCCCTGCAACTGACTGGCAACCATTCCAGGGCTCAGAAAATGCCACTTGACTTTTAACGTCACTTTCACATTACGAAAGACTTGTTGACGAAACGGCTATGATGCTGCGAAAACACACAACAGTGTTTCTCACCTGCATTATCAAAATACTGGCACCTCCATCTTTATTTCACTCCATTGTGTGTTCTTTTGCAGCCGTAATGAAATAGGAATGCAAAGATTTATAGGGCCAATTGTCATAGACCGGCGACAAACCTAGGGGGACAATAACTTCCTGTTTCGATTTTCATACTAACACAGGGCTAAAAGGGACATTTTGTCATAAAAATACATTACAGGTACAAGTATTAATAACTCGACAAGATGCCATATCGTACGCTTTCCAGGTGAAAAACGATTTAAACCGTAAAATACATTAACCGAGGTATGGGCTAACCAAGGTTCTACTGTACACCAATGGTGGACTGTGTGCATAGTGGTGCACTTAAGGGAGAATGTTTCAACTTGTAGCAGCCTTTACATCCCACATGCGTGTTACCACATGCACGGGCTCCGCAACGTTTAAGAAATTTGTTGGCATTGGCCAGCACGTATAGGAAGTAGGGTTGCACGTGTGTCATAGTTATGTGAGCAGCCAATGTGCGTCCACGGAGTTCTGGAGAACCAGCACGTTAATGCTGCCCGCTGTGGCCAGGCAAGGGACATTAATGTTGGATACGCTATGTGAGCAGCCGCTCACAGAGCGCTTGAGTCTTTGGAGCGCTTGAGTCTTCGGAGGTTGGGAGATCCAGAGTGTACAGCTGAGTGCGTCGACTGTGGTCATGACTGCGACACACTCGAGGGTCACGCACTCCTCCCCTGCCTTACCCTTGCCAAATGTCTGCGTACCAGCTTTTTCTGCGTGCGCGCAGAAAATAATTTGCATCCCAATTGTCTTCTTATGGACTTGGCATGCTGTCTGCGAGTTTGGAAATTTGTGCGGACCATTTTCCACATATTTGCACATAGGCAGCACCTAGACGCGCATATGTCGGGATGTTAGGCCCGCTTATCTTATATTTGGAGGATTTGGGTGTGCAGTGGTGGCTGTGTTCATTGCATGGAGCCAGCTTACAAATAAAACCTTGTACACGCTGAAAGATGCAATGCACTCTCCCTTCTTGTTTCCTTCATCCTTTATTTCTTGGTCAAGCTGCCATCTCAATTAGGGACCCATATGAAATGATTCATAATTATATCGGGCCTTGACAGAGGTAAAGGTGAGGTTAGGTGCTCAAGGTGAGGCATAAATCTCTCTTCAAGCGCTTAACCTGCACTTGTTAAAGTCCCAGTAGCACCAAAAGGTTATGAAACTTCTAATATCGAGCCACTCCCTTGTATTTGTGTTCCAGTGTCCAGATTTGGCAACTGACCCTGAGTTTGGATCTAAATATCTAAACCAAAACTTCAATTTTGCTTCTGGATATTTCACTTGCTTAATGGTACTCATTTGGTGTTCTGACTCCAGAACCTTTTGATTATCTCCAGGCCATCTAATAAGACTGCAGAACCTATTGGTTACACTTTAGAAAGAAAAAAGGCAAGAATACAATAGCTGGCATATACATGAGAAACGTTCCCTCTAAGCTGTGTACAATAACGCACTGATTTGAGCACAATAAGATAACAAAATGAACATAACAATTTTGTCTGTACAATTTTGCAATGCAACTCCATGAGTGACAGGCGACAACAAGCAGAACACTGTCCAGCCAGTGATTAGGGACTGTTTGTACGTATTTCCTTCCGGAGCCAGTCAATTCATTAACAGCGCGTTATGTAGTATGTGCCGCTGTTTTGCAGGTTAGCTCATAGTCAATGGTGCAGCTAGATGCTGCTTGCTAACCCCATATTCTGGCGAAACGAACAGGAAGTGCCACATTCACTCACCCAGCTGAAGTGAAAAAGGGTCTTAAAACACGGACTGGCTTGTTGGAGTACGTTGGAACACAAGAACAAGAGTTGACCCTGCAAAAACCTTCCACTGCGACCAATGGGAAACCCACAGACGCTCCAAACCAAACCAACAAAATGTTTTTGCAACAAAAATGCAAAGTTTTTATAAAGCTTTGGGAAGCAAAAATGGCTAGCGGGGATGTGGTACTGCGGCATGCTTTTTTTATGATGGCCAGATTTGATGACCAAATACCTTAAGTGCTACGGCGAGTCGGCCTCCGTGATGCCGGGGGTTGTTTTCCTCTGTTGAGATTTTTTTAGTTTCATTTTTGATTTAGACTAAAGTAAACATGTGCAGCAAATGTGGCTGCTGCAAAACAAAGGAAAAAAGGAAATACAAGTATACATAATTGAAAAAAAGAAAAGGTATAAAAAATTGAAAATGAAATGATAAACTATGTGTATCCTGCAAGATTTAGGTTATGCATTAGACAAGAGAGTTTTTGACTGAGGTGGACAAAAAAGAAGAAGCTATATTGTAAAATACGTCTTGCTGACCTTTTGAACCCACTCATATACAAAATACCACAGAATGGAGGCTGGACGGGCTCTGTTTCTCAGGTTTTGGATTGATGTGATACTACAATTGTGGGTGAGGAGCTCGGCCATCCGGGAGGAGCTCAGAGTTGAGCCGCTGCTCCTTCACATCGAAAGGAGCCAGTTGAGGTGGCTCGGGCATCTAGTCCGGATGCCTCCCTGGTGAGGTGTTTCGGGCATGCCCAGTCGGGAGAAGGCCCCCGGGAAGACCTAGGACACGGTGTAGGGACTATGTCTCACAGCTGGCCTGGGAACGCCTTGGTGTCCTCCCGATGGAGCTGGAAGAGGTCGCTGGGGACCGGGAAGTCTGGACTTCCCTACTGAAGCTGCTGCCCCCGCGACCCGGACCCGGATAAGCGAAGGAAAATGGATGGATGGATGGACTACAATTGTGCACATCTGAGTGCTCACAGAGGTCCAAGGCATGCTCAGGTCGTTTGTGTGTATGCTGTTTGTTCACGAGCAATGATCCCACATTGCTCCAGATAATTGGGAAAATGACTTTAAGAATGAGCATATTTCCACCTAGATTCAGTCCGCTTCGGTTGGCCATTGTACCAATGGCATTCGGCTTGATTTTTCACTGTGAGGTCTGTGGAAAGGATGCTAGTTGCTTTGTCAGTCACATAGTGGCAAATCATGGCACAACAAAGAATGTAACTCACCAATGAATTCAACAAAGAAGATAAACTGTGCTGCAGGCGGACATTATCTTCCATTTAGTAACCTTTCAATTTCTCTCTCTGTCGCAATCTGTGGTATTTTTTTAAAGGTGCTTTTTGCTTTCTCTAGTCACATTCTTACATTCCATTGTAACACAGGGGACAGTTCCAGTACTGCCACACTAGAGTACATGTCAGATATTTTGGCACACAATTAATGGTGCAAAATATGCATACTCTTTAGAACTGGACTAAACTCCCCTGTTTGCTGGAAACAAAGCAAAGGTCAAAGATTGACTGGCGACCAGTCCAGGGTGGTCCCCGCCTCTCGCCCGGGGTCTGCTGGGATAGGCTCCAGCATCCCCGTGACCCTAATGAGGATAAGCGGTACAGAAAATGAATGAATGTTTTTGTAAATTATTATTATTTATTATTAATTATTTATTATGTTGTTTAATTTATTTCAGGGTTTCCGCTAGGATTTTTTGAAACTGTGGTGTTGGGCTGCATGGGACTTCCATCGCTGTGTCCTGCTGCTGCTGCTGCATTTATTTAAATGACAAAAGGCAATTTTTTTAATGACTTTTTAAAAACGTATTTATTTAATGTTTTTCAACAACCAGCAGAACATGAACCGAGAGGATTGCAAAACTGTTGACACACTAAAGTTGCAAGTTGCACTGAGAGTCTAAAATGTTAGGAGTCATTTTGTTACCTGGCCTATTTAGTCTAATAGATAGATAGATACTTTAATCATCTCCAAGAGAAATTTTAATTTTAAATAGTACTATGTGACTAGTACAAAAGTACAACTTTTTGTACTATTTGGAAAAAACATTGCGGCTGCAGCAGCGGCAGTAGAGGTGTTGGAGAACTGACTGTTGTTTAGTCTGTCGATTGTGGCTTGCTTAGTTAACTTATTCATTGCACATGGCAGCAAACACTGTTATGTGTGGAAGAGTTACAGAGGAAGCAATAAAGTCGTTATTGGTCCTTTTTATTTACTGCTGTTTGTATTGTTTTGACTCCTGCAGATGGAAACTTGCAAAGCTTTTCAAAAAGCCACTGAAATAGAGGCGTCACTGCCATGATGTGTTAGAACACTGGTAAGAGTGCTCAGTTGTTTTTGCGGCTTCTGTTTCATCGTTTTCGAGTTAATTACAAGCCCGGCTGGCGCACACAGTTTTGATTGCAGGGTACAAACAGTCATGTGGCTCGTGAGAAGTTACTTGCGAAGTAAAATGTGACTCTCTTTGTGCCCTTCTCTTTGCCGAGTTCTGCTGCTGAGACTTTTGCTCAAGAAACAAAGGCAGGAATGTGTAGTGTATATTTTCCATGTGCTCTTCCTGTGCTTCCATTGTTTTGCACTTACTCTTCTGCAGCACACATACATGTTTTTTGAATGCTCGTGACGACACGAAACTATGATGGTCAAGCAGTATTTAATGCAATTATTGACTCCTTCTGTGTTTTATAGCTCTATTTAAATAATATTGATTGCAAGAGGTACTAAAATATTGTAGGTATATCGTATTCGGTGCAAGTGGACTCTAGTCCTGAATGATGCAAGTGTGAACGCAGACCGCGCCATAACATCGAATATGACGTCAACAAATGCGAGCTGAAAGTGATGCCGAGCAAAGTCGAGCAGAAAGTTGAGTAAAAATCACCAAATAATAAGTTAAATGTAAGACCAGAACTGTACATAAAGTAGTTAAACGTACTTTTTTAACAAAAGGGCCGTGTTGCTAATGACACTTGAGTGAAGTCGGCGCAAACACCGTTTCCTTGGACAACATCTTCCTCTCTGAATACATTCTGACATCCGTGTGTCATTTCTACCCCCTTCCATACATCTGAGCTGGTAAAAATTCCATTATAGAAGAATGGCCCCTCTACTCTTTGTAACCCGGAAGCCACCAGGTTTTGTCGAATTAATGAGTTTTGTGGCACAATGTACATGTTGCATGTGCAGTCTCGTGAAGCCGTTACTTTACTGGAGTGGTTAACTGGTATTTGGACTTTCTGCGTAACTCCCGTCCAGCTATTGCTACGCGTGGCAGGGTAAGGTAACACCTCCCCGCTCACGCGCATTCATAAATGGTCAAGACCTATACATATTTATGCTTACTCCTTATGCAAGTTCCAGTAATAGTTGGCCGTGCTGTATGTCAACATTGTAATCCACCTGTTCTGTTGCTGTGTGTATAAGTTGTAAAACGACTCCTGTGTCCCATTTCCCAATTGCCATTCTATTACTTAACTGAGCCTTTTTTTTGGTCTGCTGACAAAAATGCTTGTCTGAAGCCCACAGTAACCAATGTGCACTCAGGTGCACACCAAGTATGTTTTTTTATTTGTATTTTTAGAGTACCTTACTGACAATCTTAATGCAGAATGTGTTGTTGTTTTTACATTTTACAGTGCTTAATGTATTTTTCCACTCATGTGGCAAGCTAGAACGTTTAATAGTAGACATGACTTTGGACTCGACTTGGCAATGTCATCTAAATGTTTCCCCATTCAAAGTATTCAACCAGCGTGATTGTTATTATGTAATTTCCAGCAAGACGACATTTTTTTTCATTTTATTATGCCTCACTGAATGCATCTGTTAACGTCCAGTCACTGACTTGCACCCACCCCTGGCAGTACGTCATGATATATTTTTTGACACATTTTACGTTTGGAACAAACGCACATCCAACATGTCGAGAACATGCTGTATGATGCAGTCGAGACTAGAGATAGTTTTGCTCTCAATTTTGCACACATTAAAGCCTCGTCCTTGTCAGAATAGTCAGAATTTACGTTTGCTTCAGTTAAGGTTGGATGAGTGCAGTCAGTTCCTCCCTCCAGCACTAATGAAAGCCATGCAGATGTTTGCCAGTGGAGCCCAGGTGTTACATTTCCACACAAAATCATGTGTGACATCAGTGTGATGTTTGAGCCTTCAGGTGTAACAAGCGCTGCTGGTTTGGTAAGAACATGTAGGAGTATCCCTTTCTCTTTCGATCTGCGCTTTTATTTCACTCTACTACACATTGACACTTTCCCTGGTAAATTAGATATAGTGAGAGATTAGTGGTACTGTGCGACTCTCTCGCGTGGCTTATCCTTTCATCAGCTCCCCTGCCCCAGTAATATCAGACAAACGGGCCTCGGAGCGCTTCAAATCTATCTCCCTGTCTGATAGGATGCATTTGCAATTCCATGCATCAGGCCTCAGATCAAGCCAAGAAGGAGGTGAGGGCTTGTTTTTTGGAGAGCTGAGGTAACGCGTGCACATTTGTCCAGAAAGTAAAAAAGACTGGAGAGTATGATGGCTTGTTCTCGGCTGCTTTTATGAGTGTACTGTTTAAGTAGAGGGATTTGGCCTGTGTGTGCCAGCGAATTATTAACAAGTCGCTGCTGTGGGTCATATCCTAGTGTGTGCGGGGGGGGAGAACTTTGCAAATCTGAAATGACAGTCAAATTACGAGATTAGATGAACGTGAGAATTACAGTCATTTTTTATCATCAAGAAATTTGATGCATCATGCTCTAATGTTTAGCACAACTGCTGAAGTGGATGTATGTTGGCGGTGGTGGCGGGGGCAGCAGCAGCAGCAGCGAAATACACACTAATTAAGGCCCTTAACGCCCCTTTTTGCTCATTAAGAAGCCTATTTAAAACAATAATTGAAGGATAAGCTACACCAAGGTCATTTACTTTTATTGTTCCATACATATGCCAATATCAATACTGGCATATGTACACCTGTTTGTTGTCACCATGTCTTTAAGTACTTGAGGCACTGACTGGCAGCAGCAAACATCCATGCATCAGATGCCCAAACAGCCACCTTGCTGATATTTGTCAACAATAATTTGTGAGCTAAATTGTCTGATTTTGTTTAGTAGTTTTTTAGATGGTTTTCCATTTGGATGTGATACATTTCACAGAATTCCAGACTGCTGTTTTACTTAATTGCCCTTCCCTAATTCTGTGTGTGCGTCCGAGAGTGGCAGTTAAGAGAAAAGTAAAAGAGAGTAAATCCACGATGCGGACAGGAGAATTGTGTGTGTGTGTGTTGACCACAGGTAATCTGTTGCAAGTTGCAACCTTTATAGTGATGTCGTATGAAACATGCTCTCATCCTCGAAGATTCGGCATTCCTTTAAAACTGAATTGGTTGAATTGTGAAGACGGTTGATGCTAACCCTTTAACTTCATCTCCCTCTGTCGACTTTTGTCAGATATCTTTTAATATCAAAGGTGTTTTTTGCTCTGACACAGAGAAAGAATTTCTGGCAGTTCGAAATGACAATATTCCTTTATAGACTGTTAGGCCTGAGGGATGGCTCCTTCTCTATGCGGCCGTTGGTATCTATGTATGAGACAGCCCTTTGTCCTGCCTGCTTTGAATGGCTCGTCTGTTTTTTTCCCCTCTCGTGTTCTCCGGCTCGAGGCCAAATCGATGACAGCAGGAACCTTCACAGTGAGCTGCGCTGTGCCCTCTTTGCAGCAAGCTGCAGAGTTGCTGCATGACGGTTTTGCAAATAATCACAGTACAAGAAACAACACAACCTCCCGTTTTTTTTTTTTTTAAATCTCTTCTGTGTGTGGTGTTGAGGTCACCATCCCAGTGGAGGACTTCCAGATACTGTTGGTGGATTTGTAAATACTGAATTAATGTATGGGTTGGAAGGGTATGTGCAAAACATATGAAGACATTCCGGAGCAAGTGGACAAAAGTATTGGGGCACTTGACCTTAATCTAAACCTGCAGTTCCTAAACTTTTCACAGACACATACTCCTTCAGACATCTGACAGGAAGTTATGTAACCCCCACTAAGAAAAACAAACCATACAATGAAAATGTTTTGCTGTATTATTAAATAGGGCCGCACGGTGGTCGAGTGGGTAGCATGTTGGCCTCACAGTCTGGGTTCGTATCTTCGTTGGGCATCTCTGTGTGTAGTTTGTATGTTCTCCCCGTGTGTGCGTGGGTTTTCTACCAGGTACTCCGGTTTCCCCCCACATTCCAAAAACATGCATGTTAGCTTCATTGGCGACTCTAAATTGACCATAGGTATGAATGTGAGTGTGACTGGTTGTATGTCTTTGTTTGTCTATGTCTGCCCTGCGATTGGCTGGCGACCGGCCCAGGGTGTACCCCGCCTCCCGCCCAAAGTCATCTGGGATAGGCTCCAGCATACCCGCGACCCTAATGAGGATACGCGCCATAGAAAATGGATGAATGAATATATTATTAAATAGATGACAAATTATGCAGGGTTTTCCCTAGGCTTTTCTGAAGCTGCGGTGGTGGGAAGCGAGTCAGTCCACAAGCAGCATATGCTGATGCTTTACATTTACCGATGCTTTACATAACTGAGTACAGGGTGGCACTAAAAAACGTGGGAATAGCGGCATACCGGGTAGAGGTAGAGAGATAGAGAATAAACTAACCAATTAATTCTGTTAATATTTTTAAAAGACAATTGTAAGTGTGCTGGAGTAAGGGGTACATGGCTTCAGGTCAAATGTCTGGAGGGGTCCGCCACTGTAATAAGATTTGGAACCACTGATCTACAGGATGCAATTATAATAGTTATATACATAATAGTTTATAATAGTTTCCACTATTCCCAGAAGACTTGCTGTAAGATTTTTTGTTATTGTGTTCATTGCTTGCTCGCCTTTGAGGTTAGCACTTCTTCCTCACCACCCTCATCCAACCATGCCTCTATGAAATTAGCTTTTTGCACCGACGCACTGTCATGTAGGAAAAGAAATGAGCTTTGTCAGAAGTGGATAGAAGTGAAGTGCCTAACATTATTTGGTAGGATAACGAGTTGATATTTGGAGGTAACAAGGGGGCCAAGGCCAGTCCTTCTCAAGTACTTGGAAATTGAATTCATATTCTGCTTTATTTACTGTGTAAAAAAGTGCAGTTCTTTTTTTAGCTGCTCTGCAAACTGTAAAGTGAAGGATGTTGTCTCCCAGCAATGCCGCCGAGCTCATCAGGCCTGTTTATTCAGCTGAGATGATGCACTGCCACCTTGTGGTGGGTGACTCGTTGCACTCGTTGTCCCGGTGACACTGTCTCCTAAGCACGAGCCTGCCTCCCCCGTGGGGCAGTCCGGGAACAGATAAGGCTCAAGGCTCTGTTCCCGCAGGACTCTTGTTCAGACACTGTGCGAAGGCACGGCTGTCACACTGTAGCTTGTCTCGTCTCAGCTTGGTAAGAAAGATCTTGGGAAACCGGTTGGCCCTAAACAAGGAAAAAAGACATGTTTGTTTTCTGTTGCTGTCTGGATTCCACCAATTCAGCAGAGACTGGCAGCCACTTTAACGATGCCAAGTCAAATCGGGGCATCCATCCATGTATCCATTTGCCATACCACTTATCCTGTTGCTGTTCTTCATCTAGCGCAGACTTCACCCTAGATTGAGCACCAGTCAGTCGCAGGACTTTTGGAAAAGTTAAAGTCAGCTAACTGTGGTGCAACCACTACACCACCAAGTGCAGGTGATTCCCAGTTACAGCGTGTGCCCGTGCAGCCACACTGTGGAAGAATAACGTTGCTTATTAGTGATGTTTTGGACTAGATTGTCTCGCAAGTGGCAGTGCGCCAAAGAAATGGTACACTGCCACCTTGGATGTGAAAATGGACCATGATAAAAAGCTCCAAAAGAGAAGACACCAATATTGTCCTCTCTTTTGTCCCCAACCGCTTGACTGACAATCAGTAAGGATAAAGATTATTGAATGTTGATGAATGCTCGAGGGGTCATGGATTCTGTGCACTGTTACAAAGGGATCTGCAAGGAGATGAGGAGGTTATCCTGCCCTATCCTAGTCTGCGATTAGTGAACATTAGTGAATATTTTAAGGAATTCTGTTTTTATTACTGTTTCTTGTTAAAATATGTATTACATTTTTTTTACTGCATTTTATATGTCTTGCATGTATTCTGTGTACATTGTGAGTGACTTTGCAGTTTATTTTGGTATAAATTACACTACTTACAGTGAAACTCCACTTCATCACAGTGTAGGACCGCAACTCGTTTGCACACAATGACCAAAAAGTGCACTACAAGATAGTTGGAGTTAGGGACCTTGTTCAAGGGCAACCTCAGCTCTGATTTGATACACTGATCGGGGTAAACTTGGCCACTTGGCTGCTTATTTTGAAAGTGCATCTTCGGCCCCCAGAAATATTGTTTCACGTACATACACATCACCGATGGAACAGTTTCATTCCGGTGCTTGACTGAACCAGGCAGGTTACGCCTGCTGGCACCTTTGGTCAAGATGTAGCTGTGTGCTTAAAATAACACGGTTAAATCAGATGGACAAAATTCTTCCCTTTTCTTAATATACCACTTGTTTGTTATGCTCATCCCTAATCTAAGGGTAGCTTGATCTAATTTTTCTACTAATCCTACCTCTGAACCATTTTAAGATGAAGCCCTGCATAAAACACATGCATGAATCTTAAGCTACTGGTCAGTGAATGTGATTGTACAGAACAGGCGTCAACGACCCAAGGCACCCATGCCATTCCTGGCACATGGGCACCGAACCAATGGCACCGCCAGCCTCGACAGAAAACGGTAGCGTTCATTATTTGTGCGTCCTGTGCACATCGCTCTGCGTATTTAAATAATTAATAACTTACAACTTTATTCACGTGCTGCACACACGGCTAGATTCCTACAGTTGGACATCGTAGGTGGACGGCGGGGTTAAAGCAAGCATATGGTGGTAGGGTGAACATGAGGCTAATGTATGCAAGATGTGTACATCTAAAAAGGTCATATAGCCGCATACCCCCGTACCCCTGTGCTAGGGGTTACCCGTGGGCAGAAAATATGATGACATAATTCATTTGGACCGTGCTGGTGTGTTTTATATACACGTGCACGCTTGTGGATGCCTCGGAGCTTGTTCTTTTGTGTTTCACTTAAACCATGCATGTATGGCTCTTTGACGATTCGAAACAGCATCTTAGCTCACAGCTCTTCCGCGACTGTGTGTGCTCCGACTGCTAACTCGCCAAGCTCTTGGTTCCCAGAGTGAGCCCCTCCCCCACAAACTTACCTTGCTAAACTGAACATACCTAGTCGGAGTGCATGAATTGTCAGGTTGTATGGAATTGTCAGGTTCTGCATCGTACAGTCCTTATGTGTTTATTAGATCTGCAGGTGCCTAATAACACTTGGTAATAAATAACAATCAGTTATTATTTTCATTACTTTCATCTCTCACTTTCAATGTTCTCAACTCCTGTATCTATTCAATTGTTAACAATCAAATAATTTATCCTTATTGCCACCCCGACTGACAACTACTGCATGCACCATTTTCATCCTCAACTGGCCCTTTGTGGATGTGGCATAACCGAATTATTTTTGTGAGCCATGCTGGAGAACAAAAACTGCAAAGAAGTAAACCTAACAGGACAGAGGAACTGGCTGCTTACTGGAGGAGTGTTCATTTCTGAGAACAAAGGCATGAGAAAACACTGCTGGGAAGTACCTTTCCTGCCTTTTTGGGCTTTTATAATTGTGTGACGGAGAATTAGATGACCTGATACATACAAACTGCTCACGAGACATTTCCAATATACACTATATATCCAATTGACTGTGTATCAACCCAATATGTTTCACGTTTATTCAAAACGTGAAACATATTGATTTTTTCCACACTGACAGGTGTTTATTTATTTTAATTTTGATGATTATTACTGAAAAATGATGAAATCCTAAATTTCAGTAAATTAGAATATTCCTTAGGACCAATTCAATAAAAGGATTTTAGAAATGATGGCCAACTGAAAAGTATGAACATGTACAGCACTCAGTATTTGGCCCAAACAACCCACGCCCATGGTTTCAACACATCGAAGCCCAGTTCCGACTGTTAAGGTTAACACGAGACGTGATGATGTTTTTTTGCATCGGATGCCTCGACAACGGCCAGTGCGGGAGCCAATAAGCCTGTTTACAGCAGTTGTCTATGATATCGGTGGTCTGATTTTATCATCCGTAGTTTTTACACAACGCTTTTTCATATTTTCACATTGACATCAACATACACTGCTACTTTAGTCAACCACAACACCTTACTAAGTCAGACTCAAAATGACTTTGTCTGTCATGAGCTCAAAAGATTGCACCCAGCACTTGCGTTATTGAAATAATGCAAGGATTGATATTTTAGCTCACCCCTACCATGTACCATACTGAGGAGAACTGCGCTGATATGGTGCAGACTGTGTTAATATCAACACAATCTGCCAGAAATCATCTGAGATTAAAAACACAGGACACTGTCTTCTAAAGTGTATGTTGGTACCAAACGGTTATGCAATACATGGAAACCACAGACACGTGCTTGAACTCATCAGAACCTTTCAGAGATGGAGGGATCGACTCTCATCCTTGATAATTAGAAGGAACACAAGCAGTGTAATTGCACTCAGATCAGCAATTAGCCACAACATAGGTTCATTAAGAAAACCGCAAAGGTCTGAAAAGAGTGGCCTCAGCTTCAGTGATCTTCCACACATGCCGAATGACTTCAAATTCGCCCCGATGTAATGCATCCTCCCTCAGAGACTGCGAGATCAGTAGCAGTGTGTTTCTTCAAAATGTCCTAGTCCTGGTGCAGGCTTTACTCCACGGTGGTTTTCTGTCCTGCCCTCAACATTTGACTGTTCTGCCACATGTATGATAGGATCTTGAATAGTGATGTCTTAGTGTAACACAATACCTGACCTCAGAGTTTTTACTATGTGCAAATTGCAGCAACTGCTTTTCTGCTCTGCAAAATGGTTATGATTCATCATAGTCACAGGCTGTTTATTTGTCACATTTTCATTGTTTTGCTTATCGGTGTATTTTTGTTGCTCAGCATACTTCATCAGCGGTATGCATGCAGCATCTTCGCATCTGTCCTCCAGTCTGTTGGAACGCCTTGTCTGTTTTGAAAGACGCCACAGAGAAGTGCTTTGATTTCAGAACTGACGAGGAGCGTCAGAAGGACGGGTGGAGATATTGGCGTAGTATGTGATACGACAAGAAATGGGAAGAAAAGCATATGTAAAGAGAATAGAGAGAGAGGGAGTGAAAACAAAATGTAATGGTGGGAAGAAAAAAGCCATGATAATGAGCCTTACCTCTGACACATCCTCCTGTTTCTATGGAGACCAAGGAGCCAATCAGGTGGCCTTGATGAGGACTTTACTACTGAGAGGATATAAGAGGGTGGGAAGGGGTGTACCTTGATGCGTGTAAGAGGCAATAAATCTTCCCATAGTTCCCCTGCAGGTTTGGAGATGCGGCCTCCTTGGGCACTGTCTTACATCATCCAACATGCTTTAAAGCTCCACTTTCATCAGGCCCTGTCCGTCACTCTACAACACACCCCTCCTCCTCTGCCAGTATCACTAGAACCTTACCCCCCTCTCAGCTACCTCTTGGATGCTCCTCATTACATCACGCACACTGCTCCCTGGCAGCTAGTGTTTGTGACTGGGCGACTGGGAGCGAGAGTGAATGTGAGTGAGCCCTCGTGTGTGCACGCCGTCCCACCGTTGAGTCCCATTGACCGGCAAACAGGCAGGATGGACAAACCAAGCGTGTGGCGTGCTGTGGTGAGCAGCACGGATCCCCGACGGACACGAGACTCGGGGTCCCACCCCAGTAGACCGGGCTCCGCCATCGGATACCGGCTGTATGACATGTGAGTAACATATTCAGTGCAACGCCTGCCGCCTGATGTAGCTGTCATTCTTGGAGGCACTGGACGGGTGGGTGGTGGTGAAAGTCATCCACTGTCTGTTGTGTCAGTGCTGAGTCACGTATGGCATCCAGACCTTGCTCTGTCCTCTCACGTTCCCTGTCGGTGCGCCTGGTAAACAACGTCTCCTGTACTCGGGAGGGGCAGTGAGATGGAACGGTTGCATGCACGAGTGAGTGAAATGTAAAGATTGAAGAATAAATGATACCATGGGTGGTGTTTGTGCATCCGAGTGTTTTTGAGTGTTGGATTGCTGCGGTAAATGACTCGTTTGTGGATGGATGGTTCTTTCTGGGCACACGGGTTGGTTGCAGCTCGCAGCTCCTTTTTTTTTTTTTTTTTAAATACTTCTGTATGGTTTTTTTTTTTTAATGATTGCCACATCGTATGTGACATTGCCTTGTTGAGTGTTGTCAACATACATCTGGATCGCAACCATCATCAAGATGGAGATGAGTCTAGACCAGAGTGGAACATCTCTACATCCTAAAATCCACAATTGTGGTTTTTTTGTAGTTTTTAGAGGTGTTATGTGGTGTTGTCTCTGTGTACAACCTTCTGCAACATCTGCAATATTAGCCTCTTGAAACAGTTAGTGTCCGTACAGTATTCACCCTCAGAGAAAATGCTTTGCTTGGACCTTGCAGTCTACAGCTGACATTCGTGACTTTTTGACAACCATGTAGCGTGTATGTGTTTGCATATGTTTGCAAATGTTCACACTCATATTTATCTGCTGGTGTGTGACTTGAGGCCCTGTTATTCCGCCATGTCGCAATCTAATAGTATAGGTGGAAATCAGTCAACTTAATGAATATGAGACCTTCACGGGTCTCCACTGAGTTCTTCACAGTTAATACTGTTATTACCAGTTTGCTGGTTTCAGTCTCCCGTGTTTTCATGAATGCAGTCATGCAGACTATCAAGTTCCCTCAGTGTCCAAGTGATTAGATTTTAATTGCATGTTTGATTAAAAAGATCGTGTCTGCTTTTTTTACCTCCACAAATTGTAACACAAGACAGTAAAGGTTATGTTGTCTCATGTTTGTTTGTTACCAGCCAACTACTTCACTACAATGGTGTGTAAAAGTGTTTGCCTGCTTCTTAGTTTATTTTTTGCATGTTTGTCACACTTAATTGTTTCAGGTAATGAAACTAAATAAAATATTGGTCAATGACAACACAACTGAAGACAAAATGCAGTTTTCAAATGAAACATTTTATTATTAAGGGAGAAAAAAAATCAACACGGCCCTGTGTGAAAAAGTGATTGAGATTCATTGAAATCTGTTAGTCTGTTAAACGTTATAAATCCATTTATAAGCTTTGGGGCTCCAGCAAACCACAGTGAAAGCCATTATCCACAAATGGCAAAAAATGGAACAGTGGTGAACCTTCCCAGGAGTGGCCGGCTAATCAAAATTACCACCCCAAGAGTGCAGCAACAACTCATCCAAGATGTCACAAAAGACACCACAACAACATCCAAAGAACTACAGGCCTCACTTGCTTTGGTTAAGGTCAGTGTTCATGACTCTGCCATAAGAAAGACACTGGGCAAAACGACCAGCTTGGAAGCGTTCTAAGACGAAAACCACTGCTGAACAAAAAGAACATTAAGGCTCGTCTCAATTTTTCCAAACCACATCTTGATGATCCCCAAGGCCTTTGGGAAAATACTCAGTGGTCTGACGAAACAAAAGTTACACCTTTTGGAAGGTGTGCGTCCCATTTCATCTGGCACAAGACGTAAAAGTATTGCCGCATTTCAGAAAAAGAACATCATAAACACTAAAATATGGTGGTGGTAGTGTGATGGTCTGAGGCTGTTTTACTGCTTGAGAACCTGGAAAACTTCCTGTGATAAATGGAAGCATAAATTCTGCTGTCTACCCAAAAATCCTGGAGGAGAATGTCCGGCCATCTGGTTGCGACCTCAGGCAGACTCCAAATTTGGTTCTGCAGCAGAACAATGATCCAAAACACACCAGCAAGTCCACCTTTGAATGGCTGAAGAAAAACAAAATGAAGACTTTGAAGTGGTTTTGTCAAAGTTCTGACCTGAATCCTATTGAGATGCTGTTCATGCTGGAAGTGTGGCGGCTTAACAATTCTGCAAAGATGAGTGGGCCGCAATTCCTTCACGCTGTAAGAGACTCTTTGGAAGTTATGGCAAACGCTTGATTACAGTTGTTGCTGCTAAGGGTGGCCAAACCTGTGATTGGGTTTAGGGGGCAATCACTTTTTCACACAAGGGCCGGTGACCTGCGGTGAGGTTGATGATTGGTGAGGCACGGAGTCATATGAATTTCAAAAGGAAATATGAAAATTCAGCTATTTTACTGATGAAATTATTTGATTGAAAAGAAAGTCAATGTAAAGCACGGACCATTGAACTGAATTGGAACAATTTAATTTAATAAGTTTGTTTTACTATTCAGTATTCACATGCAATGGAAAGGAAAGACCACCAGGGGGCAGTGGTGAGGCTCAGCCTCACTTGCCAACCCTGACCGCACGTCACTGACAATGCTGTGTAGGTTTGTATTATATTCTCCTTTAGTAATAAAACGTTTCATTTAAAAACTGCAATTTGCGTTCAGTTTCGAAACATTGGTGTGACAACGATGGAAAAAAAAAAACAGGGAAGGGCAAACATTTTTCACACCACCGTATTTTCCGCTGTAGCAAGAAGTCATCCGCCATCAACCAGGAATTAACTCCCGATATAACAAACGCTCAATACTATATGGTCTCAACAGTGACGTTTGAATCGGTGTTAAACGTCACAGAACAACATACATCTTTCCCACCTTCAGTTTATCAGTTATCAGGCGCTTTTCATTTGTATTCCAGTCAGCTACAGGACCGGAAGGGAATATTCTTGACTAAACTTAAGTAACATAGTCAAAAGAGTAGCGCTCCACTGAATGTTCTTGTTAATTACAGTTGGCTGGCTGTTTGCTTGCAGCTGCAGCCCTGGAAGAGTAACGTGACCAGGCAAAGTTCGGAAGGGTGAAAATTGATGACTTTGTGAACCATGTCCGTCTATTGTTCAATCGACACTGATGTGTTGGCTTGACATCTTGTCAACCATACGCCTACTCTGTATGTTGGGCCAATACTCCTTTAATGAGGAGTGGGAGCAAGATGGGCCTGATCGGTTCTAAATGTCATCTCGTCTTCTCTGGCCAGCCCCTGGTGGAATTCTAATGTTGAGCCCACAGCACTGAGAGGCCAAAAGCAGAAGTCTAGGGCTTAGCTGAAGGCTGCTTTTGCCTTTAAACATGCTTCACCAGTCCAGCCTGAAGTGAGGCAGACACTGCCTCGGGTTGTACTGTAAAATATGACGGGATGCGAGGTGGCTGGAGTTTTTATAGCAACCATTGGATTGCTTTTTCTTACTCTAAGAAAGCACACTACACGGTGAGCTGTAGAAACCTTCACAAACTAGTCGGTGCATTTGAGTATGTATGAGTTGGTCAACTGGCTGTCACTGCACATTGAGAGTCGATCAGCTGCAGATATTCCACATTTTCTGTTTGCATAAAAGAAAAACAAAAGTTGAGTTTAATGATTAATATCATAATAAAATATTGTATCATAAAACAATCATTATAACGCAGCCTAAAATTAGTTTAAGTAGATATTAGACATCTTTACACAAATAATATTGCTAACGAAACATGAAAGTCCGAGAAGTTCTGGCTAGTCTACACATACCATTGAATGCCATAGTTTCAGAACTATAAGTTGCTACAGAGTATATCACATGTATATATGTATATGTGTGTGTATATATGTGTATATATACGTATGTGTGTGTATATATATGTGTATATATACTGTGTGTGTATATATATGTGTATATATACGTATGTGTGTGTATATATATGTGTATATATACGTATGTGTGTGTGTGTATATATGTATATATGTATGTGTGTATATATACGTATGTGTGTGTGTGTATATATGTATATATGTATGTGTGTATATATGTATGTGTGTGTATATATACGTATGTGTGTGTCTATATATATATATATATATGTGTGTGTGTATGTATGTGTGTGTGTATATATATATATGTATGTATTTGTGTATATGTACAGTGAGGGAAAAAACTATTTGAACCCCAGCTGATTTTGTGAGTTTGCCCACTAACAAAGAAATGATCAGTCTATAATTTCAATGGTAGCTTTATTTGAACACTGAGAGACAACAATGACAAAAAAAATCCAGAAAAATGCGTTTCAAAAAGAGTTATAATTGAATTTGCATTTCCATGAAGGAAATAAGTATTTTATCCGTCAGCAAGATCTCTAGCTCCCAGGTGGATCCTATACAGGTAACGAGCTGACATTGGCAGCGCTCAGCTTGTTACCTGTATAAAAGAGACTTGTCCACAGAAGCAATCAATCAATCCAGATGCCATACTCTGCACCATGGCCAAGACCAAAGAGCTTTCCAAGGATGTCAGGGACAAGATTGTGGACCTACACAAGGCAGGAATGGCCTTCAAGACCATTGCCATTTGGTGACAACAATTGATGCAATTATTTGAAAATGGTAGAAACATAAATTAACTGCCAATCTCACTCGGTCTGGAGCTCCATGCAAGATCTTACCTCGTGGAGTTTCAATGATAATGAGATCGGTGAGGAATCAGTCTAGAACCACTCGGGAGGAACTTGTCAATGATCTCAAGGCAGATGGGACCATAGTCACCACAAAAACAGTTGGTAACATACTACGTCGTGAAAGACTGAAATCCTGCTGTGCCTGCAAGGTCCCCCTGCTCAAGAAAGTCCATCTACAGGCCGGTTTGAAGTTTGCCACTGACTATCTGACTGATTCAGAGGAAGATTGGGTGAAAGTGTTGTGGTCAGATGAGACCAAAATTGAGCTCTTTGGCATCAACTCAACTCGCCGTGTTTGGAGGAGGAGGAATGCTGCCTATGACTCCAAAAACACCGTCCCCACCGTCAAATATGGAGGTGACATTATGCTTTGGGGGTGTTTTTCTGCCAAGGGGACAGGACAATTGCACCGCATCAAAGGGAGGATGGATGGGGCCATGTACCGTCAAGTGTTGGGTGAGATGGGTCGTGGATGGGTATTCCAGCATGACAATGATCCAAAACAAACGGCCAAGGCAACAAAAGATTGGCTCAAGAAGAAGCATATTAAGGTCATGGAGTGGCCTAGTCATTCTCCAGACCTTAATCGCATAGAAAATCTGTGGAGGGAGCTGAAGGTTCGAGTTGCCAAACATCAGCCACGAAACATTAATGACTTGGAGAGGATCTGCAAAGAGGAGTGGGCCAAAATCCCCCCTGAGATGTGTGCAAACCTTGTGGCCAACTACAAGAAACGGCTGACCTCTGATTGCCAACAAAGGTTTTGCCACCAAGTACTGAAGCAAGTTTTTCAAAGGGATCAAATACTTATTTCCTTCATGGAAATGCCAATTAATTTATAACTCTTTTTGAAACGCATTTTTCTGGATTTTTCTTGTCATTCTTGTCTCTCAGTGTTCAAATAAACCTACCATTGAAATTATAGACTGATCATTTCTTTGTTAGTGGGCAAACTCACAAAATCAGCTGGGGTTCAAATAGTTTTCCCCTCACTGTATATACATGTTTATGTATGTATGTATGTATGTATGTATATATATATATATATATATATATATATATAGCATTAAGAACATACGTGGGAAGCTAAATTATCATTTTAAAAAAACAGTCCAACAAGCAAGTTCACCAAGCTCCCGATCTCATTCCATATCACTGAATCCTTTGAATTCTTCCTTAACCGAGTTGTCTTGAGACTTATAGGAAACATACATACATACAGTGGTCCAGGATCATGATGGCAAGCTTGCCAAAGAATAAGCAAATGATAAGTAGTATAGGAAATGAATAGATGGATGGAAATCTACAGTACTGTATATTATAATGACTCTGTCACCCAGTTGCTTTCTTATGCATTTTGGGCTGTCATCGTGTTGCTCTTTCATTTCATATTAGTTGACCAGCGCTTTATGATATGATGACTTTGCCGCCAAGGAGGTTTAATTATTTTGCACTGATGAAATACATATTTTTGCAAACACACGTGAGCTTCATCGACATTCTTTGAGGGTATTCATGCTGTGAAGGCGCTACAGCAGGAATGCCCATTTGCCATGATGAGCTGAGAGCCTTAATGCGGCGCTCCTTGCTCAATGACGGCAGTGCTGATGAAATAGCAAGTACGTCACCACGGCTGACAGCACATTCTCCTAAATTGATACCGGAGCCTTTTACAGGGGAAGTACAAAGCACAATCAGTGCAAATATGCTGTGAATAAACCTCTGCAACGCCTAGTGCTCTTGCACAGGGCTACAACCGCACTTCATTGCATTGCCCGCACACGGGCTGGCACAGAGCCTGCTGTCAGCTCACATGGCATCAGTGCATGTGTGCAAAATGCTGCAGAGCTGGAAGCGAATCATTTGTTGAAGCGTGGAAACATGCTGTGTGTATGTACAGCTCTTGCCATCATAACAACTCTTTGATTTTTCACTTCTCTGCTAGCTGCTCTGACAGTTGACTGCTCAACGTGACATGGCTGCTGCACATATGACATAATGACGATGTTGATTCAGCCTCCAAATCAGTTTATTTAGTAGGCTTTCATTCGCACCACAATGCAGTAAGTTTTATTCGATTTCAACTCACATTCACATCACAAATAAGCTGTTTTGGTCTTTTGGTTGGAATATGCTTACATTTGTTCTGATGCGCTGTCCACTCTTGTCTCATCTGTGAAAATTTAAATCTCCTTTTAATTGTGAGTAAATGGTGCAATGTTGATTTCAAAGTAAAGGCTTTGTGGATAGATGTTTTCATGTCTTCATTAACTGCAATCATTTTCGATTCTTATATTGAATTAATGAATCCCAATCACTATAACTTAACCACCCCTTTTACTGTTATTACACAGAGCTAATTTGTTTTTATTGACTTTGACAAATTGGTAGCCATTTTACCGCCAATATTTACCCTAAAATGTTCAAACAGAACAAAATGCAAAGAAAACCTCTTGTTTATGGTCATAGGGAATTTGGAGCCCAGCTAATTGCATGCAAGAGGTGAGGTGCACCCTGGATTGATCACAAATGACATGACAATGTCAAACAATTGACAGTAATCCTTTGCCACTTTGTGGTTAAATTTTTGTGGCTTTATTCTATCAGTGTTTTTCACAATTTTATGAATGATTAAATTTTTACTATTTTGAAGTTAAATACAGGCAATTATTAGTAAGATATAAGCCCATTGAGGCCAATTTTGTATATTCTTTGCCTAAATTAAGCATTTTCAAGCACAAATGAACTCAAATACAAATATACAGCATTCAGAAGACTCATTTAAAGATGTGAAAATATGTAGTATTTTATTCTGGTCACTAGGTGTCAGTAGTATTAGATTGAGTCAATAGCTACCGCAGGAACGTCTTATTTTCGCTTATGTCTGCTGTATTGGGTAATACAAATGTAAAGGTGAGTGCAAGGGTGTTATTTCAAGTCTAGAGGGTTCTAATAATGTTAAAAAAATATTTAGGGAGTTACAAACAGGTTTTCTGTTCTCTAACTATGAAAATATTCAATATGTAAATAATGAATCCTCCTTCCTGGAAATGTACTTATCATTGGTCTGTAACCACTTAACGGCAATATACAAGAGATTGCTGTATATCATATTTTAGTCTCATCAGTCAAAAAATGTGTCATGAAGAAGTCAACCCAGGATCAGACTTGAACACTTGTCCACTGCACTGTCCCACGGTAGACCATACACCAATACGATCCTAAGCATATTAGATAGGCTCAAGAGTCTTTCTGCAGAGATTGAACGCCAGCGTCGCTCAGTCTAGTGACCTGACCCTTTTAACGTGACAGTGGATTTTTGGCATTTACTAAAATAGCTCAGGCTTTGGATATGGCTCACACAGCTTGTCGTCTGCACACCAAAGCATCAACAGCTGGACATCTGCAGCCTCTCACTGAGTGTCAGGCGACTGGATTTTCTAGCCATGTTCCAAATTGATCAAGCCAACTGGTTGTGCTGGTCTCTCAAGGGCACACACATCTCAATGAGTTAAAGTTTTCTCAGGGGACCTGCTTGTGCTGATGCATCCCAAGCTCGAAACATCCCATAATGAGGCGCTGCCTTTGCCAACAGCAGATGCGCAGACTAGAGCATCACAAACAGATGCATCTCCAGAACAATCTGTTCCTCCACTGTGGCAAAAGCAGATATGTTTATCAGCAGCGATGTTGTGTCATCACTGAACATGTTGTCTTGTGTGTTGCTCTCCTGTCTGCATGTGCTGCATTTGCTTACTTCACACTAGATGTGCTGCTCCCTAGCACATATTCTCACCTGTGAATCACTGCCACGTGCACAAAAAGAGGGTGATGTTTTGATGAGACGGTCCTTGACAGCGATCACATCATTTTCCCTCAGTTGTATTGCTCAGTGTCAGTGTGTGGGAGGCCTTCGGGCATATACTGTACTAGTTGGCTGAGACTGCACAGCATGATACCAGCATTCATCCAACCAGCCAGAGAAATATAATAACTTGCCTGTGTTCTCTGATAGTATGCAAAGCCCAAAGGCGAAGGTGTTTATTCTGCACAGAATACACTGCTCTCCGGGTATCCTTATTCTTGTCCCCTTCACCTGCCTACCTTCTGTGGGGCTGCTCTCAAGCTGGAGGCTAAACAGCTGTACGGCACCACGTGGTGTGACGCATGTGAAAGGGAACACTAACGTCCGTGCAGGATTATCTCCTCGCTGCTCCTCTCTAGATGGACAGTAAATGCTATTATATGCCTCGTTGTATACACTAACATGCTGCTCTGCACCTTCATCATTGCACAGATTATCATATCCCCAGGAACCAATCATATTTTTTATTTTAAGTGAAGAAGTAAAAGTAAAATGACACTGAAGGCTGTGGGCCTAAATCCTATTTATATTTGGTTGGATTGTGTACTGTGTTACATTATAATAAATAAATAAGTTAAAGAATGCTGCACACAATTGTTGAATTCCCTACAATTGTGGATGATACCTCATTTCACCACCAGGGGGAGAACTTTTCCAACACATCCTTATAGGCCAGCTGTCCTTGAGACAGTTTAATTTCCAGCTCATGTTTGAATGGCATTGTCTGGGATTTGTTAGGTGTTGTTTGTGAACGTATGCTAGCATTATATTTGGTATATTTACCTTTCACTTGCATCAGATTGCAGGATGGCTATCAAGGGTGGCATTTAATTAATTTCATGGTTAGTCACATTGATTTAAAGGGCACGTTCTAATCTCCTTGCAATGCTGTAAACATTTGCATGCTTGCTTGTGCTCTTGTTATCTTATCACCTCTGTGGTGCGCATCCCGAATCCTCCTTGAGAAATAGCAATGACAAGATAATTCTCTGCAGATGGCCATTTTCCATTGAAGTGTTTATGTACTGCGCATCACTCGGGGAAGGTCATGGCCAGATCTTTAGGGGAGTTTATCAGTGATTGACTAGGTCAGTCCCAGGGAGTAGCGGGGTCCCGGCACCGCAATGCTCAATATCAGCCCATGTCAGAGTGCTGCAGTTTAATGGCGCAGCGGTAGCATAGAGACAATAAGAGCCTGTCATACAGCTTTTCACATGAGGTCATTTACCAGAATTTACTTCACAGCCATTGTCTTTATGACATTTAGATCCGTGATATGTCCCAGGTGGATATTGATTAACACCAAGGTTCTCTACACCCTGCGGACTGGCTGACTGATGTTGACGTATAAGCGTTATTGAGCCTACTCGGCCATAATCTTACAACTTTTTTAGACTTTTGGGTACGAACTAGGCCTTAACAATGCAAGCTGTACGTTAAAATGCGTAGTTCCTACATTTTTTTAGCTTCTTTCATCCGTTCTTACCTAAGACTACAGACGTTACGCAGGAGTTTGATGTTCCATAAAGTGGGCTGAATGAAGACGCAGCACTGTTTGCCAAAAATGTTGTACCGGTCCTGAACAATATCCCTTCTGGACACATTTTATGCCGTAGTCCAGTACCTTAAGATAAAAAGATAAAGGAAAACTGCACTTTTTTGCAATTTGGCCTATCATCTAAAATCCTTTTGAGATTTAAACGCATACAATTGGCTTTCTCTTTTCTGTGCGTTCTGCGCGTAATGGGATACACCAATGCCAACATCTCCAAAAACCAACAATAATAATAATAACAACAACATTGCTGTATCTGGGTTAATATGGATGTTACATTATAGGTAAATTGAGCATAACTGTTGGCACTTTTTGGAGTCTACAGACTTTATAGGTGCAATAATTAAAGTCCCATTCTTGCAGTAATGAACTGTCTCTTTTTATATCTTCAGAATACTTCAGAATTTTCAGGAAAGAGAAAGACGTGTTTGTGTCGCACATAATGAGACCTTGATTGTGATGGCGCACGCCAGCAAAAGACTGGTATCAGTCCTGCTAACAGAAGTCAACATAAACAACGGGGCCTACCCGAATAAACGGCGTGGTACACTGAGGATGATATAAGGTGACAGGATTCTGGGAGAGGGAGAATACTTCCATCTTGGCTATCTGTCTAGTAAATCTTGCTGGACCATGATAATCCTACAAATTATTGTCGATAGACAGTATTATTGTCAACATTATTTTCACTAATGTAATGGTAATATATGGCATAATAAAGCGAGTACACTGACTCAAAAGCAATAAACTTTAATATCCCCAGAGCATTTAACATTGTAATTGGAATGTCAAGAGCCTTTAAACAAAACACACTAAAGAACCAAAGAAAATGAATAAATTAAACAAATGCAACTTTAAGCAAACGTGACATATCTGCTTGTCTGTGTTCATGGGCTCATTTTGTTCCTTCTGTTTAAAACTAAAATATTCCCACACTGGGGATGTGGCATTCACCTTAGCATCCATCACTTTTCTGCCTTCATTCCATATTGCGTTTGCTGCAGCACGCTCTGTGTGCTCGATGATTGACAGGAGGTTTCACTCACTCTGTTCGTTCCGCTATAGAACCGGCGTGTCAAGGTGTTCAGACAGATGCACAGAGTGAACTCGCATGTCACCCAGCTTGTTGGGTGGACAGAGGAGGCAAACAAACCTGCATGCACAATATATTGATGCCAGTTTGTTTTTAGTGTGCGGTTAATTGATTTATTGATTATCTTGACAGGCCTAATCTTGGTGTCAAGCAGCTGACAAGGACAACGCATTCCACTACCAAAAGTCGTAAAATTTGTCGGTAGGTTAGTTAGCAGGCTTTTTCATGGGGACAACATTTGTATTATAAAGTAAATAGAATTTGCTTTGTGAAGACACATCTGATTCTGGCGCAATTTGCACATATTGTATTTTATAACTGAAATGATAGTGATTCATTTTCCTACATAATAAAATAATTTAAATAAACTACATAATTAATAATTTTCTAAGTAGTAAAAATACAAGTTCACTTTCCACTAGAGCATACATGAGGAAGTAAGCATTGTGATCATGGGCAGGAAAAAAAAGCCTCTTATTTTTTAACTTGCCACTCCAATGTACAGTACATGCATACTGACTGAATCGCAGCCTTTCTGTGGTTTTATGTGCTTATTTCCCTTGCTCTGCTCTGAATCGTATCAAGCTAATAAAAGCCTGTCATTTGTGTTTGAGGGCTTTTTTGCATTTCATGCCACCTAATGCTGCACTAATCGCTAATCCTGACAGGTTCTTTTACATTTACAACAAAAAAGCGGCAGTTCTCACCCACACTTGCCACCAAATGCAACTTTCCCCTTAGGAAAAAGTAGCTTGGGTATATTTGATGTAATTTCACCTGTCACAATAATACATTTAGCTGGGAATTATTATTATTATTTTGAGACCATTTTTCCATGAATGTAATGATAATAATATATGTAATATAATAATATATGGCATAAAAATGCCAGCGCACAGTATCAAAAACAAAAACATTTCTCGAGTATTTAACTTTTATTGCAATTGGAGTATGAAGAACTTTGGAATAAAATACATTAAACAAACAACATAATGACATTAAAAAGACAAAAGACTCAGTCACAATATTTCTGATTTTGAATCAGTGTCACTTTTGTTACTGTTTGAATATTGACCCACACTTTGCATGTCAATGCAGACATCAACTCATTGGCGTATTTGCACTTCCTTACTGCAATATTACCATCATTGTGTGAAATACGCTTTTTACCTTTAATGAGGTGTAACGTTTTTGTCAAAGTTGGGTCAAAGCACACATTTTGGAAGCAGCAAAATGAGTTTGGTGCACAATGAGGTGATGTACTTTGGAAACCGCACTGTTTCCTCTGTTTATTCATATGTTTGCAGTACACTTTCACATGGCGATGGCTTCACTGGTACCCCTTTCGGGAGAATCACTCATTTGCGTTTGCTTACTTGTTGCTCCTGACGACACTCACTAGTAGCTCCCTGGCGCCGACAAACACGCATGCACATGTCAATTTATCGTGGCAGGCAAAATTATTAGGTTAGTGTTTATTTATTGTGCGCTTAATTGCTATAATGATTATTGTGACAGGCCTAGGTGGGATATATGATTGTATCTTTACTATATTATCGCCTACACTAACTATGTGCGGGGAAAAGAACCGATGGCCATCTAGAAAACAGTTAGCTCATTTTCTGTGAGGCGCCTGTAAATTAGGAGGAGTGAATTGTGAGAAAATGGCTGATGAATGGTGTGTAGATTAATTAATTCCTTTGTGTCCCCTGCCGTCATTCAGGCTTTTATGTGCAGCTCTTGTGACACCCGGGCTCCTTCTATATTTTGTCAGGATGTGGGGGGAAAAAAAGACTCATGTGGAGAGCTGTTGACAGCCAAAACCATCCAAGTTAGTGTGCTAACATGTAAATATGCATGTTTATTTACATGTTCTGATTTCAGTACAAGGGTTTGCTTGTTTGTGTAAATACGCATTGCCTTCAATGTTTGCATGCTTGGACCGGCTGGGGGCTGAATATTGATGAGAGGCCCTCGCGCACCTCTTTCCTTTTTTGGTTTGGGTTTTATTTTTTTTTTTTAATTATTATTTTTTTTTTTTTTTATTTTATTTTTTAAAATTGTTTTTTTCTTTTTTTTTTTTATGTTTTTTTTTTTATTTTTTTTTAATTAATTGTTATTGTAAATTTATTTTTTTTTTCCATGTTGAATATATTCTATATTTGCATCTGCCTCATGAATTTTCAATCACATTTCACTCTCCCTATTAAATTCATATGCAGTATATGTTTGTTTAACACACGTGGCCATACAACATTGCCGCAGCCCCTCCTATCTGATAAGCCAGCCAATCAAATGCATCCCTGCTGGGCTTCTTTTTGAAGCTTCACTAGTACTCTAGTGTTGCCCAGCAACCGCAGTCGGCACATTTCTGGGAGGTTCTGTGTGGACGGCGGTGCCTGTGAGAGGGAGATGAGGATGAGGAGAAAGGGGCAGATGTAGGAGCAGAGGCGGATGTGAATTTGGTCGGAAGAGAAAGGACAGTGGAAAGTTTGAAGAGCAGCTTTCCTCCTCCACATTTTGTACCTGTGCCTGCTGGAGCCATGCAGAGCTTGAGCTGTGGCCATAAAGTCCCAGAGGATCCATGGCTGACACACTGTGTGGAGCCTCCGCCACAGAGGACACACTGACTGTCCTGGATCGCTGCTAAACACAGCCCTCGCAGCTAATCCTGAGCTTCTTTTGGGACCTGGATCCTGAGCATCACTACGTGGTCCAATTAAATCCACGAGGGGTTCCCATTCTGCCGGTTGTTGTATTGTGACGGAGACCAATCCAGGAGTGGCGTGGCTGTTTCTGGCAAGGTTACAGCCGCTCAGGCTGTCATCCAGTAGCTGAGGTTGTGCTCCAGAGGATCTACGCCAGACATTCACTGGCTGAAGAAATGAGCAGGCTCGTGTTTATTTACCGCCATGTTGTCTATTAATGGTGTCGGATTGCATCGCGGCTCTGCCACTTGGAGCGTCTGAGTCCAGGATGTGGAAGTTTAAAGCGTTTTGCCTGGATTACTGGCACGTGCTGTGCTTGCACCCCCAGAACAACTTCTATAAAAGGTAGGTTTGAAGATGCAACGTTGGCTGCTGTGTGTTGCCTTGATGCCGATATGTTTGAAGATACTTCCTCAAGTCTGTCTGTCTGTGTGAGAAGGTGCTGTGGTGCTTAAGAGGAGGAGGTTAGTTTAGCTGAATTATTGATTTTTCTGGCGACAACTGGGTCCTGTCCGTCATCTCGTGGAATCACTCGATTTAGTGACTTTATGTCTATTTAGCGCTTGCTTTACTGAGAAGGAGGCTATATTGAATTTATTCATGTGGGTTCCAAATGGAAAGCTGCTCTCTTCACCTTTCACCTCCTGCATAATCTATGCCTCATTAGCCAGTCCAGCTTTGCAGCTCGCACCAAGCATGGCCAGGAAATCTATACTTTATGGACTTTTAATATGTCCCTGGATTTCACCAAAACATTCCAGCCTTGTCATCTGACTAGGTAAGAAGTCACCTGCATGTCACCCATGCAAAACGGTGGGGAAAATAGTGGCAATCGTTTGGGCCTTTAAAATGGTAGTTTGTTCTGTTTCCGTTTTTGAGTCATTACTAATACTTTCATAGGTCAATCTAAACCCCCCAAACCCCCCAAAATCGTATGTGCTGTTAAAATGGCCATCTTTTGGTGACAATGCAAACTGTAGAAAACACGAAAATCATAGCATGCAACATCCGGAACATTTACAACCATGGTGATTGCCACATATAAGATTATTACCAATGCTACGTGGTTGCAGGTGTCTCAGGAAGTCCCCCCCGCTGCACTGTCTTGCTATATAAATGACACCCCCAACCCCTTGCTGCTGTGTTGAGACCATTAAGATGCCCCGATGTCATTTACTGCCTATAATGACATAGGCCTCAGATGCTCCTTTTACCGACCAATCAAGATCCAGCTGCTGAAACAAAAAAGCAGCTGAGCCAATTTCTGCATAATCAAACACCTTTTGTCAGTCCTAGTGAAGTATCGTGCACCCTTCGCTCCATTTTGGATTGGTCCCAAAATAACTACATGTAATATTGAATGACATTTCAGTGGTACATCTCAGTCTTCTTTATTAATTCATTTCAAAAGGTTAAACAAAAACGGAAACATACAAAAATGAAAGCTTTTTTTTCCCATGGGAAATAACGTAAACTCATAATGTCATTCACTGGTTCCAGACGCCCAAAAATACTTTTTAAAAACAATAATTACAGTTTTACATGCAGAAAAATGACCAAAACAGTGTGACGTAATTTTAGTGATTTTTTTTTGTCAATAATTTAATCACACGAAAACGGGGGCATTGGAAAATCAAGGTTTTTTTAAGAGGTATTTTGGATCAGAGAGGTGTGGCCTGCTTTGTTCACAGTCCTGTTTGATGTCTGCATCACAAAGCGTGAAAGAAGCACCTCTTCTATGCTAATGTGTTCACACATATGAATCGTTTACTCCAGCTCTCATTCATAATGCATCACACATTTAGCAGGCGACATCTCTGAATGGGAATTCCCTCGGCTGTAAAGCATGCTCAATAAAAATCGAAATCATTGTGTTAGATTTTACGAGAACAGAGGCCATCAATCCATCAGATGGGGAGTGGCCTTCCGGTGAGGTAGTTAGCACGGTTGGCGTTCAATATTTTCTTCCTGAGTGTTTCTGCTTGGCTTCCACAGAGCATATGATATTCCGTGCAACTACAGAATTGAACATTATGGGGTCCCTCTTTCTGACGACCTTAACTCCTATTAGGTCATGCAGTTGTCAGTAACCCGATTAAGATGTGCATTATTCTCAACTTAGTCATGTTTGTGTGGACACAGGTCTACACTCACCCTAATTACACCAGCAGAAATGTATGACAGTCACTTACGTTTTAATGACGCCTGTCCTGTACATGTACCATACTTGTGGGTGTTGGTGTTTAATGGTGCTGAGAGTGACGCTCTAATAATACCAAGCTGAGTATGACCCACATTTGAAATTACAGCGATGTGGTAGATTCAGTTCACTTTTTAGTTGATCATGCTGTCACAAAAAATGAAAGATTACCGAACTCATGCTTATATTGCCTAGGAGCAAATGCTCTGTAAGTGGTAGGTAACATTAGGCTAACCTTCTGAGGCCCAGCAATGCAGTTTTGTCATCTGAATGTCATCAAATTGGCTGCCAATCGGACAGCATGTTTTATGGGGACAAGAGAAGTCGATTTTTTTTAGTCTGTCCAGTTTTTGTATTTTTTAAGGTGGAATTATTAGGATTTCCAATATGTGTTTAGTCAATGCAATGAGGTGATTTGAGGCACGTACAGTTTATGTATGTTACACGTATAGTAAAAGTTACTCAACAAACCACCTTTTTTGTTTTGCATTAAATAATTGTCTTGGTCGAAAGTATATTAAATGTATCAATGTATCAAAGCCACACTATGTTGTGTCGCACTTAAACAGGGCGATGAATCAAATATTCTACTGTATAGGCAACTGGTATACGCATCATTGTGGAAATACTGCATGGTCCTATTTAGCTGGGAAGTCCGTTTTAGCTGTCCTTTTAAACATAGCCAGTGTGTCATTAAAGTCTCGTGTGTGTCAGCCTTTTGATTGGCTTGTCATCTGTCAAGGGTGCGCCCCACCCAGTGCCGGCTGGGTTTGAGTCCTTTTCCTTCTGGAGCACTAAGCACTAAAGATGGACTTGAAGAGGTGTATTCACAGCTGCTACCAGCTGCAAAGGGCTGACGTGTGTATGATTCGGTGGTGGCTATTTTTTTATGCACCGCCCGAGTGCACAGATTCATTGGAATAATCCGATCACTGGGTGTAACTCATTACATCTCAGACCTCACTTGCATGCATTTCATCCAGAACTGTGTTGTTTCAACAAAATGGTTACAGTAACTCAAAACAGCCTCTCCCAGCTGCTGAACTGGGATTCACCCTCCCCGATTGCGGACTTCTCATTGAGAGTAATGTGATTGTTGGACTCAAGCCCAACTATTATGAGGACCACATCTTTATCACTCTGGTTCCCTCTTGTTTTCTGGTTTAAACTCACAGCATAAGCCCTGCCCATCACTGTCAGGGATCACATGAGTAGAAGATTGTTTCTAACAAAAAGGAACCGAGTGCAGAAAGCAGAAGGAGTTCCAGTGGGTGGAGTGCTTTTGTTCGGAAGAGGGGGATGATTCTTCTTCTGCTATACTGTACATACCGGGTCGTTACCTTACTTGGTCATCAGGCATCAGCTGGCAAGGGCAGCTACTTGCAGTGGGGCTGAAACCCTGAAACCTCTACAGAACTTAAAGCAGAGAAAATGAACCTCGCTGTGGAATATTGCATGGAAAGGGAAGGATGAGGTCTGTAATTTGTGGTGGAAGGGAGTGAACTCAAACTCTTATTTCCTCTGGTCATTTCTCTGCAGTTTTTTTTGGAGTTTTTTGAAAAACGCTCAGCCATGCACATTTTTTTGGGGTATGTCTGAGGTCTCCAGTGATGTCACTACAGTGTGGAATGCAATGTGGAAGTACTGCATTTCCAGCCGAACTATAAGGTAGGAGACCATCTGGCGTGTGGGCCCGTGTGCTGGTTGTTTTCTGACTGACCGCAGCAGTCTGGACTCATATTTCGATGTTCTGTATGTGCTCTCAAAACTGCTACTTTCCTTTTGCGGAAATGCAGGGTGTGCGGAAAGTGCACATACTTTTATTGACAGACATGTTTCCATATACAATAGAATATTGCTGGCTTTCCGCAGCATTTGGCGGCGTCCACTGATCTTGATCCTGTTTCCCGAAATGCATCAACAAGCCTACAAAAGTATATCCTGGAGTTTTTCTTCAGAGTGCTGTCACACCACAATTTTCTCAGAATACGTGTTTGACAAACAATACACCTTTTTCGGTTGTTTAGAACCATATTGGCGCAGAAATTGGAAATAAAGAATATCTGATTCGAAAAGTGCAGAGGGACATTCTGAACATCTTGTATATCATGAAGACAGGCAGAGAACAGTTAAGACATAGTCAAGGTCTTTTGGGGCAGTCTCCCTTATCAAACACGTGGTTGATAAAAAACCTTGAAAATAATGATTTTCCTTAAGCCTTATTGTCATTTTTCACCTTTAGCTTGGGGTCACAGTGTGCAGAAGGAATGAATGACTTCTTCTTGAAAAGAAAAGATAACTTCTTAAAATTATTTTACATATAATATCCAACATGTCTAACACATGAAGCATCATTTATTTGTATTTTTTGGTACTTTTTATTGTGTTTTTAGAAATGAGTCTGCATGAGTCCTATTTGTCCACTTTATTTGCCAAGAAATATTGTTTTAATGCATGTGACAATATGAATAATCTTCCTGTGGCAATAATGGTACGTAATATCATAGGGTGGAGGATACTGGTCTTTATCACACATATCAGGCGGGGAGTAGTCAAAAATCATGACGGTTGAAGACAATAACCTCTGTCCACTTTGGATCCAGGTAGACCTGTAACGATAATCAATAAACCGATTAGCTGCACAGTGATTAAAAACAAACTCAAATCATTTTGCCGGCCGCGATAAATTGACACGTCAATGCATGTTTGTTGGCACACACAGAGTGCTGCATGTGTCGTGAGGCGTAACAAGGACGCAAATACAAATATGTGATTCGCCTGAAAGGGCTACCAGCGAATAAGAATATTATTAGACTTCCGAGGGTCGTGATGCACAGCCTACAGTGATTTGAAGCCATAGCTATGTGAAAATATACTGCAAACATATTGTACCGAGGAAACTGTGTGGAATACTTTATTTATGTCTGAGTATAAAACGCCATCTGATGTCAATTTCAGCCCGTTGGCGCATTTTCATTCTGTGACAGGAAAAATGTTGTGACAAGGAGAATTAAATAAATGATACAGTTGCCATTTTTTTCAAAGTATTACACCTGATTGTGCACCAAACGCATGCAAAATATGTACTTTGACCAAACTCTGAAAAAATATTACACCTCTTTATACATAAACAGCGTATTCCATACAGAGTTCAATTCAGGCAAACGACCTGACGTCTGCATTGACAAACAATGTGAACTTCACAGTATTTCCCCCTAATTTTCCGACAATAACGAAAGAGACACCTATTCACAATCAGAACTATTCTGATTCCTTATGCTTTTAATTTAAGTGGAATTTCTACAGAAAGAGGCACTTAATTCATTTGGGTGTTTTTGTCTTTTTTGTTCTTTTTATTGTTTGTTTGAATTTTATACAAACGCTCTTGACATTACAATTACATTGTTAAATACTCTTCAAAAATTAAAGTGCATTGCTTTTGATACAGTGTACTCGCAGTATTTTTACATGATCTCAATATCATGTTGACAGTTATATTGTTTATCCGCAATAATTGGTGGCGCAGTTATCATGCAGCAAAATGTGTTATCTTGACAGGCTTAGATCCAAGTTAAAAGCTCTAAAATGTCTACCGTTTTTTTGTAATTTCATAAAATGTATCAAATGCGAGGTCTTAAAAATGTATTGCCATTACTTGTATTTAAAATAAATCCATAAACGTCAGTCTCACTATAACATAATTACAAAACTGACCGCAAGTATCTGTGCCGCACCTTAAGAATTTCAACCAGCTATTGTGAAGTGCATGACCCACAAGCCTTTAATTCTATTGAATATGGGCTTTATACACACACAGTGTGTGTGGGTGGGGGTGTACTTCCTGCAGTGTTTATATTTTTAGGTGTATTGCGTTACTAACACCATTGTTTTCTTTTCACGGTCATCTAATATATGAATTACTATTTCATATGTTACAATGTGGTGCATGGTTATGTACTAATATACTGTATGGCATCCATTCATTCATCCACTACAAAGCTCAATTGGAATACTTACAGTATAGAAGTAAGGAGTAATTATGTTATTAATTTAATTACTTTTTTGGGATTGTAACTATAATTATTATTTTTTTAGTAATTGCATGTTTTAAATTTACTGTAGGTGTGGCAGCTTGCTTCACCAATCACGATTTGGGGGTAGCTGGGGTACAACTTTGGGCTAATCTAAAATCTGAAAAAAAGAATTTGACAACAATTTGTCATACTATTGGATGGAATGGTATGTTGAAACGTTTGCCTAGTACGGTATGTGCATGTTTATATGGGACTGGCATAGCCATCCACACAGAGTTAAAACTCACCTGCAACTTCTGATCCGGACAGGACTGTATTGAAACAGAGCACCATCTGATCCATCTGTCGTTTGAATGTCAGAAGGCATTACTTATTTACTATGTGGATCTAGAGTTGGTCACCGGTGCCACCTTATCCCACAGGGAACGGAGTATTGTAGCAAGTCGCGTCTGAGAAGTGTGGAACACCTGCTGACATAGCAGCACTGCTTCATAGGTAAACCGCTATCGTGACTTTAATACTGGGGAGTATTGATCATTTCCAGCAGGCAGCGCCCCCGTGCTTTGTTGCTTTGGCTGGTTCAGACTTTTGGTAGGAGGGGGTGGGGGCTGGGAAAGAGGAAGTGTTGTAATGGAAACGCAGTGATCTGCCAAAGCGAGCTTGCATTTCCACTGCGGTGAGAGAAAAATACACTTCAGGGTGGAAAAGCTTAGACGTGTCTCGGATGGAAGATGAAATGTCAGAACGATTGTGATGTGAAGCGGCCATAATGGTGGTTCTTGAGTTTACGTTGCGCTTGTGGAACCGGTTGGGTTTGAAATTGTTAGTAATATTTCTTTGTAATTATAGTATTTATGTGTTGAGGGGAACCGCACTGGTGAAAACCCCATGTGTACTGTTGGGATCCATTGAGCTTTTTTGCAATGAATTGTATAATTTGCACTCAGGAAAATGCTTATCTTGTGAAAAACAGGTTTACACTGGGAATCCTCTGGCTCTTTCCCTGTTTGATTCCACAGCGGGATGCACCAATATGTATGTTTTAATTTATTTCCGCAGGGCCAATGTCTTGAAATCCTTTTAAAAATTGTTATATTGTTGTATACCAAAGCATGAATACGCCGCTGTTTTTTTCACACTTTGAACCCTGCGGCTTGTACACACGACTAATTTATGGCTAAGATAACCACCGTTCCCATTCTGGCCTAGTGGTAAGCATGTTGGCCACATGCTGGGGTTGCGTGGGTTTACTCCCGGGTACTCTGGTTTCCTCCCACATTCCAAAAATATCCATGTTAGGTTAATTGGAGACTCTAAACTGCCCATAGGTATGAATGTGAGTGGTTGTGTATACCGTATGTGCCCTGCGATTCAATCTCCCAAAGTCCCCCCACGACCCACGTGAGGACAAGCGGCATAAGAAAAGGATGGATCGAAGTCTTACGCAGCAATGTTGATCTGACACACCTAAATGAGCTTGAATTACTACAGCTTCTGTTTGGACTGCTGAGATGTAACAGTAGGTTCTGTTAGCACAACAGTCATAAGGCTTATCATAATGGCTTATAATGTTTAAGGCTTAAATTAAAAAAAAAAACGCTTTTAGATCAAATGAATTAGTTTTTATTATTATTAAACCTTGACACGGCCTGTGGGTCATAGTTTGGACACCCCTGTCTTAGTGCATAATGGGCAAGTCCATACTAGTAAAATAATGTTCTCGGTTGTTGTCTTTGTGGACAATGCTTCCTCTTCATTTGCCTTTTATCATTTCCCTTCCTATTGTGCTGAAATGTGATAAATGGATTAATGACCATGTTAGGCCAGCTGGAGAACCAACGCAGTTAGTCTCTTACGGCTGCAGGCTTGCTTTCTTCAGGAACTCTGCAGCAGAAGCTACACGTCTCGTGTTAGGCGGAACACTGTTTGAAATGCTAATCATCTGAGGATGCCAGTTTGTTTATGTTTAAGAACGATGCCCCCTGGAGAGATTACTTTTTTATGTTCTTCTGGTGAGAAAGAGAACGCAAACCACAATTAAAATTGTTTCTTTTTCTTTTTTTAATGTCTTTGTGTGTCATATTTCCAAAATGTCTACGTATGCGTTGGTTTTTGGGATCAGCGTGTGGCTGAAAACACAGAGAGAATCACAGGCCGTGTCCTCCTTCTTTGCTTTTTTTGTGCTGTTATTTTACTTTTGATGACATATTCCCTTGCATCTCCTCGCAGCGCCTGCCTGCAGAATAATGAGGGTGTGTGTGCTGCATTAACTTATGTAATGGGGAGCGAGGGAAGAGGAGGGGTGCATAGGGATGTGGGGGGTTTGGTGAGGTAGGGTTGGGGGTGAGGAGGGGGATAGGAGTAGTGTGATGAGCTCATGCTGCTGCACTGCAGCTCTTATATACATGCTGCCCCTTGTGGTCTTTTTGCCAAACTGCACTATTTTGCACACACTGTTAATGAATACTTTACTCTCAACTAAGCTTTTTTCCGACATCTCTCACTGTCTGTATGGCTGTGTGGGTCAGACAGCATATTTACTCTTTGAAACCGATGGGTGCCTTCTGTGGGACCTTTATTCTTGCTGTTGAATCCATTGATACACTGATGTTACGTCGTGCAAATGTTGTAATAAGCTGCATCGTCTGGAGTACCACTGTGGTGGGAAGTACTATGCGTGATTACGTGGATGTTGTTGACATTGTAAAATCTACCGGTGCTGCATGGCTCTGTGATTTAGTGAAAATGCCGCATGTCATAAACAGTCATTGAACTTAAATGTTTATCCTGATTGTGCTATTTGCTGCGTGCGTGCATGCGTGCGCGCGTGTGTGTGTGTGTGTATTTCCCCCGCAGCCACACTTCTGCATCTTCTTCTGCATGGAATTTTTTGGGTTCTTTTTGACCAGCCTCAGCTGTTGCCTTGACAACTGGCCCCTGAGGTCTGTGCACGTGCATGCAATTGTGATTAATCCTGCTTTCAATATGTGCTCTGTCCTCCGTGGAGGCACACCTATTGTGTGCATCACTCAGCTGTCCTCCGCTTAGAACCATTTTGTTTCGGTAGCGATATAATTCACCAAGTCTCATTCATGTATTGGCTATTAATTGATTTTTCTTTGGGCCACAATTAATGACAACAGAGGATGGCTCCATAACTGACAGGACTTGAAGTATTGATTTCTACTCTAGGTCTTTACACAGGTCTGGTCCAAATAAGCGCCAGTTAAAGCGGGCATTGGCTGTGACAAAAGAGAGATAAACCTCCACATTAAGACTCAAATATGTCTTCCTCCGGTTTAAAGGCGCTCATAGATAAGATGGCAAAGTTGCTGTAATTTTGCTCGCTGAAATAAAACAATAACCTGCAATAACAATAACCTACAGCAATAACCTGCTGCTGCTAATGCCGGGGCGGGGAGCAAACTGTCAGAGGGGCGTGAGAAGCAGGGAATATATTCAGTGTATTTAGTGTAAACCTGCCAACATGTCCAAATTTCTCATACTCCGCATGCAATTTGACCCGTGAGTACACTTGTATGCTTCACAGCTCTCCAGTTTGTTGCATCTTCCTGGTTTCAGTTTCAAGTTCAGTTTGTTCAGTACAGAGAAATAAACAGATGTTATCAGTTTGCAGCACAAAAACGTTTTGTCCCCTGTGGGGGCACGACAGAAATTAACTGAGAACCACTGCTACACATCAACCTTTTCAGCACCGCTATCCTCCCCTGGAATGCTTTCCAGTACACCAGCACCATCTGTTGGTAGAGTCATGTCTGGGGGAAAAAATCTCCCACGTCTGCCCCCTTGACAAAAGTCGGACGTTTAAAGGACCCTCGCACAGCAGGAACAGTCTGCCTTCTCGTAAGAGAGGTCTGAAACTTGTCTTGGCTGCTGAAGGCCTCGAGGCTCGATCGATCTCAAGGGCTCCACTGTGGGGAAGTCGAGGGCGGAGAGCTGAGAAATTAAACAGTCAAGCAAATGATCAAGACTGTAAGCAAAGACAAATGGAGGCAGATGGAAAGGATTTCGCCTCGTCTGGATGCTCAGAAGCATCTGGAGCCTTTTCAGAGACACTTAAGAGCAGGGGTGGGCAATTATTTAGACTTACGGGCCACAATGGGTTAAAAGAAATTGCTGTGCACATGCAGTATACAGTCATCCCTCGCCACATTGAGGTTTGAATTTCAAGGCTTCACTTTTCACTCATGATTCTTCCAAAAATATTTTATATATATATACTGTATATAATACATACAGTATACAATATTTTTTAAAGCGATACCTCTGAGGGTGTGTATTCATTCATTCATTCATTCATTTTCTATGCCGCTTCATCCTAACAGTGGCCAATCACAGCGTCCCTTTGCTCAGCATACTGAAACGTTCACGTCTATTGATAACAATTATAATTTAAAAAAAATCATAGTATTATGTTTAGTATGTAATGTACTCTATTCATTTAAATGAAGTTACAGTACGTAAACGTACGTACGATTTTTGCCATCTGTCAAAACTCAGTTCACCTCATCCTCCGTCTTGAAGCTCCCCTTGCTCTACCGAAAAGGTAAAGTGTCATTTTTCATAACAGCATTTTTTTTCCATTGCTTTCGTTATTTTTTGTTTACGTTGGATCTACAAAGATCAATCGATTATCAAAAATAATCGACAACTATTTTGGCAATGGATCAATTGTTTCATTTAAAAATGTACTACAAATGTCCTGATTTTAGCCACTCAAATGTAACAATTTTTTAATTTCCTTAGTCATCCATGAAAGCAGACACATTATCTTTGTGTTTTAGGCAAACCAAGATACACACACACACACACACACATCACCTTTGACTTTGGAAAAGCGCTGTCGACATTTTTGCCTCTTTCTGATATCTTGCAAAGCAAACCACTGCAGAGATGTGTGCGTAGAGCGTGTGTAAAACCATTCCCACTCAAAGTAAATCCCATACTTGTACTTGTGCTTAGGAAAATACCTACATACTCTCCATTAACTCTTACCATGCATACACATGCAACCTACTGGTAGAACAGTGAAACTACAAACAGCTATATCAGCCATATATCATCCACAGCCATATCATCTTGCTACATGCATCCCAAACAGGCAGACAAGCCGATGCCATGATGGAATGGCATGATAGAAAATAACTTGAGAACCACCGGTGTAAGTGAGCTGTAAGACTTAATGATTTAATACACGCATGTCCCCAGTGAGTGAAACAATTAACTTGCCACAGTTGGGTCTTGAACAAATTGACGCGATAAATGAAAGATCACTGTATACGCACAGACTTTTTACACCTATAGTTCTGTCTGTATTGACCAGTATATCACTAGAAAGCTGAGTCACCTGGTTCAGAAACCGTTGCAATGATTTCATAGTTCATTGCCAGCTACAGTGTCAATGGTTACGGTTTTTTAAAAATGACTTAGAAACGTCAACGGGCCGGATTAAAAGGCTTAATTAAAAGGCCAAACGAGCTGGATGTGGTTGTTTGCCCAGGTCTGCTTGGGAGATTAAAGGTTCACTATACCTGCTTATTTCTGTTTGTGCTGTCTCACAGACAGGCTGCTCTTACATAATTCAGGGACCGTTTTATTTAATGCAATAAGAATCCTCACTGTCAAACGTAGAGATGTTTCTCTGCGGGCCCCAATCCACATTTAGCTGGTCAGAGACATGCCACAATCGCATCCACATTATTTTATTAGTGTTCTGGTGATTAAACGTTGTCCTACCCCATCTAGTGTTGTTTTCCGTCTGCCCGTGGAGAGCTCAAATTTCTGCCCCCTTGGCACCATGTGTCCTGAGGAGAGAAAAAAAAAATAACACGCATACTCAGAATGGTCAACCTGAGCTGCTGCGTGCGCACTCTGTGTGGACGTGTCCCACACACTCAAAGCACATAAATCAAGACAGCAGCTGAATAAATGAGCAGGAAGCTTTACAGGAATGGATGTGGGGCTTGATACAGCAGAGCCACAATGGAGAGTGAGGGAAGTGGGGGTAGCACTCTTTTCATTGACGTTTAGGGGAATGTGCTGATTAGTGCAGTACAAACCAGTCAAACGCTGCTGGTTGTTGGTGGTGCATGGTGTAAGCTCTCTTGTAACCACGGTCACCTTGCTCTAGTCGGGTCTAGAACTGGTGGCAATTTGTCATCCCGGCCCAGATCAGGTTGCAGACATATGGTCCAACCAGGAGACAGCTGAGTGGAGGTAGGTGGAATCTCTCTTGTGTGTGTGTGTGCGTGTGTGTGTGTGTGGGGGGGGTTAAAAGCACTTCACTATGTTGTCTGACCATGCAGATGTGTGCATGCATGTAGGTCAACTTCATTTTGCTCTTTATTATGAAGGAACTATTGGCTGTATTGAATATATTTTTTACTCTTTTGCATGTTTCCCAGTATTTGTAATTTACACAGATAACAGTTCATGGGGGCGTTTTACATTTACAGAACCAATCACACTTTCACATACATAGGCATGCATCATGCTTTGCATCTGAGTGACAATAAGCAATAATGCACAGACAAGGTGGTAAATGGTGTAGTTTTAGTATGCTGATGCGTCATCTTATTTTTATGTCGGAATAATAAATATTTTAGCGCAACATGTCATAATCACCATTTGTATTATACAACAAGTACTCTATCATGTTGCTTTTGTATGCTTCCAGCAAGCAGCCTTATGTATCCTCTCCATAGTTTTAACATCCTCAGATGCCAACCACCTAAACTTAGTGTGGCATGATGCCTAACCTGCTTTCACTTTCTCACGTGGTAAAGTCTTCCACTTGAGCCATACTTGAATTATTGCACTTTTGCAATTTAGGTTCAAATGAAAGTTGCAATACACGCCTCATCTTTGAAACTATGCACATTTATGCAAATGACCATAGCGGCCTGTTAGCTGTGGGTTTTTGTTATTCCAGTGTGTCTGAACTGATCATCACTCCCAGTCTTAATTTCCCAAATCACATTCCTCTTGATTGCCCCGCTCCTGTGAGGCATCCTGTTGACATCTTTGAAATAAAAACCATAGCGCTATAGACCCACGATGACTACAGATCTGTTTGCAGTAATTGTTTACCAGAATCTCGGTCCAACTGGACCTGCTCTCATTAGACCCAGCAACAGAATGCGCTCAGCACGGCAGTCATTAGAGCCAATTAGATGCAAAGAGCGTGAGACTGACTGTATTGCATGCATGCATGCATGAACTCTTCTTTGGCTCGCCTTGGCTTGGTGCTGCTTTATTTTCCCTGATGATGATGGTTATGTGGGGTACAACAATGTGCCTCTTGGAACATTGTAAGCGCAGTGCACTGACTAATTTATATAACATTGAATAGGTTCTGCTCCTTAATGCAAAAAGCAATTAAGCATGATGGCATACCTTCAGCAGGGAAAAAAGATCTCACCCTGTCAGGATGTTGTAAATATGCTGCCGACTTGTCATATTTCTTCCCAGCTGGACAATGTAACTTTTACAGCGTGAATAGAGCTCCAGGTAAACACTTAAAAGTTTAGACTATCAATCTTATTTAGAGAGCTGCAATGGAATGCAATGACTGCACGCTCGAATAATTGGCTCGCTTTTCATTTCCTGAAAAGCCACTTTAAAAAAATATTCTTTTGGCAATTACATAGTTGAATAAGTGTAAATATGAGTGTCTGTGAGACTGACTACACTGTTCCAGGCATACATAACCTTGGTAGCACCTTTATTCCGGTCCAGAAGGTCCGACTCAAAAGGAAACATACTCTAACTGAATCAGTTTCTCCCATGGGAAACAATGCTTTTCCAGTTAATTTGTTCCAAACACACAAAAATATTGGTAATGGTTTATTTTTATTTGAACATGAAGGTAATGTGACAATGTAGTAAAATAGTACTCAAGTTCTTATCAAGGTAAATCAATTACATCCATCCATTTTCTATGCCGCTTACCCTCATGAGGGTCGCGGGGTATGCTGGAGCCTATCCCAGGTGACATTGGGCGAGAGACGGGGTACACTCTGGACTGGTCACCAGCCAAACGCAGGACAGCAATTATATAGTGGTCATAATAAATAATAATAAATGGATGGAACAGAACGTAGTCAGACTGTGAGTGAGTACAGACAATGTGCTCACAAAGGAATGAAGAGTTACTAATTGTAGTAGTGGTTAGACATACTGTAGCATTGAACATACACAGTAGATCAGGACTCTTGTCCCTTGTATTTTGTAAACATCAACTGGAAACATTAAAACAAAACATATTTTTATAGTTTTACAATTACAATGTCACACACAGAAAACAATTAAAAATGCATTTTTATTTATATATAGGAACAGTTTGAAAACACATCAGATTGTTGTGGACCAGGAGGAACCCAGGTCCCACTGCACCAGCGTAGGTTCTGACAATGGGTCCAAGGATTTCAAACGGATACCTAATAGCAGTCATGGGGCCATTATCTAACCTGTACAAGTCTGTGCGTCCTTCCAGGGATTTGCCTCCCCAGACCATCACTGACCCACCACCAAACCGGTCATGCTGAATGATGTTGCAGGCAGCATAATGTTCTCCACGGCATCTCCAGACCCTTTCACGTCCTGGATGTGAAGGGTCTGAAAGGGTCCTGGATGGCACATCAATATGTACCGTTGCAAGACTGTTTGCTGTGTCTCCCAGCACAGTTTCAAGAGCATGGAGGAGATTCCAGGAGAGCTGGACAGGGCCGTAGAAGGTCAGAAATCTCGGTATCTGCTCCCTTGTGCATGGAGGAACAGGATGAGCACTGCCAGAGCCCTACAAAATGACCTCCAACAGGCCACTGGTGTGAATGTTTCTGACCAAACAATCAGAAACAGGCTCCATGAGGGTGGCCTGAGGGCCCGACGTCCTGTAGTGGGCCCTGTGCTCACTGCCCAGCACCCTAGTGCTCGATTGGAATTTGCCATAGACCACCAGAATTGGCAACTGCGCCACTGGTGCCCTGTGCTCTTTACCGATGAGAGCAGATTCAACCTGAGCACATGCGACAGACGTGAAAGTAGATGCTGTGGAGAACATTATGATGACTGGTTTGGTGGTGGGTCTGGGAAGGCATATCCCTGGAATGACACATAGACCTCTACAGGTTAGATAATGGCACCCTGACTGCTATTAGGTATCGGGATGAATTCCTTGGACCCATTGTCAGAACCTATGCTGGTGCAGTGGGACCTGGATTTCTCCTGGTCCACGACAATGCCCGACCTCATGTGGCTAGAGTATGCAGGCAGTTCCTGGAGAATGAAGGAATTGATACCATTGACTGGCCCCCACGTTCACCTGACCTACATTATGTCCATCCGGCGCCGCCAGGTTGCTCCTCAGACTGTCCAGGAGCTCAGTGACGCCCTGGTCCTGAGTTGGGAGGAGACACCATCCGTGGTCTCATTAGGAGCATGCCCCAACGTTGTCAGGCATGCGTACAAGCACGTGGGGGCCACACAAACTACTGAGAATCATTTTGAGTTGCTACAATGACATTTTGGCAAAATGGACCAGTCTGCTGCATCATTTTTTCACTTTTATTTTTGGGGTGTCTTTGATTTCCCCCCTCTATAGGGTGATCATTTTCACTTCTATCAAATTATGTGGCATCATTTTGTTACTTTTGATCTGATGTGTTTTCAAAGTGTTCCTCTCAGTTTTTAGAGCAGTGTATATATACTGTATAGGAGACGAGAGATCTATACCTTCATTTTTTGCTGAGTTGTTTCTTAAATTCACTAGTGTTTCTCATCATTATCAAAATGTTGGAAACTTTTTTGGCTCCATTGTGGGTTATTTTGCAGATATGATTAATAAGACTGTAACTGTCTTAGTTATAAAACAACTACAGAGTCAACCACTGATGACATCACAGATGGGCGATGGAGCTGTGGGACGTGTAGTTCCAGTGTCCATTGCTAGCATGTTAATAGGCTTCTAACAAGAATGTTGTGATAAAAATTGTGCAGTGCATTAATACCATGCGCCTAATTGGACGCTAACTGGAAAATAAACATAAACAGAGGCAACATTTTGGCGTAGTTAAACATAGAAAAATTGTTCACGACCTTGTAAATAATATTTTTTGACTTTTGTGTCAGTCATTGATGACCACGTGGTTGTGACAGACACGCCATACAACCTTTTGATTGACAGCTGGAATGTTTGGGATGGTTGAGTACAATGACAGAATAAGGCCAATGTTTGTGCAATCTCCACAGAATAGCCACCCTTTAGTTGCGTGCTTTGTAGGAGAGCAAAAAAAAAACCCTTCCACATCCTCATCCAATCCATATTTAATCTTGGATAACACAGTGATCCCATTTAAACATCTGATAATATAATCTGATAATGTCTTGTTAAAATTAAAGTGGAACTACAGTTGTGATACAATAAACAGATTCCCTGGGGAATTATTCATCTGGCTGAGAGGATGGAGCACTCGTATAAGTATTCGAGGGGTCTACAAATCAATGGCTCTGGATTGCACTTTTGGTCAATAATACAGAAAGCTTTGTAGAGTAAGTGAACTTCTGCACTACATTTGAAGCCCATTTCTCTTTAATGACAACAACTGACCCATTCCAGGCAAGGTGCGCATGTACAGTTCATCTATGATGTCGATGACTGATTGCCGAGCTTGCCCCTGGAGGACTTGAGCCATTATTTAGTCCGATCAGCTTCGGTTTCGTGTGAATTTAAGTGTTGGCTGCTGTCAGGTAGAACTTAAATCTATGGATTGATTTGTTAATAGATGCTAATGTAATAAAATACAAGTTACTGCCATTGTTTATGTCTCTGGGTTTGTACATTCCAGCCTCACATCCTTCCTCTTTGCATAGGTTGAAACATAAGATCTGCTGAATTGCAACGACTGGGTCTAATGGAAATGGGGTACGAATGGAACTTGCTCGCTCAGGCTATATTGTTCCACTGGCGTCCCAATCTGTTTCTCTTGCGTCAGCTTGTGACCTTCCCAAGGAAAAAAGGAGTTCCTTCTCGTCGTGCTTTGTTCCTGTGCAGTAGGGTGGACTGGGTTGAGTGCTTTATCTCAAGTTTTTCTCTTAAGGAAAAAAACAGAGGGAAGCAGTAGTTCTATCTGTACTATTTGGACTATAGGCTCAACAAAGGAAGACAGTTGCAAAATCCCCTAATCTGCCTTTCCTAAAAATGTCCCCCTGGGGAACAATAAACGTGTAATAAGCAAATAAACCTTCTAACCATAGGAGGAAATAAACAGGAAAGCTCAGAATCATAAATTAATTCTTCCTTTGTGAAGTTGCCGTCAACTGTGGCGTTCAATGAATATTTAAATGTAGCTGATTAAGTTTGCAACACAGCAGGTGGAGTCACTCATCAATATTAGACTGATCCAGTTTTTTGAGTGACAGTTGCAGTTGGTTTTGAATAGAAGCCCAGTTATTGTTTTCCAACTGAGGTAACACAAGGTATACATTTTGGACTCCCAGTTGCATCTACAACCACATTAAACCTTGATGTGCAGAACACATAATCAGGGCCCCGTTATTTCCGCATCAAAGGAATCGCGGACTGAATTTCGGAATTGGCCGACAAAAACGGAATTTGCTGTTAAATGCGGAATCTGGCGGAATTTGACATTTGAATTAAATGCCGACCTCGTGAGGAGAAGGAACGTTCGTGTGTGGAATTGTATATCTGGCGGACAGGTAAATCGTGGCGGTATGTCATTACAAACACTAAGGTACCCGCTCCGATGTTGAAATGACGACAAAATCGGTGAAAGTTGGCGGAACCTCCCCTTAGCTCAACTTCCGCTAGCTTTCTTCCATTCACACTTTGTGAATGGAAGCGGTCGTGTGTGCAACTCGGATATGATGAGTATATTTTTACCGTGTTGTGTTTTACCGCTTTCATGTAAGGAGCGTTTTACAATGCCCAGTAGCGACTTGCAGGTTCTGAGTCAAAAACGATAAGCAGCATGTGTATTTTTGCACCTAGCTCGTATTAGCCGTGATGAGACTTTCTCACACGCAGAACATCCTTCCCACCTTCAAAATAAGAGCGCGGTTTGACACATGTTTAACTGTAAACAAAATAAGTTTCATAAAAATATCTCACTCATGCAGTTGGATTTGCATGAGTGGCTACATCTTCCTTAATCACGAGCACAGATTTAACAGTTTGTTGATTTTGTAGCAATGTGTGCAGAGACTGACTTCCCATTAGAAAAGGTTTCAATTACTGGGTTAAATTGTCGTATGGTGGATTGCATCAGTAAATGTTTTTTTTGCACTTAATTAACTGACCTTTTACTCTCTTAATCCAAAAATCACACAAACTATGCTGGTAAAAAAATAAATGTAAAATGTAAAAAAAAATGAATTCTAAAAAAATAAAACGGAATTTGGGAAAAAATAAAACGGATTTCATAGGTTTCTGTATAAATGGCAACATTCATGGCTTTGTCTTCAGATGCAGCCTTAAACATATACATTTCTAGAAATAGTAGTAATAGCTAGTAATTTACAACTCCTGGCCACCCTTTTAATTTCATATTTGTGTTCAGTTTGTGCCTCATCATCTTAAGATAGGATTCCATTACTGTCACTTTAATTAGGTCCATCAGGAAGGAATCATGATGTGTGTTGATTTTTAGTGTAGGCAAAGTTTCTTTGTGATGTTGGAATCACACAGCAACAAGCCAAGAGTGATGAGTGTCATTTGTGGGTCCTATTCTGAGAGTAAATAAAGCTGTTCAACTTATTGTCACCTCTCCCGTGTAGCCCCTTAGCCTTGATGCACAAGTTCTTCCTGACCAAAGACTGGCAGAATTGCAAACAAAGCTGTGGCTGTGGCTGGTGATGCCACTCTGTTTTTATTCTAAACTTGTATTGGTACTATATTTTGCCTGTGTATACCTTTGCATGTTAAGTTGCTGTGTGATGATTTTAGTGTTCTTTCTTAGATGACACTGAGTCAGACTTTTATGTATTATTATTATTACTCGTAATCACCTCTTGTGGGTTCCTATGGGTTCACAAGCTCTTTGTGAGTTGTCTTATAGCTCATGATTCACTCCTAGCTCATGATTCACACAAGAGCTACCTGTTCCTCGTGGATTTGTGCGGCACAGTATGCCATTTTATGACATGGACATGCGCGGTATGTTCCAGTGCGGCTAATATATGGACAAATATATGCATCTTATACACTGGAAATTAAGGTATATTATGTCTATGCCTCTGCATGATGACAAATTCTTAATGAGAGGACTTAGAATTTAGAAACGTCCGTGTCATTACGTGCAAGACATGCATACATGCTGCAGTCAGCAACACTAAGTCATACTCGGCTGGCAATTAAATCTTGTAAGGGATTTGCACTGAATGAGTAGCAGCAACGCATTCCACATCATCTACTGTTTATCTGATCCCCGCTGCAGTAGGCAGTGAATGCAATTTGATTGGAACAGCAGTTATTCTCCTTGTAAGCCTTCCAGTCAATGTACCCAGCTCACTGATGTGACCTAACTCATGGCTCTGAATTGATTGCATTGCCAAGTGGACGCATACTGACGCAAACAAAGGAAGAGATAATTCCTACATAAACACGCTGTAGATATGTTTATTTTTTATTGTCTGGGATTTTGCTGATTGATGGTGACTAGAAATCAGTTCAGCCGAGGAGACAGACCAGATTGGGTTGGTGCTAATCATTTTGGGAGACGTCTGATGCTTGATTGGCCACTATGGTTCTATTAGTTTGGGGGAGCAGATGGTGGCTTTTTTTCTTTTTTGCTACGACATGCGTCATGGGTCTTTGAACATTTTTAAAGGGATGATGATATTTGAATTTTTCCTAGATTGTGCATACAGTATTGTGCTGACACGCGTATTCTTCCATCTGCAGGTTGCGCACAGTGAGTACACTGGATGTTTCTAGACTACGTGCACACTGACGGTCGGCCATATTTCACAAATGTTGACTTTCATAGAGCCAAATACTTCCTTGCAACTTGGGGGTGGATTTTTTTTTTTTTGTAAGGGCCGACTTGTGCCTGAATTGACAAATGAGTGAAAATTACGTTGATCCTGTTTGACCAATTCCATAGCCAAGGGTTGTACATTAAAGCAATGGTTCTCAACTGGTAGGGACCCAAAAGAGGGTCTTTGAGCATGAACGGATGATGCCTGCATATGACAGTCCAGTCCGGAGCACTGGACTAGAATGCTCCTTTCCAGTCTTGTAGGCTTCCTTACATAGATACACTCGCCTGCACTCTATTGTATATTTTGTGCCATTTAATATTTAATCAAGCTTTTTTCAGTTATGTTATGTAAAGACTCATTTTTTCCCCTATTTATCAACATACGAAAATGTGGGTCCTAGGTTAAGACCAGTTGAGAGTGGCTGCCATAAAGCAAATGGCCATTAAAGCTGGGGAGGTAGCATTTTTTTCTTTGTTGCAAAGTAAAGAAGGAATTTCCCTTAGTGGCCTGTAACACACTAGTTTAAACAAAATAGACTTATGATACCCCACAGCACCACACACACACACACACACGCACACACACGCACACACACCGCCACATAAGTGTGATTGGGTGATTTCTGCTCGGTCATCGTGATTGGCAAATATCAATGAGGGCGTCTCATTTAAATTGCTGCCCACTTCCTGCTTCCCAAACACACTAGCTTCAAACAATGCCTTTTGTGCTGTCATTGTTTCCTGCCCTTTTTGCTAGTGCTGCACTCCTACGCTTGCATAAGGATTTCCGTGTAGATTGATGGAAGGGGAAGAAGCTCCCAAGAATAGCCAAACTGCCAAATCAATGATCTGACCGAATCACGTGTTCCACATATTCTTTACACATGTTTTTGTAAACAGAGCAAACAGGTGCGATTATGCCCCTTCCTCAAATAGTATTGCACCCACCCACACACATATCTCATCTCCCCTCCAGAAAAAGCTGGTCATTTCACATGATGGCTTCTTTGAATAACCAGCTAACCTCTGAGCCTGCAACTATTATAAATATGCCTGACCTCGGTGGTCCCAAATGACATCATGCACTTTTTTTTAATTCCTGGGTCTAATGCTTGTAGTTATACCTTGTGACCAGTTGGTGGCACTGTTCCCCCTGGAGGCCAGTTGTATGACAGTTTCATATCCCTATGGAGCCTCTTTTGTCATTCTGGCTCCAGTGCCGCACTGCCATAACCACTAAGGTTATTTATACCCGCTGTGGTCTTTATCACATTTACAGACAAGGCTGCGCTGACTGAAAGCCACAGAAACTACTGTACTGTTACTGTGGAAGCATACAAGGTTGCAGAGATTAGATGACACCAGCCGTTTATCCATGTGTATGCTTTTTGCCTTGGTAATCTCACTCATAGAGTGGGTCAACTCACATGGGTCTATTTTTAGATCAGGCAGTTGCGTTCTAGTGTGTTTCTGTGTTGAGGCGTGGCTTTGGGTAATAAGGTTCAGAGTCATTTGCTTGCTGGCAATCAAGGAACCTGAGAGGAAATTGCTACAAAAGGACAAACCGTGCCGACTCCTAATAACGGTAATAGTACACCATACATAACCACCAGATGTCTTTTATAAAGTGAGATAGATAGCACATGCTTGCAATCAGGGGTACAAGTTTGCCACGTTTGTAAAGTGGCTGAATTGCACAAACATATGGTAATGTGGGCCGCACGGTGGCTGAGTGGTTAGCACATTGGCCACACAGTCAGGAGATCTTGAAGACCTGGGTTCAAATCTCCGTTGGGAATCTCTGTGCGGAGTTTGCATGTTCTCCCCGTGCGTGTGTGGGTTTTCTCCGGGTACTCCGGTTTCCTCCCACATTCCAAAAACATGCATGTTAGGTTAATTGGTGACTCAAAATTGTCCATTAGAGTGTAAATGTGAGTGTGACTGGTTGTTTGTCTATATGTGCCCTGCGATTGACTGGCGACCAGTCCAGGGTTTACCCCGCCTCTCGCCCAAAGTCTGCTGGGATAGGCTCCAGCATCCCCGTGACCCTAATGAGGATAAGCGGTACAGAAAATGAATGAATATGGTAATGTTGTAAATGTAACACTCTGCATACTCACAAGATGCAAACAACGGTCCTTACAGGACAGATCAGTTGATGTTCAAAAGCAGCATCTTTGATCGGACCCCCACTTGTCTGGCATGTGAGTGTGGAATGTCAGTGAAAACCAGAACAAACTCAGTCAATCTCTGAGCGAGAACATGCCGGTAAGACTGTTGATCAAACACGGATCTTTTTCTTTTTTGGAGCTAGCCAGGTGACGTTTCCTCATTGTTGGTCAAGCTGAGAAGATGCTTGTGTAAAGTGGAAAACCACATTGTTGTTTGGCTGTCTGTACTTGACAGATGCTTGAAATCATGGAGGTTATTGGAAGGGAACAAAGAACTTGCAGTGGTGTGTGTATGTGTGCTACTTTTGCGATGTGTCTAAGACTGGAAGATCTTAAAGTCCATGCATTACACTAAAGCATAGACTTGCAAGCACCAATTACCTTCTGATCTAAGGCTTTTGTTGGCGACCTCTAAAACCTCTCACACACTTTTTCTATGAGACCTATTTTCAGTTTACTCAGTCCGTGTTCTCATGTGGCGTGAACAGGAGAGAAGGCTCCCAGACTTCACATGCTATCGATGAGCTTTGATCAGTCCCTTTGGATCGCACAGGCAGCTCATCCACACAAGCCTTGCTGTCAGGACGTGCTAAGCATAGGCGTTCTATCCTTTAATTACTCTCATTTCAGCTCTATTTTTAATGCACATTTGCTGCCAGATGCTGTTTATGCACAGATAGTCTTTGTTTTCAAGGATACGAATGATTGTTTCTCTTCCTCCTATATGCTCGTCTGTGCATGCTTTTGTATCAAACTATGACATCAGGCATTCTAATTGTTTCCAGAGCTGGCAAGGGCTGAGTTTTCATTTTATTTTCCATTTCTTAGCACAGGTCCCAGACTCTAAAGGCAAGGCACACAATGTTAAACGGGACATGATGTCATGTGGACAGTGGACGAAGACTCACAATCTTGTGACCAAGTTTCCAGGAAACGACACGCTTCCACTGTCATTTCCTGTTATCGTTTAATGGACTGTTTGATTCGATTCTCTTTGCAATCAATGGCAAAGTCTTCATTTTTTCTTTCTCCTGATACATTCTAAAACTGCATCTGTTTGCTCACAGCTGACCTTCATATGCCTCCTTGATATGCTGCCAAGAGTACTCATTTTTTTAAAAAGGAAAAGACGGGAGGACTTTCCATCATATGCAATGGGAACAGAAATGCAGAGCGACCATATGTATTGAGTTGAAGAAATGCTGTTTTATGAGCGAGGGCCTCTGCTTGGAATTCTCAATGACATCATTCCCGAGCCAAGAGGCATGGAGGCAGAACCCGGGAGATGGAGTTGGCTTTTTCCAGACAGGATGACTAGACAGGGTTGTAACACAAGAAGTGGAGATGCAGAGGCAGGCAGACTAAGATTTTCTCTGGATTGTGTCCTGTAGTAGTTGCTGACCATCTAATATAAATCAGCTTTAAATGCAATTCTTTTAATTGGATCATTTTAACACATCTCTCCCGACAGAACTTTGCTAATCCAACCCTTGTGTGCCTCGCTGAAACATTTATAACAGGCGCAGGGCTTATGAATGTCAAAGCGAGCCTCTGATAGTTATTCTCATCTCCTTCCCAAACAAATAAACTTTGCTGGTTTTCTGATCCCGGTGGTCTTTTAGGATAACAACGCCTGCACCGAGGCCGCTATCATAACGCACATGTTCGGAAGTCTGGCTGCTCCTCTTGATTAAATAACCGCTTGTATTACAGCGTCTTCAATGGACTTTTCTGATGGGTAATGTTTTATTTACTGCCACTTGGGAGAACAGCGATTGCGAGTCGAGGGGTTGTGTGATAAGCGAGATCTGTAAGTTGACTCTTGGAGGATTTAGCATTCGCAGCTTTAGGCACCAGCGAGCAGGGCTGAGGTCCCAAACCGAAACAGATGGGTCGGCCGGTTAATGCACATCGTCGCCGTGACTCCATTGACTGACCTGCTCAGTCTTTCCCTCTCTCATGTTTTGAAGTTGGCCACTAATTACACAAGCATAGACTGGTCCTCCTATAAACTTCCAGTTTCCTGTGCCTGTTGTCATTAGATGGAAAATACTTTGACTCAGGGGCAGTTGGACCCAACCCCCCTCTCTCTCAGGGGTGATTAGTCTTCAGCTCCGTCTCCATAACAAAGTCTGCCAAGGGGTCAACCGCGAGCATGAAGGTGGAGAGAAATTCTTGGAATCTTTGCAGAGATGCATGGCATGGTTTTCTTGCGGGGGAAAGTCATCCGTGAAATTGGTAACAAATGAAAAAATCAGAAAGTGCTACTCCACTATTATTTATTTATTATTTTGGAGATGAAAGACACTGAAACCACTCTAGTTCTTTTCTTAGTTCTCACTGTTCAGCCTTGAGAGGCCCTATTATTAGAGGTACGTGCTTCAATCTCTACCCACTAAGATCAGCTAACAGAACATTTGGCACAACATCACTTCATACTTTGTCTCTTTTCCCGTTTACCTAGTTTTCTTAACTACCCCTCCTTCAACTCTTCTTTTCCCATTCTTTGATAACGCTCCGGAAAATGGTGATTTTCTTGCTTCCTCTGCCATGGGGTCATTTGTGTGTGTCCCTTCCCTTCAGGATGAAAGATTTGCTAGAGGATTTGTTTTTTCATCCTCTTCTTTCTCTTTCTACCCAGCTACACTAACACCGCCTAGTCCCCCATCCTCTACTCCGCCCTCTTCAATACCGCTGAGGGTCTGGCAGAAACACACACTCCCCGGCGTCCAAGCCTCCATCCCCCTCACACTCCTCGCTGCCCGGCATGACGAGAACACAGGAAGAAGGAGCAAACGAAAAGTGCTCTGTCTGTCAGAGATTACAGACTGCCACCTAACACTGACCATGCCCGCCTACCTCCTATTGGGAGCAGTTCATGCCTGGCCACGGGATGGCTATGTCTGCACGGAGCGTGGAGCTGCAACCAGCTATAGCAGATGGCACTTTGGCGATGTATTTGTCCAGTAGAGAAAGCTTCTAGGCAGCAATCAGGACTTTTGAGGCAGTGATGTTTAGTGATGTGCCTTGCTAGTGGCGGCCAGTATGTGGTGTTTGCAGTGTAACTCTGAGAAGACTCAGTCCCTGCTGGAGCTGGAGCTAAATGGCTGGTAAGAGAAATAGGAGTCAAACGGGAATATGTCTGTTTTTAGTCTTGTTGCTTGTGTGCATGTGCATGTGTGTGTGTGTGAGAGAGAGAGAGAGTTGGGGGGGGGGTGCATGAGTTATGCTGTCACTGGATGACGTTGACCTCATAAAGCTTTGTTTATTAAACAACAGAGAGATGCCCTCTGTGTGTTTTCAAAAACAGCTCAAATCATGAGCTTGTTCTTCATTATCTGACTAATGTGCGGGTTTTGTTCAGATAGATTGACCATTCCACTGGGAATGGCTTTTCTGAGTCACTGTATGTCATCGTGGTGTGTTTGGTCCAACTGTACCGACTCCATATGCAAGCTGTGGATTGTTCTCCCTGCTCGGCTGAAGGGCATTCCTGTGGCATGTCGCGTCCCTCCCGCTTCCTGGACATGCCTGCATGCTTTTTTTAAAAATAGCTAGATCCTCAAGGGCAGGTGCTGGAGTGAACACAGAAGGATGGTTTCATTATTCCACACTGGGAGATCATCGACTCTGCTGTTGTTGTTATTGTTGTTGTTGTGTTGAGTCTTGACAGAAGGGAGGAAGCCTGCCTTGACTCAGACAGAATGAGGTCTGGTAATTAATAATAGAGCAGTATTGATATGTGATGACTTTAAGAAAGGACAGCCCACTTTTCACACTCACATTTTCTCAACAGTGCCTCATTTCAAGATTAAATCCGCCGGGCAAAATCTAAACCGCAACCAGTTTTGGGATTTTTTTCGCATGATATGATGTAATTATCTGTGTGACGGAAAGTTCTACAGACTGTAGAAACTTTTGCAAGGAAAGATTGGTTCAAAAAAATTGGTGTTCTGACACCCAAACGGTTACTTATGTTATTAGTAAAATGTCACATCTGGACCCCATTCAGAGCCGTTTAATATTAAACATCTGCTTGTAGACATTATCGGCTTACAGACAACATTAGTCTTTAAAGCCAATCTACGTGCTTCACCGTTGTGTAACACATTAGGAATTCAAGAGTTCCAAACCTTCCTGTTTAATGGGTGAGATTGACACATTCCAGCACATTTGGAGATGCTTGATGGCAGTTTTTTGATTTGTAGGCCCACAGTCTTTGCACTTTGGTCGACTTTGTTACAAGCTCCCACAGAGCAATTGTCAAGCTGTTGATCTTCGCAGCTTCCCTGTTTGCATTCACATCAAATGGGCGGCTTGCACTCTTTTTGCTCTCCTCTTATAGCCATTACGAAATAAGCAGTTTGTGAAACTGTGCCTTCTCACCAGGTTAGTATGCTGTGAGGTCTCCTACCTCTCCACCTGAGGAATCCATTCCCCTTACCTGTGCTTGTGAGGGCCGCTGCATGCATCTTTATTTATGAGCTCTCTGCAGAGAAAGAACATCTGCTTTTGTTGTCTTTGGAAGGCATGTGCGCGTGCGGGTCCAGCAATGTGATATTGAGGTGCTGCCAAATGTCACGGTAAAAAAGTTCTAGGGTGAGCAGAGAGACGAGGGCAGGCAGCCTGGATTACATTTGTACAATATGTTATTTTCATGTTATTACTCATACTTCTTAACCTCATTCTGCGGTGAATGATGTGTACTGTACTTCCTTTGCAATCATACCTCAAAACCGCCACTTTAAAGTCTTTTCTGGGCACACTCCTTGTAATTTCATGAGGTATTAAAATGCATGGCCAAGTAAGCTACAGTCTACATTTCTGTAACATAAAATCATGAAGTTAGCTGCAATTTTTTTTGTATCCTTTTAACTGCCTAAAGGCTGCTAGGTTTCCTGTTTATAAAAGGTTTCCGAGATGCAATTAGTGCAGTAAATGAATGGTAATCCCCCAGCCGACACATTGTATCAGGCTGCATATTGAAGGATATTTAGTAGAGAGTCAAGTGGGGGATCAACTAATTCAAGACTCTGCTTGTGCATCTGAGAGGCAGCAGCTCACAGTTCCTCTGTAGCTGCAGCCTGCTCTTTATTAACCTTCCTTTATTCCCAGACCTCCTGTAGATGTTACTCCTCTTTTCCGGGATGGAGGAATGTTTCTCCCTCAGGTCCAACTGAGAGAATTGGCTGAGGCCTGGGCAAGCAGTCTGAGCCTATTTGTTGAGAGGGGGGGGGGGGTCCCTCTTTCCCAGGTCCCTCTTTCCCGTGACTGCAAATCACTGCCAGCCGAGCTGTTTATCCATACCGGCATCGGAACTAACAGCAGCTTGTGGTGGATAAAAAAACAGTAGTTGGGACACACACCACTGCTTGCTGATATAGGGGAGTTGTTACAGTATCAGAGATTGTGTGCAAGGAGACATTTCGCTCACATTTATAGCTTTAAAGTATTCCATTACTGTTCCCAAGCATATACAGAGACCGCCCTGCTCTTTTGCTGCTATTCCCCGCCCTCTTTTCCCCTCGGCATCCATTTGAGTCAAGAACACACTCTTTGCATGCTGCATACGTTTCCATTTATTTCTGCCTGTTTTCCATCACTATAAGAAACTGGCTGCATCGAGCACGAAATGGAAGCAAAGATGCAAACTTTTCCCTTCAGAAGAAAAACAAGCCAGAGTTGAGGTTGTTTTAGCTATTACAACTTCAAATTTTCAGAATGAAACTCACCCTTACATTGACCTATAATGTTGTTAAGACGAACAGACAATGTTTATTTCAAATATATAGTGTATATACTGTATATCTACACACACGCACACACACACACGTGTGACAGGGGATGCCTCTTTTCTGTAGTAGCTAATGTATTTTTGCTGTCCCGTGGGAGTATGTCATGCTTTACAGATGTTTCGGACAGCCCTTGTTATTTGGGGGAGCCAGAGGTTTGCTTCTTCATCCACATGGTCTTGCAAAAATCCTCATGCTATTTTTTGTGATGCTGCTTCAAATGCGCAATGAGATTGACTGAATTGAGCCTCCCCTGTTCTGTGCCACCACAGGAAGCTTGTGCATGACAAGTTGTGGACTTAGCTGAGATGTCATTTTTGGACTTAACAAAAAATATTGCCACACCGTTAACATCGCTTGTACTCCAACTCCATACTGTTGTTGATCACATTTGCTCTTTCCGGGCGCTTCTGGATGGAAGCGCTGGAGCGTCTAGAATGGACTGCTTTTTTATTAGTGCTTCTATCAAATATTTTAATGTAGGCTGATTCTGCTGACACTCGTTTTTTTTAATGATATTGGATTAGGACATCCCTAAATCATTTGATGGCATTGTAACTCAAACCATAATAATACCTTCCTATTTGGCCCGTTTATTTAGAGTCTCACCAATTTTGATGAATACTCTTTATACCCTACGTAGTCACAATGAAGGTGGAATGAATGAATGTAAATGTCTGGTTTATTTCTGAATACTTAAAGTGCATTTTACAAATTCTGACTGCATTCTGAGTGCATTCCAAATATTGAGACCCATACTAAAAAATTTCTAGATGGACCCAAAGTATACAAATATTGAATGGCATTTGAAAGGTATTCTAACTGCACTCTGACTGCATTCTAAACATTCTTAAAGTATTCCAACAGCATTCCAAGCATTTTGATCGGATTTCGGAAAAAAAATCCAGACACAGCCAGTTGCCGCTGAAACATCTCTATGAGTGTCGCCATATACACATCACTTCGTATGCCAAGGAAAAAAGTT
>QODF01000033.1:461684-483791 GCA_024372805.1 Oostethus manadensis | reverse complement strand
CCCCCCCCCCCCCCCCCCCAGCGGTCGCCACTGTGGACAGTGCAGAGATCCTCGGAAAAAAAAGAGCTGATACCCAAGAAGTTCACTGAAACGACACCACAATTCACATCACGTCGTGCAGCCAAGGAAAATAGGAGCCAAGTTTCCGAATTTCAATTCCTCTCCCGAATATGATGCAAATTTTTAATCTTTGTAATTCCGGCTAGTTCCGCTTGATTCGTGCTGGTAATGGGGGCTGTAAAATCCCCCCTGTGCAAAATTGACTGGAAATAGGTTTTGTATTTTTAGTACAATCCTGCTTATTTCCTTAATGGCAAAATAAAATAAGTGGTAGTGGCCTAAAACATTGCAAGTACTTAACTTTTCAGTGTTGTTTAGTGTCCCCTGTTGCTTGAATAATACACTCTGTTATTGTGCACACCATCCCTTAAAGCAGTGTTTCTCAGTTATTTTCTGTCACGCCCCACCTAGGGGCCCGAAATGTTGCCCCCCATGTGAAATACTATTGAATACTGATATGTATTTATTTATCTGTACAGTACAAATTGAACTTGAAACTGAAACCAGGAAAATGCAACAAAATGGAGAAATGGGTTGTGTTGGTGCAGCTCTATTAAAGCTGTTGTTGTGTGCCAATGTGCACTCGCAACTTTGCAAGTACCTACTAGAGATTGGGTTTAAACCGTGTTGGGGTCTTCTCCATTGCTGGTAATAATGCAGGAGAATTAATGCCTGTGCTACTTAACAGCATGTAATCCCTATTTCTATCCAAACAACAGCTCAGCTCTTGGAACCGGATTTAGCAATTCCTGCTGCTTGATTGTGACGCTAGCTTTCTGCCACACACACAAGTTAGGGAGCTTTTAATTAATTAATTGTCATGCTCTAAGGAGGTTTGTTTACATTAGATGTAAATTTCAGAACCCGTTTTTTTTTTTTGCATGCTGCTTTGTTCATCTTAAGGCCCATATATTTTTTCACTGTCTATATCACATTGGAAATTCTATAACAGATACACTGTTCAAGTTCTGAGGACTTTATGGCTTCACACCAAAAACCCTTAAGTGTTGGTGCATCAGAGGAGCCGTATCAATAGACGCCACATTTATTATTTACACATCAATCTTTTAAGGGCAGTGTGTACAAGGGTACATTTCTTGCTGCTGTAAAAATATGGCATTTTTACTCATCTGTTTGTCTGGCTTACATACACATTTTGTCCTTTTCTATGCTGCACAAACATTTAAAACCGTGTTCATCTTCCCTTATTGCCTCAGCTCGGGTCACTGTTGACAGCAGGCTGCTGTTGCAGCATGTTGATGCCAGGCTGACTAATGAAGGAAGTGGACTGTGTACACTGCAAGGGTGTGTCAAGTCACAGCTCAAACATATTTGCTCCAAACACGGACTGCACTGTACCACGCAGCAGGAGAAATGCTAAGCGTAGCGTTATTGAGCAGATGGTTGCAGCATTGCCCGCTGAAGTCGTATTTGCTCTGGTATTCTATTCAGAATTGGACTTTGAGATGAACAGCGTGACGTCGCTCTGGCAAATATCACACAACTCCTAGGAGTTGCTGATTGGCTCTTTAGGTGGCATAAAGAGTTGTTTCCTGGAGGAGCCTCTGTACTCTGGACCTGACTTGACTAACAGAATGGTGGACAAAATATGGAGGAAGAGTTGGCAGTTCATAGAAAACAGAAGATCCTTTCGCAATAAACCGTCACGTTGTAATTCAGCTGAATGTAAGAGTGAGTGAGTAACCGTTTTTTTTCTTCACTATATCTCATCATACGTCTTCCTGTGAGCTCACAGCTGACTGGATGTTCTATTTGTAAGAATGCATGAGTGACACTCGTCTTATTTCTGAATGTAAAAACTTGTGCAGCTGTCAGTATTTGAACTAAATATCAGGTTGTAGAATCAGACTCCCCTTGTCTCTGTGTTTAAAATCAAAAACGTACTTTGTCATTATTTGTGAAAATATACAATCAGGAAGGTATATGCTTCCTTTAATGTCATATTTGCATTTTTATTTGGTCATATATTTCCTATATTCATCAATGTCCTGGCCAATATAAAAGATCAGAATCACTGTTTTTTTTAAGGTATTGATTTTGCCAAACGATAAAGCCCCTCAATCCTTTCTCTATCTGTTTGCAGTGTGGAAGGTGACGGACGATCCAATGAGAGTGGCCCTTCCCTGGATGCAGGAGCCAGCTATGGCCAAGGCCCGGTGACCCATGGGTTGGCCATCAGCCCAGACCGTTTTGATAGCTCCCTCTACAGCCACGGGGTTCAACCTGGGCCCCAGAGACCTCGCCGGCCCAAGCTCCAGCACTCGCAGTCCATCCTCCGAAAGCAGGCGGAGGAAGAGGCCATCAAGCGCTCTCGTTCTCTCTCTGAAAGCTATGAGCTCTCTGCTGACCTCCAGGACAAACAGGTATAGACAGAAAGGACTTGACAGCCACGCCTGCGAAACAATTAATGAGAGCCTCTGTGGGACTCTTGACTGTCTTTTTTCTAGGTGGAGATGCTCGAGCGCAAGTATGGCGGACGATTCATAACTCGACATGCGGCTCGCACGATCCAAACTGCCTTTCGCCAGTATCAGATGAACAAGAACTTTGAACGTCTCAGGAGCTCTATGTCTGAGAACCGCATGTCCAGACGCATTGTTCTCTCCAACATGAGGATGCAGCTATCGTTTGAGGGTGCAGAGAAAGTACACAGCTCCTATTTTGAAGGGAGGCAGGTGTCCATGACGGAGGACGGCACCCCGCTGTCCTTGATGCAGTCTGAATGTGGGGACATACAGGTCCATCAGCAGGCCAATATAGCATCTCTTCCGCCTCCACAGGGTGATCTGACAGACGCCATCACGGAACTGGAGGATGCCTTTTCCAGGCAGGTCAAATCCCTGGCAGAGTCGATAGATGATGCACTGAACTGCCGTAGCCTTCAAGGGGATGAAGGCCCGGACCCTGAGGTGGGCAGGGAGGTACCCTATCAGGTGAAATCTCACCGCAGGGCAGCCGGACACATTCACGATGACACAATGGCATCTTATAGTGATGTCACTCTGTTCATTGATGAGGACGACATGTCACCTCCCATTGCTCTGTCGAGATCAGGGGATCAGCCCCCTGGTACGGAATCGGACCTGCGGTTGCGCTCAGTCAACTCCTCCCAGGACTACTGGCCTATTGACTCTAAAGATGAGGGTCGTGACACAGATACGAGCTGCCGCAGCACTCCTTCCCTGGAGTGCCAAGAGCAGCGTCTTAGAATGGACCATCTTCCTTTGCTGACCATTGAACCTCCTAGTGACAGTTCTGCGGAGCTAAGCGATCGCTCCGACCGGGGCTCAGTCAAACGTCCGCCTGTGTACGAGCCACACGGACACATAGTAACATCATCTCAAGCCAGCCCCAAACATATTTCCCATGGACCCCCTCCACGAGCGCAGTCCCGTGACGAGGATGCCCCTCTTCGCCACCGCCACCGTCAGCTGGAGAGCCACCTAGCTATCAATGGCTCAGCTAATCGGCAGAGCAAGTCGGAGTCTGACTTTTCTGACGGGGACAACGACAGCATCAACAGCACGTCCAACTCCAACGACACCATCAACTGCAGCTCCGAGTCCTCGTCGAGGGACAGCCTGCGAGAGCAGACGCTCAGCAAGCAGACCTACCACAAAGAGACCCGCAACAGCTGGGATTCGCCCATCTTCAGTAATGATGTGATTCGGAAAAGACACTACCGCATTGGCCTAAATCTTTTTAACAAGTAAGAACTAAGAACATGAAGTCTAGTTGGTATTTTAGGGCCACTTAATCCAGTCAGGAGAGAGGCCTTAATGATTATTTACTGTGTTTAGGAATAATCAAATATACTGGGAAATTGGACCTAGAGTAGCACAGTACTTTCAGTCTACCTACTGTACTTTTGACGTATTTGGTTTTTTTTTGTGGTATCCGTCAGAAAACCAGAGAAGGGCATCCAGTACTTGACCGAGCGAGGATTCATCCCAGACACACCTGTTGGTGTAGCTCACTTCCTGCTTCAGAGGAAGGGCCTGAGCCGGCAAATGATCGGCGAGTTCCTTGGAAACCGACAGAAACAGTTCAACAGAGATGTTTTGGAGTGAGTCGGACACTGTGTGAGCACGTGGGGCATCTACATAATGTCATTCGTATGTCCAGTTCTGGACGTATGAATACGCCCTGGCCAGATGACCTGTCACATGACGTGACAACGATTTTGCACGCACAGCACATTCACAACAACAGACATTTTAGATTGTAAATTTAACTTGCATTTTGGATTGTGGTATTAAGCTATGGTAACCCTGTGATTGGCTGGGGACCAGTCCAGGGTGTACCACCTCACCCTTGGTCAGCTGGGCTTTAGCATACCCCCGCGAACCTACTGAGGATGAGGGGTATAGAAAATGGATGGATGGCTGTACTATTCAAAGATGACACATGCAAGCACAGGGAGAACGTGCAAACTCCCTACAGAAAGACCTGACTTGACGCTGATTTGAATCATTGGCCATGCAATAAGTAGGACAAAAGTCGATCAAGCCAACCATGTGACTTGAGTAACTCATTGATAAGTTACAACAGCATAATGATGTGACCCAAGATATTTTTAGTTGCACTCTTGCAAATATTACAATACATTAAGATATGTTTGTTGTATTGGTTCTGAGCCAGTAAACTTGGAGTATTGTGTAGTGAACATCAACCACGGGTTGTATTAACAGTATGTTTTACTCGCTACCTCTCTCTACCTGTGTGTGGGCTATGAATAGCTGTGTGGTAGATGAAATGGACTTCCAGAGCATGGAGCTAGACGAGGCCCTCAGGAAATTTCAGAACCACATCCGTGTGCAGGGAGAAGCCCAGAAGGTGGAGCGGCTCATTGAAGCCTTCAGGTACGCTCACACACTGCAACACACAGATGTTCTGCTCATTAGGATCAATGATACCCAGCAGCTGAGCTTTAAGAGTACATTAAAGCCTGCAGATCCTCAGATTGATTGGTTGTATTCATAACACTGTGATAATTGCTTATTGACCCATTGCCATTGGTGTTCCTGCTGTAGATGAGTATCGGCGTGAAAAAGGAACCATTTGCTTCCTGTACTTTCTATTTCCTTTCAGCAACATTGAGCACATTTCCTCAACTATTCACATCATTTCCTCATGCATTATGTAATCAAGGCTCTTATACCACGTTATATATCTTGTCTCCAGCCAGCGCTACTGCATATGCAACCCCACAGTGGTGCGGCAGTTTAGGAACCCTGACACTATCTTCATCCTGGCCTTCGCCATCATCCTCCTCAACACAGACATGTACAGCCCCAATGTCAAGCCCGAGAGGAAGATGAAGCTGGAGGATTTCATCAAGAACTTGCGGGGTTAGTAATGCATGCACTTAATGCATATTTGAAAACCTGCAAAATTCAATACAGTATATGCCCCTAGTATACGCTTGCTTGAACAGTAGTGCCCAGTATTACAGATAGTGTTACATACCTAGTGGTATTCACAAGATGATGAGATTACATCCACTGAACCTGTTTTCTTATTAGAGCGCTACAGATTCAAATCTTTTCTTGTCAAGAATCACTTTCATTTTTAATAACATCACAGGAAAAATAAACAATATAAAAAAACAGAATGGTCCTAAAATTCAAATCAGTACATGTGCATCTTCCTGGTAAGTACTGTATTACAGTCGTCCATTGTCACTCCGCGGTTTGAATTTTGCTGCTTCACTCTTCATAGGTTTAGAAAAAAAATTATAGTCGGCCTTCGTTTATCTCGGTCAATTGGTTCCCACAAAGTAGGATTCAATGTTAATACATGGAATATTTTCATAGTTAGACCTTAGAAAACCTGCCCATGACTTTCTAAATTTTTACCATTGTTAGAGCCCTGTTGACATGAAATAGCACCCCTATTACACTCTGATTATTCTTTGTTTACACCACATTGTGCAGGCTACAGGATCACTGCAGAGACATAAGAGATGGCCGCTGCTTATAGCATATAGCAAGCTACCAAGCTTACTAGTTAACCTTACATTTGGTTATTGTAAACTTAAGAAAGGGTTTCAAACGAGGTGGGAAAGAAGGACAAAATAAAAAGCCAACAACTTGCTACCTGGGAGAACTTTTTTCCCAATACGTTGTGTCGGACATGTCATGGCTCCATAAAACCATGGCACGTTAAGGTGAGGTCATGTCATGTCAGATCATGTCTCATCAATGTAATGTTACTGACGCCTAGTGACCAGAATACTACATGTAATGTCCATCCAGTCATCCATTTTCCTCCACTTCTCCGAGGCCGGATCGCGTCCCCAGCGAAGTGTCCGGGAGGCATCCTAACAAGATCCCAGAGCCACCTCATCTGGCTCCTCTCAGAGCGGAGGAGGGAGCGCTTTTACTCCGAGTCTCTCCCGGATGACAGTCCTTCTCACCCTATCTCTAAGGGAGAGCCCAGCCACCCTGCGGAGAAAACTCATTTCGGCCGCTTGTACCCGCGCTCTTGTTCTTTCGGTCACTACCGAAAGTTCATGACCATAGGTGAGGGTAGGAACGTAGATCGACCGGTAAATTGAGAGCGTTGCCTTTAGGCTCAGCTCTCTCTTCACCACGACAGACCGGTGCAGAGTCCGCATCACTGCAGACGCTGTACCAATCCGCCTGTCCATCTCACGTTCCATCTTTCCATCACTCGTGAACAAGACCCCGAGGTACTTAAACTCCACTTGAGGCAGGACCTCATCCCCGACCCGGACATGGCACTCCACCCTTTCCCGGGCGAGAACCATGGACTCGGACTTAGAGGTGCTGATTTTCATCCCAGCCGCTTTACACTCAGCTGCGAACCGATCCAGTGAGAGTTGAAGGTCACGGCTCGAGGAAGCCAACAGGACCACATCATCTGCAAAAAGCAGAGACTGAATCCTGCAGCCACCAAACAGAAACTCATAACCCTGGCTGTGCCAGAAATTCTGTCCATAAAAGTAATGAACAGAATCGGTGACAAAGGGCAGCCCTGGCGGTGTACAACCCTCACTGGAAAAGGGTCCGACTTATTGCCAGCAATGCGAACCAAACTCTGACACTGGTCATACAGGGAATGAACCGCCTGAATTAGGTGGTCCGATACCCTATAGTCCCCACAGTATGCCCAGAGGAACCCGGTCGAATGCCTTCCCCAAGTCTACAAAACACATGTAGACTGATTGGACAAACTCCCATGCACCCTCAAGGACCCTGCCGAGAGTAGAGTTGGTCCACAGTTCTACGACCAGGACAGAAACCACACTGCTCCTCCTGAATCCGAGATTCGACTATGCGGCGTATCCTCCTCTCCCGAACCCCTGAATAAACCTTACCGGGAAGGCTGAGTAGTGTGATCCCACGATAGTTAGAACACACCCTCTGGTCCTCCTTCTTGAAAAGCAGGACCACCGTACCGGTCTGCCAATCCAGGGGCACCGAACCCAATGTCTACACAATGCTGCAGAGTTGTGTCAACAAAGACACGCCCACAGCATCCAGGGCCTTAAAAAACTCTGGGAGGATCTCATCCATCCCCGGGGCCTTACCACTAAGGAGCTTTTTGACCGCCTCGGTAACCTCAGCCCCAGAGATAGGAGAACCCGCCTCAGAGTCCACAGGCACTGCTTCCATGTTGGAAGACGTGTTGGTGGGATTGAAGAGGTCTTCAAAGTATTCCTTCCACCGGTCCACAACATCTTGATTCGAGGTCAACAGCACATCATCCCCACCATACACGGTGTTGACCGTACACTGCTTCCCCCTCCTGAGACGGCGGATGGTGGTCCAAAATCTCTTTGAAGTCGTTTTCTATGGCCTCTCCGAACTCCTCACATGTCCGTATTTTTGCCTCAGTGACCGCCAGAGCCGCAGACCACTTGGCCTGCCATTAGCCATGTACCATGAGCCAAAAGGGCTCGATAGGACTCTTTCTTCAGCTTGACGGCATCCCTCCCCATGAAAGCAATCATGAAACAACGAACGATTAATTATTTTTTGGAAAAAACACGATAGAGCGAGGGAGTAATTGTCAAACCATGAAGTAGCAAGGGGCGAGTGTAAATAATGAATCATACTGTTTTGTTTTTTAAATGACTTATTATTAGTCCAAAATTTGCAAATTTGACATGTTTTTTGCTTACATTAAGGGTTTTTCAAAGTAATGTTACTATAATGTTTGATGAGACACACAAGAACCAGACTTGATTGCTGGAACAACAGGCTTTTGGTATGAATTATTTCACAACAGGTAGAATTTTAAAAAAAACGGCCTACTGTTGCCGCAACTCACAGCAATCTGAAAATCAACTCTGAGCCGCCAACGCCACTTTCTGTACACCCTGTCCACCCAAGTTTTATTTATATGGCTTATATTCTGTTATCCTGTCTTCAACTGTATATAGGGTCAAGTGTAAATGTGACTGTAGGGGTGTTATATATCTAGAAGGTCCAATAGTGTTAAATCGTATTTAGAAGGCCCCGAAATGGTCCACCTGTAAGGAACCTTCTCCTCATCATGGATTGAATAAATGGGCTCTTCTCTGTGTGAAAGGTGTGGATGATGGTGAAGATATACCCAGAGAGACTCTGGTTGGAATCTACGAGAGGATCCGTAAGCGGGAGCTCAAGACCAATGAAGACCACGTGTCACAAGTACAGAAGGTTGAAAAGCTCATTGTGGGAAAGAAGCCGGTAAGTAACATTGTCGTCCATATTTGAAGTACTGACGAATTAAATTTAGCTCGCTCAGGCAAACTTTTATAATGACTTTTTTTGTTAATAACCTTTAAATTTCCCCTGAAGTTTTTGTTGTTTGTGTGCACGTGCAAAGAAGTAATGCAGCCTGGACTCACACCTTTGCTCGCAAAGCCCTCCAGAGATGTCACCCAAGTGCTTTTGTCCAATTAAATCCTGTACACATTATCATTCTTACCTTGGGCAAAGAAACATTTAAAATTTTTGAATAAAAAAACACAGCAGTGCCACCAGTGCAGAATAAAAGTGACTCACCAGGCATTTGTCATTTCACTTCTGTGTATTCATTATCAAAGCTCCCACCCGGAGGTTGCATTTCCAAATGACGGTGCACATGGTGATGTCTGTGGCATGCGTCAAGGTTAACAGTGTGAATAAATAATGCAACCTCAGGGAGTGATTTGTCTTTCACCAAGTACTTAGTATCACTTAGCTTCCAGTGGGATGGACTCCGCTTCACTAGTAACAAGTGGATGAGATCAAACCAATCCCTCATCACACTTAGCTGTGAAATTAAAGCCCCAGGAGCACATTGGCATACTCTAATACAATAATATGATAGTCATCAAGTACTGCTCTGGCTTTGTGTCTGCGGGGTTGTTTTGTTTTGCGGCCTCCCAGCTGAAAATGCATGGTTGCAGTCTGAAATTGAGCTAAAAGATTATATTTTTATGTTATATATAATGAATTCATGTGGCCAAACCTGTCTGTCAAAGCCTGATCCCGTCAGATCTCCGAAGCTAAGCAGGGCAGGGCCCGGTCAGTACTTGGATGCCAGACCTCAGAGGAACATCAGGTGCCACAGTGGGAGGAAATACAATTCAAAAACATTTCCTTGTGCCCCTGGGCAAGGCACTTCACCCACATTGCCTAGTATGAAAGTGGTGTGAGTGTCGGTGGTGGTTTGATGGCGCACACCGGCAGCCTCGCTTTCCGTCAGTCTGCCCCAGGGCAGCTGTGGCTACATAGTGGCTTGCCATCACCAAGTGTGGCGTGAATGGATAATGATGACCTCAGTGTAAGCGCTTTGATAAAGCGCATAACAAGTGTAATTCATTATATTTTTATGTTCTCAAAGGAATAACAGCTTTTTTTCTGATTTTAGATTGGATCACTCCATCATGGCCTGGGATGTGTAAGTTGCTTAAGTGTTTCACGAAACGTAATGGTATTTGTCACTCAGCAAGAATCTAGTTACTGGGATCTATCTAGCATTATCTATATATCCTATAATATAACTAAGGCTGACAATCGATTAAAGTATTTAATTGCAATTAATTGCATTGTTTTTATTTTAAGTTTACTGTAATAACTAATAAGTAGGGCTGTAAATCACTTTGTGGTAAACAACTACAATGGTAACTGCATCAAATTGTATGTCAAGTGATATCAATTTTGCACTTGTGGGCTATTATTTTAATTAAAAAATAATGTACAATTACAAATCCCCCAGTTTTTGCATGTTAAATACAAGTGGCGTTTTGCCCCACATTGTTTGATGGTCCTTGAATGCACCTCATATTTGGTTCCAAATGCTGATACCTTTATGCACTTCCAAATAGTAATATTTGATGACCTTATTGAGTGAATAATGTGTATATCTGTAATACGCACCTCTCTGAAAAACAAACTGCAAGCTGGTACTGGTGGATGATGGGCCTGTATTCATTTTGTGCTTTTAATTTGATGTTGTGCCGTAAAGAAAACTTCAGTTAATGCATTATAACACGTTTTTCAAAGCTAAAAACATACCCATGCAGTAGTTCCTGCATTTAGACCCAGATGCAGATGTCAGTTTTTCTTATTACCAAGAGCACAAAAACCAGCCATTATTTTTGTGGCTCACCCTAAATATTAACAACAGTCAGCAGAATGAACAAAACGGCCGTGTTTGTCACCCAGAAGCAGCCAAACATTACTGTGAATACATTCAGTGTAGCAGGACAAAAGTGAGTCAGCATTCGTCTGACTATCATTCATATCCTGTTTGCATTCTATCTTTCTTCCGGAAGGTTCTATCGCTGCCCCATCGTCGCTTGGTGTGTTACTGCCGCCTCTTTGAAGTGCCAGATCCAAACAAGCTCCAGAAGTTGGGCCTGCATCAGCGGGAGATCTTCCTGTTCAATGACCTTCTAGTGGTAAATGTCATCTTGCCTTACATATTCGCGTTTGGAGAGACCGACTCTCATCCCGTTCACTCCTCACAATTTAGGTGACGAAGATTTTTCAGAAGAAGAAGAACTCTGTGACGTACAGCTTCAGACAGTCCTTTTCTCTCTACGGAATGCAAGTTCTGCTGTTTGAAAATCAGTGTAAGTTGCACAACAAAATGCACAGGTGGGAGAAGGGACAGGCTGGATATTGTGTCATAGAAATTAGGTGCCAGTCAAACTGCGAGGAGAAAGTGTTAACTTTTATTAAAAAGTATGACAGCCTCTTCAGGCGTCCACCATTATTTACAAACACTACCGGTAATTGGCAGTAATGCACAAGTCCCAAACAAACAAAATAATTCCTTCAAGGATTATCATTTTCCCAACGCTAATTGGGAATTGTCCTTTATCTTTTTTTCCCCTCTGCTCATAACACACACCTCCACAAGTTTTAATGGAAAAATGCCTCTGGGTTATGCTGGTAACATACAAAGGCACATACATACCCAAACATTCCGATTTGTTCTTGACAGCGGTAACGAACCGTGACCTTTTTGCAAACTTTTTGTCAATGGCTTTCAACTCCACTCAGACGAAGGGCCTGTGTGTTCACGTCTCCCTCTGTCTAGATTACCCAAATGGAATCAGACTTACATCAGCCATCCCAGGTGCAGACATCAAAGTCCTCATCAACTTTAACGCGCCCAACCCCCAGGACCGCAAAAAGTTCACAGACGACCTGCGAGAGTCCATTGCTGAGGTCCAGGAAATGGAGAAATACAGAATAGAATGTGAGCTGCTGTTTTTTCCTTTACCAGACCTCTCTCTCTCTCACACACACACACACACACACACACACACACACACACAGGGCATGGCCCTCACTTTTCAGCTGCAGTTGTACAGTTCACAAGATGGCTACCAGACTGTGCGTCGAGTTGGTGTTTCCATTATGACTAGCGAATACTTTTATAGTCAGTCATTTATGTGTTTAAAAATGCATCCCAGAGAGATTTCACTCATTGCCGGCCTGAGTGAGATATGAGCACTGAAGTTACCAGCACTTACCTCACTCCTTCCATGGATGCTTTCCTCAGCTGAACTGGAGAAACAGAAGGGGGTGGTGAGGCCCAGCATGTCACAGAGCTGCGGCCTCAAGAAGGAAGCGGGAAACGGCAGCATGAACCGCGCAAGTCTGGACGACACCTACGCCATGGGCGAAGGTCTGAAGAGAAGTGCCCTCAGCAGCTCCCTGCGAGACCTCTCTGAAGCAGGTACCACCACAACAGCTTTGTCTTTTTCGGAAGAGGAAAACAGCTCCTCTGTCATGTACTTATTCGTGATAGCAAAATGTTCGTTCACTGCACGCTACATCGACTTTACAGACCTCCCCTTTAAATCCACCCTCCCAGCCATTCGACTTTTACCGTGGGACTGAAAGTGGCAACACAGGTAGTTAAAACATCCGATTTGTGCGTCTTCTAGGAGGAAGATCTGGTGAAAGCTGCATCTGGTACACACATTTCCATAGATGATGTGCAGTATGCATCAGTATGACTTTTGACCCCAGTTGCCACTACCAAAACAAAAGACATAAAGAGAATTAGGAGATTGTGTGTGAATTAATATTTTCTCTACGCTACCACTAGTACCATTGTAAGGTGGCATCGTGCAAAACCCCAAGAAAAACCATGCTTAGTTAATGCCGTAGATTGTGAGCGATCTCCAAATTTTTGCCTCTGAACAGATGGTACAGGTGGTTTTCCAGTTTAGTTCTTTTGTGGTTACATGCGCGCTCTCATAAATGATATGAAATGAATCATTAAGGAATAAAGATTGCATTGTAACATCTACCAGATGTTGTAAGGATGGCGAGGTTGTCGATCAAGGATTTCTTTATTGAAACAACACGAGAGGCTATTCTCGGCTCAACATCAGCAAACGCAACTGTCCTGTGTGTGCGCGTGAACGTACGTGTGTGTGTGTGTGTGTGCGTGTACAGTATGTATAGGACCTTCATATCGTAATGCAATATCACCACTGTCCAATGAAAACCCAGGAAGGAAGTCCACTTAACAGATGTTTCTATTCCTGTCAACAGTAAGTAGCGGAACAACCAATGGCAACACATATTACATCTTAAACATTTTCATTTACAACCTCCATTGGCCACCAGATTTGTCCATCAAACACCTCCGCCATCTACCGGCCCCATTCACTTTGTGTGGACAAACCAGGAGACAAATAACCAAATGAAGACAAGTCTGCGCTTGTCTTATTCCATTTGTGATGGAGCTGTCAGATCAATAAAGTTTGTTCTGTTATAGTGGCTGACACGGTATGAGGAGCCTCTATCCAAAATGTCCTTCTTCGCATAGACCCAACGCAACACTTTGTTGGTCTGTGCCCACCAGGATTTGTATGATAGCGTTTACACATGACTACCACCTTTGGTCAGGTGTTCTTCTGTAGGTAAAGACCTGCTGAGGAGAACGTTTCATGGATGTGGCAAGCAAGCCCGAATTTTTGGTGGTCTCTTTACGGGAACTGTAGTCAGGGATGAGGGTAGTAGCAAGATATGAAACTCAGGGGCTCCTGTAAAGCACGCTTTCCGTCCATGAATGCAATCTAAATGATCCCATGAGTCACTAGTCTGTCGCCAGAACAACATAGTGCAGTCGGCCTACTTTGTAATGATAGGTTAAAGCCAAACACGGGTCCAACCACTCGGCTGCTTCAGAGGAGGTTAGATGTTAAGTTCTGTTCTCTTTGCCATGAATGAAATTGACAAGTTCTTCAACACTGGCCATGAGTTTATGAACAAGGTCATTCATGTTTACTTTTTTTTTTTTTTTACTAAAATACCGTTTTTTTTTACATTCTTACATTTTCTTCCATCCAAACACATCATGATAGTTTGATCAGCAGTCATGTCCTTTCACGTGTATTACACTCACCAGTCTGCTGTGATGGGTTCCAACTGTTCAAACGCAACAAGTAGATTTAGTTCCAGGCTTGGTGTTGGCGGGCGTTTACCATCCATGTATATTAGCATCCATGTATCTGACATTTCTTCCATTAAAGATCTGAAGAGATGTTATCAAGCGATTTGACTTGATAACAAAATGAAATCCAGTCAGGGGTCTGTCTCACTGCTGCTTATGCTCTAATCAGTTGATGGAAATTGATAGGTCAGTCCGTATTCCTTTCGCCCTTGTTTGTGTATGGGGTTCATTGATTTTCCTTTCCCCGCCATACTCCATTCCATGTGTATTTACCGTTATTTCCATACGCATCTGGGATTTTCCTGTTCATGTGTAATTCTGGTCGTGTATCACTGGCTGAGTGAACAACGGCCCTCAGACCTCTATATGCCTGTACATCCCATGTGTAACAGCCACTGTATTGCTTTCGATGTATCCCCTCCTTTGTGACTGTCACTGAGGCAGTTTTGGGCGTTGAAAAGTTGTCCCATGTAATAGGGCAAAGATTGGGAGAAAATGTTGGTAACCTTCAATAAACTGTGGATCTACTGTATTGGTTTAGGACTTCCATCCATTGGGCCTACCATTCAATTTTGTTGCCTATGATTTGACTGAGCCTCTAGTTAAAAATGCGCTTTAAATTCTAACCCGTGTGAGGATGCTACTTTTCCGAAAAGATAGCCAGTGGCTGTTTCTCAATACCAGAGGTCTCAAGAGCTCACTGACAGGTCAGTAGAACCAAGAACATTTTAGACTATTTGAACACTAGTGGGTGTAAGGGATAGCTGGCACCATTGAATTCCTGTTCCAAACTTTCCTGAGTCCACAAGAATGCATATTGAGAAACAGCCAGTGTACCTCCCGCCCATAATGCTGGGTTGCACATGACGTCACGTCCGCCCGCGTGCAGTCGGGCGCAGACTCAACCGTATGGAGGGCAAACCAGTGTAATCGTAGCCAGACCTCAACTGAAATCAGAATGAAAATCCTGCATGCATTTTTTTCAAACAGGGATTTCGGAAATAAGTTATGACAGAGTTCCTGAGATCATTCATCATAAAGGTAAACAAGTTGCGCAGAGAGAGGTGGCTGCTATACCCGATGCGCTTGTCAAGTGGAGCCGAGTATGAACACCCTGGAGTTTGCAGTGAGCAACAACAACCAACATTTGTACTAAACCAAAGTAAAAATATTGTTAGAACGCCAAAAGGCTAATGAAAATTAGAAACAGAATTGCCTCACAGCAAAAAATTATGGACCCGCTTCATGTGGCCGCAAAAATGCTCGTCAACATCACAGCAACTGATGACTTGAAAATGTCTGCGAAGACTTCTGATCAACTCATCTTAGTCAAGAAATGGAGTTGGAAAAAGACACTAAATCTCATGGAAAACGTTGCCCGTCAACTAAACACTCAAGCAAAACATTCATTTCTCACCATAAAAGCATCTGCAGACGCCCGCTTATAGATGACAGCAAAGACAAGTACAAAAAAAGTTCTAATCGAATTTTGTTAAGAAAGATCTCACGCGTGCATCAACAGTCCATCAAGATCTCACGCGTGCATCAACAGTCCATCAAATATGGTTTTTACCCGTGCACGAAGGCCACGAAAGCCGGGCGTAAGGAAGTGATGAATGATAGTTCTTGAACTCTTTGCGAGTCTTAAGTGTTTGAAATGTCGACTTCGGTGATGATGGGACATATCTTTCTTCTTATAAGTGTGTGCATGGATCCGTCACGTAATATCTGACTTGTATATTCGGCTCTAAACCTTTCAAATGTCACCTAAAGTCCAACATTTGCGCAGCCGGTAACCAAACCGTTGCCACATTGAAATGTTTGCCCTGCTGCTTTGCTGCAGACTGCTTGTCGGTCACGTGGTTGCAACCCAGCACTTGGGGCCTTGCTCACAGTCACAATCCGCTGCACTGCCCCCTACGGGAGCGGCGGGCAGCCTAAACGTCTTTAGTTGCTCCAGGAGTTGCTGTCGATCTCTAATCTGTGGTATTGCATGTCTCGGGCAGGCAAGCGGGGGCGTCGCAGCAGTGCAGGATCACTAGACAGCAATATGGAAGTAAGTTGGAAGCAGCTGGTCTTCAAGCTACTCTTCATGTGATGATGTGCACTGTGAAAACACACCATTTCTTTTTTTGGTCTGACTCCTTCTTTGCTTCATAGACTCAGTCCATTTGTTTGGATCATGATTTTTTTTTCTACCTGGGATGCCTTATTGACCTGCTTGCCTCAGTTTAGTGTGCATGCATTGGTTGCCTGCCTCTGATCCCGCCCCTCGTTTTTGGAAGCCAGACAGCTCCTGTTTTGGTCATGTCACATGACCAAAAAGACATGCTATCCTCAACCGAGCATGACTACTAATTCCTTCCTTGTCGCCTGTCTCTGTCTTTCATTCACTCCCATCCAAGCGGTTTTGGTTGCTCTTTTCTCAGCTGGTAGCACAGTAAGACACCGACAAGACTTTTGTGGACTTTCTCTCTGTCCAGGGCTCTCTTTCTTTAGCCACAACTTCTCCTAAAGGCAGTACAGTTAGGAAGGTTGCTGGGCAGACCACTAAAGATGTGGATTTCATTCACCGATCTCTCACTCACACCATTCGTCCATGTGTTGCTTTCAAGTCTGGGATCCTGAAAAATGTCATTCTGCTTTCAAAGGCATCGTGCGGTCTTAGCTAGGGCATGAGCGAGCAGAGGAAGAAGAGAGGTCATGCGTGGGAAATGAGAACAGGGTTGAACTCGGAGCAGAGGGGCCTGTCGTGTGAAGCCCTCCTGCCCTTTGACTTTGATTGCAACGCTAAAGTGTGGATGAGGAGTTTGCCTGTCACGTTCTCTGCATGTGGAAAGCGGTGACCTCCGTTTACTTTAACAAGTTGCATGTGTGACTCTGCCACACGTATTCTATATTTCCACAGTATCGGTGACATTTCCTCACGACGGCGTTTCCCCAAGCTATAGAACTGAAGCAAGCATACCATGAAGACATTTTAGTTTCTCATTTGCATGCCCTATACGACATTTTGCTACTTGAAATAAGAACAGTCTTGCACAGAGCTGGCGTGCGTCAAGTCTGATGGACATGCTGTTACCTTTTTTCCTTCCTCAGGGGTCCATCATTAGCAGCCCCCACACGCGCAGAAGAGCCACCACCCCGCGTGAGGGCGCGCCACGCGAGCATCCCTCCCTCCCTAACTCGGCGTCCACCTCCATCCTCGGCTCGCTGTTTGGCGGCAAAAAAGGCAAACCATCCGGCCAGAGCCACGGCCCTATCCCGGCGCCTGGCCACCCGACCCTCATATCCCACAAGCCCCACCCTACCAACCTGCATCACACGGCGCAGGTGGTGCACTCCGTGCAGGTGCAGCACCACGGACACCACCCGCAGTACTGCCAAGTCCCACAGAACCCGCCGCCTTATCACCACCACCACCACTACCACCCCCCGCCCCACACGCAGTACCACAAGCACCCCGCCTACTCCTCACATGCACACCAACACAGCCACACGCAGCACAGCCACTACAACCAGCATTCCCATCACGCCTCCCACTCCCAGCACGCCCCCCACCACCACAGCACCCAGCAGGCGGGCGCAGCACCCGGCGGACCCAAACCCAAACACAGTGGCATCAGCACCGTAGTGTGATGACGCTGCCGACACGGCGAGGAGGGCACCACAAACAAGGGGACTGTTTCTGACACCAAAGGGACTGACAGCGCGACTCTACGGCCTGTCCACTGTGTTTTACTGCTGCTGCCATGGAAACCACCCGCTGGCACCATTTCACCTCCACGTCCAACCAATTAGCAGGATGGACTACTGGACTCCAGTTTCCCACCAGGGGCCTTTATTACTAGTTTGTCTGATTCTAGGCTGCCCGGTCCCTTCCCTCTTTCAGCAGGGTTCCACGGGACGGGTAGTCTACACAGGAAGATGCCCTATGTTGTCCACACACACACCGTTGGGCTGCCGCCCTCCACGACCTGTCTCAACCTCTGCACAATCAGGAGGAAAGACATCTTTGTGCAACAATGGCTTACATTGTCGTGCACAGCTTTTTCGGTTTGCAAGTCACGTGGATGCTATTTGTCCTTGCCTCCGATAGAGCTCACATGTAGTAGAAATATAATCGTTTGACTTCAGATCTGAGGAGTCCTATTAGTTCTAGTGCTGTATTTACTGTAGATGACAGCTGTATGTGTTGTCTCATAGCGCTCATACATAAATGTGCCAATTATTAATGCATAATCTATTTAGTCAAGACTTCCTGTACAGTATATTGTGCGTAAAGTCATCTGTAAGATTATACTTACAATTATTATTATCAGCAAAAAGTCTATCAGTATTATACTGACTCTGGGGTAGCAGGATGTGGACACGGTGAAAATCAGCTTGAAATCTAACTTGGCCTTTCCGAGAAGTAGGCTGGAGGTGGCAACTGTTGCATATCTACAACGTCGACTCTTAACGTCCAAAGTTGTCGTTCGGATTTATGAGAATATTTTTATGCGGTAATAGGTGGAGGTTTGGGGCGTGAATGGGAGTGTTGATTGCACAGCACTCAGTAAGCGACAGCTGCCTTCTCCACTCATTAATTCCCACTAACAGCACATTGTTTTGTTTGTTTGTTGTTGTTTGTTGAATTGGCCAACAATTTATTGCAAGTGACTCAAATCAGTTTTCACAGAGTGAAGTATTTCTTTTCTATCATACGTGCAATATCTTTGTACTTCCTAGGAACAAGCAAGGCGTCCCTTCTATTTGTCTATTTATTTATTTTGAGGTTTTTTTTTTTGGCCCCTCTCTGTCTAAATTAATGTTAATGCTCGCTGCAGGCTCGGAGCCCGGTGGAATGTCTAGTAAGTGATTTTTGCATGTATTGTTATTGATGTGAGGCTGTCCTCTGCACATTGTATAACAAGTCAGTGTTACCATAGCGAGTTTAAGTGCAATCATGTTCCCGAACACTGAGAGTGGAAGTCTTTTGTTGTCCAGGATGAGATTCAGGTGATAGATCTTTTTTCCATTTAGAAATATATATATATATAAATACTTACAAGGTGAAGAAAGAGAGGAATGTGTGTATATATTTTAATAAAGGAATATACTTCTCCTTGGACTGACAAAAATATTTTGCAGGATAAGCACATATTAATTTTTGTTTTTCAAGAAATGCAGTTATAGCGTAGAAATGTAAGCTGAACAAAGTAACTGGGAATCTGTAAAAAATAACTTTATACATTCTACAAATAAGAGTCTATTCTAGTGTGCACGTTGGTGCATAGGCAATTTGTTCCAATATTCAGGTTGTACATGTATTTTAAAAGTCACAAAGAAATCCATGGCCATCAGTCAGGCTTCCAGCTTTCTCCTCATGCGGAAGGTTGTCACATATCACATGTAGGACATGAATGTGTCTTTCTGTTGACTTTTGCTATAATTCGGACTCTCAAGTCCCGTTCGTGTTTTGATGTGTACTGTCTACAGTCATTTCTGTGTTTGAGAAGGAACCCCAAACAATGCACTGCATGGATCTGATACATCACATGTCCTACTCACTGTGAGCTGATGGGGAAAAAAAGAAAAAAATCAGCCTTTTTTTAAACATTTTATTTCCTTTTTTATGGTTTGGAGTTTGCCAATGTTGCTGTGCTCTTGCTGTGTTTTGGTGTTCGGCTGGTTAATATGGAAGCTCAGCATGCATTTCATCAACAAAGCCATTGTGTACACGACAAACATAACGAACATTGCACTTCCTTTGCTGAGGGCTTTCATTGTGTAAATATGAGGTGTGGAAGTGCAAAACTGCCTGGAAGGAGGATTTATCTTTACAAAGGTGTAAAGGGACCAAGAAGGCGGGTTAAAAGAGGCTGTACATAGTGTGAATATGATCCATGCTCTATTCCGATCAAGATGTACAGACGTCACCTCATGGATCGAGGGAGGGCTGAACATATCGACCACCTCTGGAACCGACATTTGCTGTAGAAATCAAAAAGCAGACTTTTAGAAAAGTTAGCTGCCACTGACATTGTGCTCCTTCCATACACACACACACACACACACACACACACATTGTGCACCCTGGCATATGCATCTCACAGCAAGCTGTTCAGTCTGTTGTGAGACTCATTAAAACACAAAATTGAAAAAAAAGAAGAATGGCCTCATTTATGTGTGCATTCTGTTTGTACAGTGAGTAGTGAGTCAGTAAGACCCCAGTTATTGTAAAACTTCAACTGTGACAATGTTGAGAACGCAAAATAAACAAATATATGACTTATGGTATGAATCTTGTCATTTTTTTTGACCTGCACACTGTGATGCTATGACGCATGACAATGCAAAAACTCAAATCAAAATAGTAATCCCTCATTTATTTTGCTTAATTGGTTCCAAATCAGACTGTGATGATGCTTGTGAAGTTTATTATTATATAAATTATAAACAAAATATTGTCATACTACACATTACAACATATCTTTCAATGCATATTCTAAATGCCTTATGTTTGTATTTTTAGTTCTTTTAGCCAGTGTTTTGCTTGAAAATGTTTAATTTAGGCCAACAATACATTCACTTTGCTTACAAATGTCATTCAGATCTGGTGGTGTGAAATAACTTCTTTAATACTTTGATTAGAGGAGTGAATGAGGTATCAAATTAAAGTTAGTCATGTTTTATCAGATAGAACTCAACCTGTTAATTCATTCTTAATTCAACCTAAAGTGTTGTTTGCACTTTATTCAAATAAAATGTGAATCCATTTGTCATGCATTGTTGTTTACCGTTTTGTTTCCTTCCATAATTAATGTATGCCTGACCCTCTTACAAAAAGCAAAGGGAATTTAGGAAACTTCACCTGCACCGTCCAGTATGCAGCTATATATTTCACAGTCAGACTGCTTGAATTTTTGGCAAAAAAGTTACTGAATCGATTTATATATGCTGCATCGTATCGTTCTAAATGAACCAATATCGTCCTTGAATCGTGATACCAATCGAATCGTTGTTAAAAAGGATCGTTACACCCTTACTGTGCAACATTATTGCGTGCACACTGCAGTTGATGTTGATTATATTTATAATTTCCATTCCATTCCATTCCGCTTTCTTCCGCTTATCCGGGTCGCGGGGGCAGCAGTTTCAGTAGGGAAGTCCAGACTTCCCGGTCTCCGGCGAACTCTTCCAGCTCCACCGGGAGGACACCAAGGCGTTCTCAGGCCAGTTGTGAGACATAGTTCCTCCAGCGTGTCTCGGTCTTCCTCGGGGCCTTCTCCCGGCTGGGCAAGCCCGAAACACCTCACCAGGGAGGCGCCCAGGAGGCATCCGGACTAGATGCCCGAGCCACCTAAACTGGCTCCTCTCAATGTGAAGGAGCAGCGGCTCTACTCTGAGCTCCTCCCTGATGGCCGAGCTCCTCACCCTATCTCTTAGGGTGAGTCCAGCCACCCTACGAAGGAAACTCATTTCCGCCGCTTGTATCCGCGATCTCATTCTTTCGGTCATGACCCATAACTCATGACCATAGGTGAGGGTGGGAACGTAGATCGATCGGTAAACAGAGAGCTTTGCCTTCCGGCTCAGCTCTCTCTTCACCACGACGGTCCGGTACAGCGACCGCATTACTGCAGACGCTGCACCGATCCGTCTGTCGATCTCACGCTCCAACCTTCCCTCACTCGTGAACAAGAACCCGAGATACTTGAACTCCTCCACCTGAGGCAAGACCTCACTCCCAACCCGGAGGGTACAGTCCACCCGTTTCCGACTGAGAACCATGGCCTCGGATTTGGAGGTGCTGAGTCTCATCCCAGAAGCTTCACACTCAGCTGCAAACCGCTCCAGTAAACGCTGAAGGTCACAGCCTGATGAGGCCATAAGGACCACATCGTCTGCAAATAGCAGAGACGAGATCCTAAGGTCACCAAGCTGGACTCCCTCAACACCTTGACTGCGCCTAGAAATTCTGTCCATGAAGATTATGAACAGAATCGGTGACAAAGGGCAGCCTTGGCGGAGGCCAACGTTCACCGGAAACAAGCTCGACTTACTGCTGGCAATGCGAACCAGGCTCCTGCTTCGATTGTACAAGGACCGAATGGCACGTAG
>QODF01000033.1:354234-460832 GCA_024372805.1 Oostethus manadensis | reverse complement strand
GTTATGGACAAACTGTAATTCGCACAGAAGTCCAGCAACAACACACCGCACGGGTTCAGGTCAGGGAGGCCGTTCCTCCCAACCACGCCCCTCCAAGTCACACTGTCATTGCCCACATGGGCGTTGAAGTCTCCCAGTAGAACTATGGAGTCACCAGCTGGGGTGCTCTCCAGCACCCCTCTGATAGACTCCAAGAAGGCTGGGTACTCTGAACTGCCGTTCGGCGCATACGCACAAACCACAGTCAGGACCCTTTCCCCAGCCCTAAGGCGTAGGGAAATAACCCTCTCGTTTACTGGGGATGACTCCAACACAGAGGCACCAAGCCGGGGGGCTAACAATAAGCCCACACCAGCTCGCCGCCTCTCCCCTGCGGCAACTCCAGAGAAGAACAAGGTCCAGCCCCTCTCAAGGAATTTGGTTCCAGAGCCCAAACTGTGGGTTGAGGTGAGTCCGACTATATCTAGTCGGAATGTCTCCGCCTCTTCCACAAGCTCGGGCTCCTTCCCCACCAGAGAAGTGACATTCCATGTCCCAAGAACCAGATTTGGCCGCCGAGGACCAGGTCGCCCGGACACCCGCCCTCGACCACTGCCCAAATTGCAATGCACCGGACCCTTATGCTTGCCCCTGCAGGTAGTGGGACTGCGGGGGGGAGTTCCCGTGTGGCTTCTTCGGGCTAGGCCCGGCCAGGCCCCACGGGTGAAGGCCTGGCCACCAGGCGCTCGCCTGCGAGCCCCTGCCCCAGGCCTGGCTCCATGGTGAGGCCCCGGTGTCCCACGTCTGGAAAAGGTGCGGTCACTCCTTTTATCGTTCTTCTTAGGGTCTTCTGAATCACTCTTATATTCTGGCCCGTCACCTAGAACCTGTTTGCCTTGGGAGACCCTACCAGGGGCATAAAGCCCGTGACAACATAGCTCCTAGGATCACTCGGGCACTCAAACCCCTCCACCACGATAAGGTGGTGATTCACGGAGGGGAATTTATAATTTCATAATAATTATTTACAGGATTTTTTATTTTTGAGGTTAGGGTTTTTTATTTTATTTTTGTATTTGTAAATTGTAAGCGTAAACCTTAGGTGACATGTTATTTTACAAATTAAAGACAATGCTATTGGATTTCTTTCGTAAGCGTATGTAAATCACTGATGGACGGGAGCACTCTACTGGGGAAGGCCAGCTCTGATGTTGCTGTGTGAGGTTACAGTATTTCACCTAACTGTGAAGTGGAAGTACATTTTTGTAATTAATTCTGAAACCAGAAGTAAGTTAATATGTAATTGATAACTACTAACCAATTACTGGAAATGTGCATTTGTTGAGCCCATATGAAAAGCTCTTTTACTATTTAACAAAAGAAACCAGCAAATATTAACAAAATAATTGTACAAGAAAAAAGCAATCACATTTCTAGTGAAATTGTTAGAAAAAAAAATATTATATAAATATTACTTTTGTAGGACTTAAGTGGTAATACTATGTAATAGAAGAAGTAGAATATATAGACACATCTTGTATTGTGATGAACCGATTTGAAGTGTGAATGAATATAGAAACAGAAATAATGGAATTAAAAAAAAATATTTTGCCAAAATGCAAAATGTTTTTGTTCTTTTGGTAGGTGATTTTGCTTATTGAAATAAATGTATTTTGTGTTTTTCAACCAAAGATAAATGCATTTTCAGTCAAAAATGCATTTTATCCTGCTTAGATTTCCTTTTTTCCAGTACAATAGAGCAGTTCCACTGGAGGGCAGTGCATGTGCGCCCTCTATAGGTGGAAAGTGTATCTGCTAGATGATTGCTTGGGCCACCTCAGTCACAAGGACTGTGTAGTGAATGCTTCTGTATTTTACTAAATTATTCTTCTCTACCTTAGGAGCTTTACATGTATATAATTAATATTTATATAAATGTATAATTTTTTAATATTTTTTAATTTATAGTTTTCAGTGCCTCAGATTTGTTTTTACATTGTCATAAAGAAGCACGTTGCAGTGTCCCTGCAGTGTGTGGAGGTCAAAGTCACGAATATATGACTGCATAGTGACTGTGACTGTTTATTACATAATAAACAGTGTGTGTCCTTCTCATTGGCCCTCCTACTGTTTTTCAAAGATAGCTTCTTATCTCATCCAAGCAGAGGGATTCCCTTCATAGTTGAGCCCTCATCAAACTGCTGTTGTGTAAATAACGTTCATTATAGGGCTGAATACTACACAGCTCAATGTAACACTGGACCATAACGATAAATACATGAGGATGACTGCAGGGATAATGAGTGACTTCACCGGTCATTTCACTCTAAAAGGTTTGTTCTTCTTTTGGAATACTTTTGGCCTCCAACTATTAATTTCATGCTATTTTTCAGTATTATCATCATTATTAATAATTTTTTGTGCTCATATACAATCTTGTATAAAGTTTCTTAATAACTTGTTGCACTTTTTAGACATCTAATAGAGAATTGTCCTTATCTGCACAGTGTAGTGTCATTTACTTTTAGCTCACTACCTTTAAGAAATTCCGTTCCATTCCATTTTCCTCCGCTTATCCGGGTCCGGGTCGCGGGGGTAGCAGTTTCAGTAGGGAAGTCCAGACTTCCCGGTCCCCGGTCTCCTTTAAGACATTTTTATTCATAAAAAAAACGAGACCAGTCCTGACAAAATAGTTTAAAAGAAAACAATGAAAAGTTTACTTCTACCGCTGTCGACTCAATTTTTTTTCCAACTTTCTTTTGTTTGTTCATTTTTAGAAATTAAGGAAGGATCTTGTGGTAGCACAGTTGTCTCATTTTGCAGTAAAATTTTGTGGCTTCACTGTTTTTTCAAAAACACATAAATTAACAGATCATGCTGTTATGTGGTTGAATACGGCCTATTGTTAGTCATGCATATATAAGACAATGTTACTTTATTTTTTTTAACCTAAAGTAAGAAGTATTTTTGAGCTTAAAAATAGCTGAATAGCATTCATAGACATGGACGTAGTACTCTACATTGCTTACTAGGAGTGAGTAATGTTACCGTAATGGTTGGTGAGACACACATTCGGTAGACTCGATCGCTGGAACAACAGACTTTTTATTGCAGGTTTGAGTTATCTCAGCAGGCACAAGAATCCCTAAATCTTTAACAAAAACACTTCATTAAAAATTCCCCCTGCCAAGCTGAAACTCTACTTTGAAACCCTCAGCGTCACTGCCTATCCATCACGTAATAATCATAACAACAATAACACGGGCTACTATTGGGGCTGAACTCTGAGCCTTCGACATAACTTCCTGTCCTCCACACATCTGTCCGCCCACCACTAAGGTCCACTAGTGAACACATTTACTGTGACACGTAGACACAAGCAGGGGTTTTATTCACGCTTATTATATTGTGTACTATTTTGAGTGATGAGCGTGTAAAACCGTTTGACGCCGCCATGCCATTACACTGGTGGGACAATAGCAACCCCGGAAGTACGTTGTCCAGAGAAAACAAACTGATGACATGTCTGTGTTACCTTTTTTGCTTGTGTCTGTCTTATTTTGTCAAATTTGATCTGCTACACTGGGTAATACAAATGGAAAGGTGACCATAGGGGTATTATTTCATGTCTAGAGAGCTCTAATAATGTTAAGAGACATAGAAGATCAAAAACAGGATTTCTATGCCATAACTATGAGAATGATTAAATTTAGTAATATTGAATCTTAGTTTGTTGTGTCTTAGAATAGTCGACTATTCAACGATTCGATTCGGAGGAGTATGATTCACATCACTCATATAAAAATGTCATGTGATCAAGGTTGTACCGAGCTATATAATGAGATGTGTCTGCTATTCTGGTAACCTAATTGTTTGCTCCAAAGTCATTAAGATTGATAGTGTCAATCAAAAATGGGCATTATTATCTTATCTACATTTGATTTGAAATAAATAAATGATAAATTGCATCATATTAGACCCTGCAAGGGGTCATAATGTCTATAATAATAATAATGTCTATAATAATACTTTCTGTAAATGTATTTCCACAACGTAGCCCTGTGACAAAGGCAGCCTTCCCAGGTGGTGTGTGTGTCATGCGTTTTTGCCATCATTCAGGATGCTCTCTGGTCCAGAACTAGCTCTCCTCCTGCTCTGGGCCACAATCAGGACAACCTCTCCTGGTCGGGCCTGTCTGTGCACGAGTCTCCGGCCTGCTGGTCTGCGAGTCAACTGTACCTCTCATGGCCTCCTGGCGTTGCCTCTTCTGCCGCCGGACACCACAGAGCTCCTGGTGCAGGACAGCGGCCTCGCCACCATCCCCGCGGGCCTGTTTGACGGACTGGCGGGCCTCCAAAGCGTCTCTCTCTCTGGCAACCCTTTCCACTGTGATTGCGGCATCGAGTACTTGAGAAATTGGCTGCTGAGGAACAGGGATGCGGTCTCCCAGGAGCCTGCCTGCTCCAGTCCCGCCTCTGTGGCTCAGAAAGCTGTCCGTGACCTCACTGATGACTACTTCAGCCAGTGCGCCCCGAGAGGCTGCTATAGCACCCCTTATGTCATCATTGTGGGAGTGCTGCTCTGCAGCCTTGTGGCGTTACTTCTGTGGAGCCTGAGACTCGCCAAAAACTGCACCTTCACGCTGAATATTGAGGGAAATCACTCAGCGCTCCATGCTGACGCTTTACGTCCACTGAGAGCGAGACATTCGAGGAGGCTGTCTGTCAGTGCAGATCGCCATCGTCTCATTGAGGATCTGCAAAGGCTTCCTGTCAGCATGGAGTTACTGCCGCAAGTGTTGGACGTGTTGCACAAGAAACACAATATCAAGATAAAAGTGATCTGAGGCATCTATTAGGAATCGATTCATGAAAACACTACACCAATACAATGTACAGTATCTATGACTTTGAAATTACAAAACTTATTTTGGCAATAAATGCAACACAATAGAACCATTGGAATGTGATTTCACTGATCTTTTTTCACCTAATTTATCATTGCAGGCCCATACTTGAACACCCCTCAATAATTACATTGATGCACAGATGAGAAAACACAATAGTACACACATGTTTGCAGTGACCCCTTATATTTACTTGAGTTACAGTATTTCGATACTAATCAACAAAGCCTGTCTAATACAGCATTATAAGCTTCTGTTTGGCAAAATATAGAAATAAAAGTGTAAAAAAAAGGGTAAGCATGTATGTAGTATCTAACAGCAAACAAGAAAGTAAATAGCGTGTTAACAAAATGGTTACAATGAGCACAAACACTCATCAGGTCTCTCACAACGATGCACAATGCAGTACTAATTGAGGACAATATTGCACACACAGGTTTGTTCATACGGTACAAATACTCTCAGTCATGCATAGATTTTCAAGGGGAAACGTAAACAAGTGAAACGCTAAAAGGTGGCATTGAAAGCACAGGTCCAATATTTGAAATGCTTTATAAAACCAGTGGGGAAGCCCGTAACGTAAATAGAAAATGATCTCAGGTTCGGATATGGCCTTAAAATCAGGGTGGTAGGGTAACATAAGGCGTTTTCATCAAATGAACATAAACAATAACAGGCAGCACACGAAAGCAATACAAAAGATCAGCTGACTGTCAGATAAACAGGGCATTTTTGTTTAATGTTTAAAATGTTTAAAACCCTAAATTCCCTCTGGTGGTTGAACAGAACACACAGTGAATGAGAAAAGTCCATCATCCCTCCATTTCTACTGAGGCACAAACTTCTCTTGCTCAAAAATGAGCTCCACAGCTTCGGCCACATCGTGCACAATATGACCTGGCTCCACCAGCGCGGGGTCAAAGCGGAAGTCTCGGTGGCCGTGGAACACGGTTTCCTTGATGCAGCGGCTGGCGTCAGACGGCACCTCTGCTTTGGGGTTGTAGACGCCTGTGCACACCAGGACCGATTTACAGGAGGTGGCGACGGGCAACGCCAGCTCGCTCTCCCACCGGTTGTCCACCTCCTCTACTGTGGGCACTGTGGTGGTGGAGCCGGTGGCGGCTGCTAGCTTGGCAATGGCTTTGGGGTTCTTTCGGGCTATTCTCTCCTCCAGGTAGCGGTTGTACAGGTTAGCGCCATAGATGTCCGTCATGAGGTTATCCCTGGGAACGAGGGATAAATGGAAGTGACTGTTTAGTGCCTCTGCATGTATTAAGACATTTAAAAAATTTCCTAAAAATTAAGAAGACATTCCATTCAATTTTCTTCCGTTTATCCGGGTCCGGGTCTCGGGGGCTGCAGTTCTCAGTATGGAAGTTCAGACTTCCCGGTCTCCGGCAACCTCTTCCAGCTCCACCGGGAGGACACCAAGGCGTTTCCAGCTGTGAGACATAGTCCTTCCAGCGAGTCCTAGGTCTTCCCTGGGGCCTTCTGCCAGCTGGGCATGGCCGAAACACCTCACCAGGAAGGTGCCCGGGAGGCATTCAGATGAGATGCCCGAGCCACCTCAACTGGCTCTTCTCATTGTGATGGAGCAGCGGCTCTACTCTGAGCTCCTCCCGGATAGCCGAGCTATGGTCATGACTTATGACCCATAACTCATGACCATAGGTGAGGGTGGGAACGTAGCTCGATCGGTAAACATAGAGCTTTGCCTTCCGGCTCAGCTCTCTCTTTAACGCGACGGTCAGATAAAGCGACAGCATTACTGCTGGCGCTGCACCGATCCGTCTGTCGACCTCACCCTCCAACCTTCCCTCACTTGAACTAAACCCCAAGATACTTAAACTCTTCCACCTGATGCAAGACCTCACTTCCAACCCGGAGGGTACAGTCCACCCGTTTCCGACTGAGAACCATGGCCTCGGATTTGGAAAATCGTTGACAAAGGGCAGCCTTGGCGGAGGCCAACGTTCACCGGAAACAAGCTCGACTTACTGCTGGCAATGCGAACCAGGCTCCTGCTTCCATTGTACAAGGACCAAATGGCATGTAGTAGCGGGCCACCATCCCGTACTCCCAGAGCACCCCCCACAGGACACCACGAGGAACACGGTCAAATGCCTTTTCCAAGTCCACAAAGCACATGTAGACCGGTTGGGCAAACTCCCACATACCCTTGAGTACCCTTGCAAGGGTGTAAAGCTGGTCCAGTGTTCCGCAACTGGGACGAAAACCACATTGCAGCTCCTGTAACCGAGGTTCGACTAACAGTCATACCCTTCTCTCCAGCACCCTGGAGTAAAATTTCCCAGGGAGGCTGTGGAGTGTGATCCCCCTATAGTTGGAACACACCCTCCTGTCACCCTTTTTAAAAATGGGGACCACCGCCCCGGTCTGCCAGTCCAGAAGTACTGTTGCCGACTTCCATGCAATGTTATAGAGGCGTGTCAACCAAGACAGTCCCCCAACATCCAGAACCTTGAGGAATTCAGGGCGAAACTCGTCTACCTCCGGAGCCTTGCCATTTGGGAGTGTTTTAACTAACCCAATTACCTCAGCCACGGTGATAGAACTGTCCACATACGTATCCTCAGACTCTGCTTCCTCTACGGAAGGTATGTCAGTGGGATTGAGAAGGGCCTCAAACTATTCCTTCCACTGACCAACTATATCCTCAGTCGAGGTCAGCAAGCCCCCGTCTGCACTGTACACAGTGTGAACTGGGGGCTGCTTCCCTTTTCTAAGGTGTCGGACGGTTTGCCAGAACCTCTTGGAGGTTCGTGGCTTGCCACTACGACTGGCACGACCACCTTGCGGCCGCAACTACAACTGGCTGCCTCAGCAATGGAGGCACGGAATACGGCCCATTCGGACTCAATATCCCGGTCCTCCCTCGAGATGCAGGCGAAGCATTGCCGGAGATGAGAGTTGAAGATTCAACAAACGGGAGACTCTGCCAGACGTTCCCAACACACCCTCACTACGCGTTTGGGTCTACCAGGTCTGTCCGGCATCCTTCCCCGCCATTTAATCCAACTCATCACCAGTTTTGGTGGTCAGTTGACAGCTCAGCCCCTCTCTTCCCCTGCGTCTCCAGAACATGCGGACGCAGGTCTGATGATACGACCACAAAGTCGATCATAGACCTGCGACCTAGGGTGTCCTGGTGCCAAGTGCACTTATGGACATCCTTATTCGCACAGAAGTCCAGCAACAACACACCACACGGGTTCAGATCAGGGAGGCCGTTCCTCCCAACCACGCCCCTCCATGTCACACTGTCATTGCCCTCATGGGCGTTGAAGTCTCCCAGTAGAACTATGGAGTCTCCAGCTGGGGTGCTCTCCAGTTCATTGATCTGAACTGCTTTTTTTATGGCCACCAGAGACATGACAGTGAAGATTTGCTGTGGAGCCTCCAAAGTCATATAGTTTGGAATTTGACCAAAATTTGTAGGAAAATGAGCATCTAAAGACAGTATATCACACAAGACTTCAGTTCAGAGAACATCGAGTAATTAATGCTTCATTCAATCATTCATTCATTTTCTATACCGCTTATCCTCATTAAGGTTGCGGGTATGCTGGAGCCTATCCCAGCTGACTTTGGGCGAGAGGCGGGGTACATCGTGGACTGGTCGCCAGTCAATCGCAGGGCACATAAAGACTTCATTTTTCATTTATTTTCAGATTCATTTAGGCCTTGTCTACACATAGCAGGGTATTTTTAAAATCACATATTTCTCCCTTTCCGATTATGAAAAAAATGGTGTCCACATGACCTCATTTTAAAAAAGCATCCTCACGTAACTGCATAAATGCATTGGGAACCACAGTCATAAGCACGCCAAACCTGTAGGCGGCAACAGTTACTAAAATTATATCAAATAAGAATCATCCTCTGTCTTCCCGTCATTTCCGCAAGGACAAGGAGGTAGAATTTCTTCTAAATGTTGTTTTAGAATACCAAGCCAACAAAATATAAAGAAACGTTGACAGTTGAGAGGGCATCCATGCTGTTTCTGATGTAAATACAGATCGGATGTGTGACATCACAGCATACTTTGTCTCAAGCAGTGACGTTTGGAAACGTCAAACTCTGGTTATTTGCGTCCATACCCAAACGTATAACCGGAGTTCTCTCCAAATCTACACTTTGGCTGGAGGTTTTGAAAACCTTTGTTTTTAGTGCCGTATATCTGCAGGTTTGTGTGGATGATAAGCCAAATAATGGAAAAATAACTTCATTTTAAGAGATACAGTACCCTCCTATGTGTGGACAGTGTATTTTTTTAGTCTGCCCTAATTTGTTCCCCCAAAACTGATTTTGAAAAAGGTGGTTGCATATTAAGGTCCATCTTATATTCAGGTTAATACAGTATGCCTATTTCCTGTTTGAGAGTGTATGCTACACCTTTGCATTTTTTTAAATATACAGTATATAACAGCATATATAATATTAAAGTGTCCCGTCCATCCTTTCCTTTTGAAACTTGATCAAGATCAAGTTTCTTTGTGCTTTTTGCTATTTAGAAAATCCAGTGGATTCAATGGTGGCTACACAATGAGGCTAGAAATTCCAAAAGATCAAAGGTGTCAAAAGCGATGCCTATTATTTGAAGAGGTCAACAATATGCCAAGCAGTTTGTTCACTTGACTGCCTGCAGGCTGTTAAGAGGCAGTTGTCTGGATTCATGTTTCTCACCTGTTACTGACCAAAAGCACCATTTGGCTCTCACTCCACTTAACACACATACAGGATAGTTTGTGTCTTACCCTACAGCATAGAGGGAAGTGATGGGACGTTCCCATTGTCTCTGCAAGGCCTGCCCACGAATGAGGTACTCGGCAAAATGGTAGGTCAGCTCACTTGGTTTTCCCATCAAAGCCTCATATTTGAGGTCTTTACCGGTTATCTTCTTGTAGATATTCTCTAAGCACACAAGAAATGTGCCATGTCCAAACCTGAGACAAAATGTGGGGAACAAAAGATTAATGTTACAACCTTTGCCTCCTATAGACGAGCAGCATGTCCACTTTACCGTGGAGAATGTGCCTCGGCCATCCACATCAGGTCCATGTTGCAGGCCAGTAAGGGCAGGTGAGGTGTGGTTTGGGTTTGGTGAACGCTACTGAGATTGCCATTGGTCATTAAAATGTCAATGATGAGCTGCAGATTGGTCTCCCATCGTATTGGCTCCCCGAAGAGAACCACAGCTGTGGATGGCATTGGATCAATTTAAACACTAATGGTGTATCTCCATAAATGCGAATACCGTGCAACACACCAATTAAAGGCTCGTGAAGTTTTTGCACTTAATTTGCTGATTAGTGTGAACCAAAAGTGTACAATATTGAACTTTTTAACATCCATCCATTCATTTTCTATACCGCTTATCCTCATTAGGGTCCCGGGTATGCTGGAGCCTTTCCCAGCTGACTTTGTGCGGGAGGCGGGGTACACCCTGGACTGGTCGCCAGTCAATCACAGGGCACATATAGACAAACAAGCATTCACACTTTAATGGACAATTTAGAGTCACTAATTAACCTAACATGCATGGTTTTTTTTTTGGGGGGGGGGGGGACTGAAGTACCCGGAGAAAACCCACGCACGCACGGGGAGAACATGCCAACTCCACACAGAGATGCCCAAAAGAGATTCGAACCCAGAACCTCTTGACTGTGAGGCCAATGTGCTACCCACCGTGCGGCCTTTTTAACTTCCCAATACGTTTAATCTTTTCTTTTTTTCTTGATTTAATTTTTCTAATTTTATAATCTACCAAATTTACTTCTTCTATTAGCTGTTAGCCATAATCACTTATTAAATTGAACAACTTAATTAAATGGTCAAAGATAATTTAATTTATTGAGAACCACCTGGACATACATACACTACAGTATACGTCTTTTATGGGGCCCTCAAAGAAGAATACTCACCCTCAACCTTGGGAAGATTGCCTACAGGATTGGACTGCAATGAAAGGAATGAAACATATTCTTTTCAGCAACATTTACACTAACAACTACATGCAGATGCTGTCATGCATTTTTGACTTGTCAAAACCTGATTCAGACATACAGAACCATCTAACCATTTATACTAGACAGTACTCATTGCCTAGTCAACAGTCTGAAAAAGATAGATTCATCTTATGATTGAAGTCTAAGGGTTTTCCATGCACACCAACAGGCACAGAAAGCAGAGAAGCATTTGCTCCTGATTTGCTCATCCTCTTACATATTTGTACATTCTTCACGCTCTTTGCAGTAATTTGCATTCTGTGTTGTATTTACCCAGTATTTAACAGGCAGACAGCATTCTGCTTTGGAATATGTTTTCAAAGTGACCCAATCATAGCCTTACTTTATGAATTTGTTTTTTTTTTAAATATATTTCCATATTTTCGGTCCAGACAAGAGTACCGAACCACTCAGCCTTAGTAAACAACAGACGAGGAGCTATGGTGATCATTTTAAGATAATGGTCATCACAAAAACAACCATCAAACAAATGCATGGCAGCTAAGAAATGTCCATCCATCCACCCAATTTCTATACCGACTGTCCTCGCAAGGGTTGTGGGTATGCTGGAGCCTATCCCAGCTGACTTTGGGCGAGAGGCGGGGTAACCCTGTACTATTCACCAGCCAATTGCAGCAGTGAAAAAATATGATCAATAAAATATGACTGAGATTGACAAGCAACCAGTTCAGGGTGTACCCCACCTCTTGCCTGAAGTCAGCTGCGATGGATGGATAAATGGATTGATAAAATGTGAATGAAATATGATTTAACATATTATAAACATTATTTAAAAAAAGATCACTTTTGTATTCAAATGAATCCAAAACAAATTCTTAAAAATAATCTTGGTCTTTTATGATTATTCATTATTAATTGTATCCACTAATTGGAATTTTAAACAGTAAGTAGGTCATCTGTGATCGCTGCAGCATTGTTCTTGCTAATACCAGTGTTAAAAACCAGTGTAAAAAGCCAGTGTACCGTCAACATGACCTCACCGGCAGTTTGGGTCTCCTGTTGTGGTCCACCATGTCCAGAAGTGGGTATGATTCTCTCAGCATGTCAATACTTATGACGTTATTGAAGCCAAGACTGGAGAGAGGGTGTTAATTAAGGATAAATATCATATAATCATGCAATTGAAACAGACCTACAGCGGTGTGAAAAAGTGATGTCTTTTTTTTGCATGTTTGTCACGCGTTTCAGATCAACAATCAAATGTAAATATTAGTCATGTGTCAACACACCTGATCACAAAATGCAGTTTTTAAATGAAAGGTTTTGGGTTTTTTTAAAGTGACATTAATTGCATTTTGAGTTGTTTTCTGCATGTAAAACTACAATTGTAAAGCAATTTAAACAGTGTCTGGAATGGGGTAATTGGGTTCACATTATACAGTATCTATAGAAAAAAATGATTTGATGAATGTCTGTGAATATTCTCAAGCTGATCCAGGTCGTATTCCCAGGGCATTAAGTAGCTCACAACTGGACTGTTCAGGTTGTTCCACAGGTATTTCCTTTTACTCCTGTAATTCCACACCAGTCTGCTGGAGAGTGGGAGAAACGTATTTGCACGCACATTGGTGCGCGCACACACACACAAGTAAATATATATTAAACGTCTTCAGTTCATTTGTGGAACTGGTTTGCACTGACAAAATCCTGAATGCTATGTCAGCATTCTTTTTCTGTGACTGTTTTGTTGAAAGACAATTTCTTGTATTTATCAAATTCAATAGATTGTTACATTGTTATTTTTTTTTTTTTGTGTCTTGTCCAGCACCACAACAGCTAAATGGGAGTCAAGCCGCCCCCAAATACCGAGCAAAACCTCTTCGCCAAGGGAGACCCCACAATCCAAACGAGTCTCCCCCGACACCCGACCGCGTTCACCACGAATTCCGTTGCGCCACACCTCGACGCCGGACCCGACCTGAAAAGGGACAGGTGGGGGTTGGGGCGGGGGACACAAGAAAGGGTGCAGAAGAACCCCACAAACACACCCCAACCACACCACAAACAACCGTGACAATCACAACCCCAGCAACAACCAGAACAGCCACAGAGTAAAATGAGCAAAAATACAGGGGAAAGAAAAAAAAACAATAATAATAATAATAATGATAATAATACCAATATATATATACACACAGAAATATATATACATACATATATATATGCATGTATACATACACACACACATACACACGCACACACACACACAGTGTGCATATATATGTATACACACATACATACATATTCACTAATAATGATAAACATAACAAAAAAAAAACAACGAGAAAAGAAACAGAATCTCTTGAACAATGACCATCCAGATGACACGTGCAACAAATCTACATTAAATCTACATTAGTCTGCAGTGACAGGATAACTACATCAGAGTGAAACACAGAATGAGGAGATGTTTGTGGTGAACACAGCCATGCATCCCAAACCACACTCCCTCCAAAAGCGAGGGTCCGACTAGGAAGACGCCGCAGCACGGCCCCCAGGCAGGCTCCCTACAGAGGGGAAGGCCCGCCCCCGCCCTCCCAAGAGGCAACCGCAAGTCCACTTCGAAGAGGTGCAAGGGAGACCTGGCCGGACGCCACTCGGAAGCCGAGCAAGGTCCACAGGGGGGGCCCGGGCGCCAACCACCAGAACACCCGCCGGGGGCCGGCCAGCTTCGGGCAAGCAGGACAACCGCCCCCGGGCCCAGAAGCCACCCAACCCCCCAAAGCAGGGGCCATACTCAACACCCCGGGAGCTCCAGGCCACCCCAGACACAACTGCCGCGGGCCATTGCCTTCCCCGACGCCAGAGGCAGGCACCCGTAGAGGGCCCATCGGTCTAACCCCCCCCACACCCCCGTGACCCGTCCACCCCACCCCCAGTGCACACACCCCAGCCCCAGTGCCCACACCAAACCCTGTTCCCACACTCACACATGCCAACACGCATACACCCACACACCTACATTTTCACATATGCACCTGGATGTGGCATCCCCCAATGCAGCGAGCAGCACCACCGCGAGCTCCCCTGAGACACGGGGCCATACCCCCATAAACACCAGCCGGGAATCGCACAGACAAGGCACGCACGCACGCATGCAGGCACGCACGCACGCACGCACGCACGCACGCACGCAGGCACTTCTCCCAGCACTGCTGCCAACTGAGACCCGGAGCCGGAACAACCACTCCTCCTGCCGCCCCCCACCCCAGAGAGTGTCCAAGAAAACAGGGGTGTAATAGGACCCTCTAATCCCCACCTCCCCACCCAACTAAAAGTGTTATGAGGTGTGAGATGTGTGTGTGTAGGCCAGTTAAAATTGAGGAGCCAAAACTTCGTGACACCATGGGCAGAACCACTCCGCCGGCTGAGCACGGCTAAGTAGCTCTGCCCATCCTGTGACACGAATCCCGCCACCCCAAAAATGAATGTGAGGTGTCTGTAAGTCTATGTGTAGTAAATAAGTGTAATTAAAACTGGGAAATTTGCGGCCCCCAGGGCATGACACAATGAGGTCATATTTGTCACCCCCCCTGCCACACCGCCAACGAGCACGCGCACTCCCCAAGATCCTATGTGCTTGTTTGCAGGGAGTAGGGGGGCGAGGCACGAGGGATAGTAAGACTGGGAGGGAAATTATATATTTTTTTCCCTCCCAGAGGACGAGCCATTGGGCAGTAGGCACCCCTGTTTCCCGGGACCCACCGCGGGGCAGGGGCCAACACGAGGCGAGGCGAGGCCCCGGACGCCCAGTGACCGCAGTCCGGGAGCAGCCTCACCCAGATGTCAGACACTAGCCACCATGCGCGCCACTGTAGGAGATTCCGGCGGCCCACACCCCCGAACACCACCACCACCATCCCCACCCCGTATCCGAGAGGAACCGGGGCAACACACCCCACCACTCGGAGAGGCAGCAACCCTCCAGGCACAATCACACACCTCACCCCCCACCACTGCCCCCAGTGCCCACACCCCTGTTGAATCCATGAAAGGTATTATTAAGAGAGAGAAAAAAATCCAAACCTACATGGCCCAGAGTGAAAAAATGGTTGCCCCCCTATTGTTAAAAGATAACTTAACTGTGGTTTGTCGCAGTTCAATTTCTCTAGCCACATCCAGGCCTGCTTACTGCCACACCTGTTCTCAATAAATCATTTAAATAGGACCTGCCTGACAAAGTGAAGTAGACCTCTATCAGTCTGGAAAAACCATTTAAAAGCTTTGGGACTCCAGTGAACCACAGTGAGAGCCATTATCAACAAATGGCAAAAATATTAGTGAACAGTGGTGAACCTTCCCAGGAGTGGCCGGTCGACCAAAATGACCCCAAGAGCGCAGCAGCGACTCATCCAAGAGGTCACAAAAGACCCCACAACAACATTCAAAGAACTGCAGCCCTCCCTTGCTTCAGTTAAGTCAGTGTTCACGACTCCACCATAAAACAGACAAAAACAGCCTCCACGACACAGATCAAGACGAAAACCACTGCTGAACAAAAAGAACATTAAGGCTTGTCTCAATTTTGCGAGAAAACATCTGTCAAACTCATGCCACGGAGGGCTGAGACACTCCAGGTTTTTTTTCCAGCTGGTCACTAAACCAAGTGATTTTAATGATCAATATCACCTTCAATTTGAGGGAAGGAGCTCATCAATTAAAATCACCAAATGTAGAAAACGGTTGGAGAAAACCTCCAGTGCCTCGGCCATTCATAGCACGAGTTTGACACATATGCCTTAGACCTTTAGGAAAATACTCAGTGGTCTGACGAGAAAAGCTGAACTTTTTGAAAGGTATGTGTCCTATTACATCTGGTGTAAGAGTAACGCTGCATTTCAAAAAATAACGGTATACTAACAGTAAAATACGATGGTGGTAGTGTGGTTGTCTGGGGCTGTTTTGCTGATTTAGGACCTGGAAAACTTGCTGTGATAAACTCAACCATAAATTCTGCTGTCTACCAAAGAATACTGAAGGAGAATGTCCGGCCATCTGTTTGTGGCCTCAAGCTGAAACGACCTTGAGGTCTGCAGCAGAACAGTCATTCGAAACACACCATCAAGTACACCTCTGAATGCCTGAAGAAAAACAAAATGAGGACTTAGGAGTGGTCAAGTTTAAGTCCTGACCTGAGATGCTGTGGAATGACCTTAAAAATGCGCTGCATGCTCAATAACCCTCCAGTGTGGCTGACTTACAACAATTCTGCAAAGATGAGCAGGCTAAAATTCCTCCACAGCGCTGTAAGAGACTTACTGCAAATTATTGCAAAAGCTTGATTGCAGTTGTTGCTGCTAAGGGTGGCCCAACCAGTTTTTAGGTTTAGGAGGCAATCGTGTTTTCACACAGGGCCTTGTAGGTTTGACTTTTTTTTCTCTCTTAATGGATGGATGGAATAATAAAATATTTAATTAAAAAAATACTTTTTCTGTTCAGTTGTGTTGTCAGTGACTAATATTTAAATTTGATGATCTGAAACATTTAAGTGTGACAAACATGCAAAAAAAAAAGAAGAAATCAAGACGGGGGCAAACACTTTTCCACACCACTGTATTTAAATAATTCACAGGAAAAAGAAGAATGAAGGATACTTTTTAGCAATTTCCAGTACTGGTCCTTGTCCTGACACAAGCACGCACTTGTCATGAAACTTCTTGAACATCCTCAAAGGACTGTGAGACATGATGACTTGATCTTGAGTGATCTATAACACGGATGTTAAACATCTATCAAGGGATAACCCTAACACACACCAGTTTTAATGAACACATAACAACTCACCGGTACTCCGAGGATGTGCGAGAGCTGATCTGCTTTCTTTTGTCTGAGGCAATTTCCTGCATTTGTCACAAAAACTACTGGCACCACAAACTGTCCCCGAGAATCCACCAATTTCTCAAAGGCCTTTTTGGCAGCTGGGATTGGCATCCTCCCCCGGACAAGCACGCCATCAATGTCGAACAACAAGCCGAACTTTGGCTGAGGCTGAAAGAAAATGATAGATACACTTTTACCCCATTAAACTTAAGGCAAATGACTAAGCAGTGAGGTCACACATTCATAGATACAGTAGTGTTCAAAATAATAGTGCAATGCAACTAACCAGATTAATCCCTGTTAGTAGATTTTTATTGCTACATGGCAAACAAGTTACCAGTAGGTGCAGTAGATTTTCTGAAAAATAAGACCTAGGATTCATGATATTCTTAAGGCTGTGCAATTTGACAATTCGTTGAAAGGGAGGTGTTTAAAAATATAGCAGTGTGGCATTTAATCAGTGATCTGTGATCAATTTGGTGAAAAAACAGGTGACCCCTATTTAAGGACGAAACCAGCACTTGTTGAACATGCATTTCTCTTTGAAAGGAAAATGGGTCTTTCAAGACACTGTTCAGATGACTGGAGAATGGAAATTTTATGAAAAGGTGCAAAAAAAGTTTTGGCTATCTAACTAAAATGATCTCCAATGCCTTACAAGGAAGAGCAAAACCACAGACACTTGGCAAAAAACAGAAGACAACTATAAAAATGGATGGAAGAATAACCGGAATGGCAGAGGCTCAGCCAGTGATCAGCTCCGGGATGACCAAAGACACTCTGGAGTTACCTCAAAGTACTGGGATATTTAGACGACGTCTGTGTGAAGCTAATCTATTTACAAAAATCCCCCGCATAGTCCACCTGTTTAAAAAAAAAAAGGCACATGCGGAAGAGGTTACAATTTGCCAAAGAACACATCAACTGCTAAAGAGAAATGGAGGAACATTTTATGGACTGATGAGAGTAAAATTGTTCTTTTTGGGTCCAAGGGCCGCAGACAGATTGTGAGACAACCCCCAAACTCTGAACCACTGGTGCAAGCATCATGATATGGGCATGTTTCTCCTATTTTCACATACCAGCGATCATGGATCAGTGTTAATATGTCAAAATACTTAAAGAGGACATTCTCTTGAAATGGGTGCTTCAACGAAACAAAGACCCCGGAATACACCAGTAAACCGGCAAAATTACGTAATTATAGTTACGGTGTGGCCAGTCCAATACCTGGACCTTCTTAATTCAATAGAGAACGTGTGGGGTGACATCTAAAAATGCTGTTTCTAAAGCAAAACCAACAAATGTTAATGAATTGTGGAATGTGTGTTGAAGAATCTTGGGCGTGGAATAACAGCTGAAAGGTGCCACAAGTTGGTTGAAATTCTAGAAACAAAAACGTTTGTAGAAAATAGTTTTTAGTTTGTAAATTCAATGGCAGACACTGCTATTTTTTTGAACTCCCCCCCCCTCTCTCTCTTTCAACTAATTAAAAAAATGGCAGTAGGCCATGAACTTCCATCAAAAAACAAAACAGAAGAGGAACAAATTCATGAAAGTTGCCTTCAAATAGTGATCATGGTCATTGTTGTCACTGGACTTAGGGAGGGGACATTTAACTTTAATTATTAGGGATGTCTGATAACATCGGCCCACCAATACAATCGGCCTGATATTGGCATAAAAATGTAATATCGGTTGATATCCGTGCCCCTCTTTCCATAATAAAAAACATTTTTTAATGGTGTATATAGACCTATGGGCTCTTGTATTTTCACAAATGATGACCTCATCAAACCGCGTTTGAAGCGTGTAAACAACTGTGTGGCAAGCTTGTTTCGCTCTTTTCTTGACTAACATGTCTGCCAAACTGCAAAGCGTTGGTTATGCAAGGAGAAACCATGACTTCTTCCTTCAACACTTCCAATAATTATGTTATGTAAATATGAATAGGAAGATACTAAAATCCCCACATATCAAAAGTGGAAACTAGCAATGTGAGTATAATTTTGGTTGTGCTTAGATTATAAGACTGTTCTTCTTTCTCCTCCTTTTCATTCATTTATTGTGTTGAGTTTATTGTAGTTGTTTGGAATGACTTGTTTTGATTTTGAATGAAATAAATTCAATTACACAGACCTGATCAAAATCTTCAGACCAGTTGAAAAATTGCTAGAATTTACCTTTTGCTCATTTGGATCTTAATGAGGTTTTAAGTAGAGCTACAATATGCAAAAGCAAGGAGGGGAGTGAGACAAAAAACATCTGGAACTTGTAATTTAAAAAAAATAAATGAACTGAAATAGGTTGTTTATCACCTAATCAAAAGTTAAAGACCACAGGCTATAAAAGACAAAATCTGTTCAAATTCTCATTTTTTCCAGGCATTCACACGGTCATGCCCTCCTGATGGCTGAAGCTAAGAAGCTTTCTCTTCTTGAATGTGGTCAGATCGCCGAGCTGCATAAGCAAGGGCTCTTGCAGAGTGTCATTGCTGCTGAGGTTGGCCGCAGTAAGAATGCAAATTTTTTTGAAAGATCCTGAGCATTATTGAACAAAAAAGTCAAGTGGTAGACCCAAAAAAAAGACACCTGCGCTGAGCCGGAGGATACAATCGGCAGTACGTCAAGACACAGGGAGGTCCTCGACCCAAATTAAGGCCCTTACTGGCGCTGACTGCAACACAATAACCATCAGACGGCATCTGCGGGAAAAGGGATTCAAAAACAAAAACAAATTCAAAGACCTCGTCTCCTTCAATGTCACAAAACTGCCTGTTTACACTTTGCCAGGGAGCACCAAACATTGAAAGGTGGAAAAAAGTTTTATTCTCTGATGAGAAAAAATTTAACCTTGACGGTCCAGATGGCTTCCAACGTTACTGGCATGACACGGAGATCCCACCTGAAATGTTTTCTACCTGGCACAGTGGAGGGGGTCCATCATGATCTGGGGGGCTTTTTTGTTCAGTGGAACACTGGAGCTTCCGGTGGAGCAGGGTCGTCAGACCGTGGCTGGTTACGTGCAGATGTTGCAGCGTGTGGTGACAGCTGGGTTTTTCAACAGGATAACGCTGCAGTGCACAATGCTCGCTTGACGAAGGACTTCTTCAGGGAGAATAACATCAATCTTTTGGACCATCCTGCTGATTGAAATCGCATAGAGAACATTTGGGGATGGATGGCAAGGGAAGTTGATAAAAATGGCCATCAGTTTCAGACAGTTGATGCCCTTCGTGAAGCCATCTTCACCACTTGGACCAATGTTCCCACTAGCTTCCTGGAAACACTCGTATCAAGCATGTGATTAGCGTGAACTGTGCAGCGATAGGGTTTTTTTGGTCCTTTTTTGAGCAATGGTCTTAAAACTTTTGATCCGCGGATAAACAGCCTATTTCAGATGTATTGCTGTTTTCAAAAAATGACTTTTTCAAAGTGCTTTTTGTCACACTCCCCCTTGTTGCTTCTGGATATTGTACCTCTACTTGAAACCTCATTAAGATCCAAATGTGCCAATGTTAAATTCTACAAAATTTTTTTAACTGGTCTTAAGATTTTGTGTGCACTGTGCATGTAAACTATCAAAGTTAGGGAATGTGGTCAATAATGTTAATGTGGTGTGTAAACGTGAAGGGTTTGGAAGGGAAGAACCTGCTGGCTTATTGACCTTAGCTCACTCCATTTATTATTACCAACGTATTATCATTATCAACGCCTAAAGAGTGACACATTATGTGGTGACCAAGCTGCACATGCTGCTGCAACCGCTATGCAGTAAAATAACTTGAATATCCTCTTGGGCTTTTGTTGGTTGTGGTAAAGACTCAATGAAAACAGACCAACACTAAGAAACACTCGTTTGTCCTATCGGGGGAAACCCGGCTGTGACTTGGTGGCCCCTCTTGTGTGACCATCACCGGCTTACATCTCAAACACTGAACGCAGCGTCGTTTTCACACTTAATCCCAGAAGCTTCTTGTCAACAGCGTATTGTTTTCTATACTGAGCCCAGCTCCACAGCCCCCGCCAACCGTACCTTGCTATTAGTTCCGCAAAACCCACACCGAGAACCGACAACCGCCGAAGTTGTCCTGGCGCGCCGGCCGCCCCCGGAGCACAGGCCCCGGAACAACGGAAGGAGTCCCCTCATTTTGCCGACGCCTCGGCGACCTACAGAAATAACCGAGCCCGTACGAGCCGGCTCGCTCCGGCCGCTTGGTTCTCCTCTGATGTTTTTCCGCCTGGTCTCTGTGACTGGGCGAGACGGCGTGACGTCACGTGACGTCACGGAAGGCGGGCGCTGTACTGCATCTGCAAGGCTGAAAACCCCGCTGCCATTTTAAGACACCGAGGCGAGAATACTTGTCTCAGCTTAACGCTCTCCCAATACATGACACACATATAAACGGATCGTACGCGTCAGAACATTCGACTTCAGCGCTTATTTACAACTGCGGAATTCGTATTTAGCAAGTGCCTGCGTGCTTTAATGGCCTCTCCTCGCTACCAGGTTCTCCATTTTACTGCGTCTCGTTTGCCGCAGAGAAGCTGCTGGAATTTGAGTAATCGGAGCTGTTTGCTCCGATGCTGCAGGGTCCACCTACGTGCTCTACAGCGCGTCCTGCACGTGGAGAAGTGGGTGCACAAGCATTGCTGCTTTAAATACGGAACTGGCAACGATAGCGTCTAAGTCTACGTGGATGGTACTTTTTCCAGATCGTATGAAATGCTTTATTAGAATACTTAAGATTTCAAATGTAACATTCCGCACGAAACTAACAGCAACTTTACCATTGCTCGGCCGTTTTGCTTGCGCTAAAACAAAAATGTGATCATGACTTCAGACAAGGTTCTCCTCGTGCTCCTCCAGCTTTATTGATAGTTTAAAATTACATTTCTATTTTCTAGGACATCAGTTGCACTTTCCTTCCGACTTAAAAACTGAGTACAAGCAAATGGTATTTATACAGTAGTCTAAGTGATATTGTACAAAAATAACATTTTGATTTCTGTGAAAACATCTCATTCCGAAATAACTCCAAATTCTGCTGTTCTTCAACTAGTCGTGGTATCTTAATTTTGCCAAGGTAAAAAGAAAAATAATTCCAAAGCCATTTTTAAAGGAAATATCTGCCTTGGACAACTAAGTGACTTTTAAATTGTAAACAGATTTCTATAAAAGAAGTTGCTTCTTTTAACACCTCCAAAATGTCACGTCTTAGCAAGAAAACGTGTTTGTAGGTGCCCACTTTGCTGCGTGCGGGGCTGAAATGTATGATGATATGAACTGTTTCACGTCATTCTCCCTTGGCCAACTCATCCCACTAAAACCAAAATAACCATACATGGAAGTTCGGTTTCCGTTTACTCCCTTCTTCTTTCTCTTGACAAGAGACTCACTTCCACAAGCTCAGAGGTCCTATAGATTCCCATGTTTAGTCCCATTTATTCATCTCTGATCACCAGTGGCTTGGAAAGGGGGGGTTCTTTAACAAAGCATTATACATAACACCGCTACCAAACTAAAACATTTTTGTATTGAATGCAGAAAGATTTTTTTTCACCCCTTTCATTGTATTACATGTCGAGAGGCTCACTGGCCTGGGACTAGCCTCTGTTAGCCAACCGCTGGCCAGTGAAGAGGATTCAGAGAAAATAATACAACCAACCATCAATCTGAAAAAAGGAGGGGCAACAGAGGGCACTGATTATGCGGTGGCTTCGATGGTGCACTCTTTTGCCAGGTGGCCTGCCTTTCCACAGTTGTAGCAGTTGGTCTCGCTGGCTTTGCTGCAATGCACTGCGACGTGACCAATCTCACCACACCTGCAGTAGAAAATCGCTGCCTTAGTGCAGGTTAAAATGAAACCGGCAACAGGACAGCAAACACTTACCTGTAACATTTCACCTTGTCACAAAGTTTCTGGATGTGGCCGAACCCGCCGCAGGAGTAGCACTTCTGCTCATTGGCGTGGTCGCAGTCACGGGCCATGTGGCCAGCCTTACCGCAGGTGTAGCACAGCTGCTCCCTCTCCTTTTTGGGCTCCTTGCAGTCACGAGAAATGTGGCCACTCCTGTGACAGTTGTAGCATGCTGAGCGGCCAGGGGAGGAGGGACATTTTTTTTTAAAACAGTTCCCCAAACTTTTCTGGAGCTTTGCATATCGAAGACTAAGAGCAATGCTCACCATCCTCAGTTTGGTCACAGTCCCTCGCTATGTGTCCTGGGTCTCCGCACCGATAGCAGAACATCTCTGTATGGACACATATAGATCAGTAAGATGCTAATACTAACCTGCAAGCTCTATCTACTTATGTTTACTTAACACAAGCAAAACACCCAGTAAAGTTAAAAATTTAATACAAATCCAATGGTGGGTGTGGCCTGCATAGTATGTAGTACCCTTGCCTCGTCCCCTGCCTCGGGCACGCCCCCGTGGGCCAGCAGCGTTGGGGCAATGTTTGATCCAATGCCCTGAGCGGCCACATCCAAAGCACTCGCTGTTGCTGCTCATCTCCATTACCTGGACAGACAAACACATTTGTCAGTACTATCAACATATTTACACATGCAACCAAACCCTTACACAAGGTTCTCGTTAAAATCTAGAAACATGTCATTCATTTTTATTGTAATTGTCCCGCTTTGACTCAATAACAGCTGTGTCCTTCCAGTGCAGCCCCTTAGGCAAAACAATGTTTTTTGTAAGAGCTTACATATTTAATAAAGTATCGCTTACCATGTGACTTTTTAAAACGGACATGCATTAAATGTCTGAAAACATGCTCCACAACATACCTAACCCACAGGATGGTTGATGGACTACTACAATCATCTTCAGGGAGTAAACAACCATCTAGCATGCCATATACCTTGGCCAAGGGGTTTCTAATTAACTATATAGTCAAGCCTACAATATTTACATTGAGGGCTTTGTCAGCATCTACAACTACTAAACTAACTTACATAATGTTTTCAATGGAATCGTGTGGTGATCACCATTGGACAAACTTCGGTTTGCTGGTGGCGCTGAAGACATCAATTCAGGAAGAATGTTAGTATGTGATCAAGCCCTTCATTTTAGGTTCGTTACACGACGAAAGGCCATGCTTTCACTGACCTTTGTTGTCAAAGAGAAAACGCTAACTAACGTCAACTTCCTCGGTTAGGCAAGAGTTACCCTACTTTAACGTCACAAATGTAGCAACCATCGGTACATTTGCGGGCTCTATATGGCATCACTTCCCATGCTTGATGATGTTCCCTGCAAACTGCTATGACAGCATGTCGTGGGTCGTGTATTAAACATGTGCTGCAATAGGAAACTCGACGTCTCATGCGGACTAAGGGTGACTTGATCACTTTTTGAAGCAACTGCGTGTCAGCTTGAACGATGAAAATAAGGAGCTCGACTAGGGCTAGATTCAAATACCAAAGGTTGAAGCTACGCTAACGTCGGCCTAGTCACGTTGATGTTGCTGCGCAGTCGCGGGACGCCATAGCGTCGTGCTAACCCACGCTAGCACACGATCACGGCCAAGATGCACGGTTTAGTCGACGATAGCACTCCCGTCTTCAACGAGAATAGTGTTACTCCGACACAGATAGCAACAAGCCGCCATTACAAATTGTTTTCAAAGGAAATTAGAGGGAATATGTAGCTAAAACGAAATTTCCCGCGCAGGACAAACACGCCAAAGTCGTTGTGACGGCCTGGCATTAGCAGGCCTGAGCAGGTCCCGATGCTCCATGGCTAAGCTAAACCGAGTTAACTGGCAAAAACTGCCAACTGTGAAAAATGTCCTGCTCGATTACTTTTCGTGCGTTGTACTTTCGACATCCATGTATGTCCAGTGTCTAGAAAAATACGTATTGTTCGATTTTACTGCTTACCTTGCTAGCTGTGAAGCACTGTCAGTGTTTACGCCTCCTTCTTTGCGCTACATGCGGTGCACGCAAGAGTTCCTGAATTGTCATTCACAGTAACCAGTAAAAGCTGCACAATAATTGGTCGCACGCTCTGGCAACAACCAATCACATATGAGAATGTTTGGACACCACCTCTATGAATGGACCAATCATCAACCCAGATCTGCCCTTTCTTCCCTAAATTGACCGACCTTAGTATTTACCTGTTTCATTTGAACTCTACAAACGTTAATGAGGTAGAATCAGAGAATTATGATTCAGAGAGAATTATGAACATTAATAATGTAACCGGCACTGTCGTAAACTCCGAAATCATTAACATATTAATATTTCAAAGGGATATTGTTTACATTATATCATGGGATTCTTAATAATGCAGACTTTACCCCAACATTATTTATTGACAAATCTTTCTTTCTTGAAAAAGAAAGACTGTGGAACATGTGGAACTGTCAATTGTATTATGTGATGCATTCCAATGTAATTTATATGCATGTTCAAATAAAACTAAAGTCTGACTCAATTATGCACATAATAGTGGTTGTGGGGTAAATTGTGCATTTCTATTTACTCGTCAAATCAGTTTTCCAAGAGTATAAATAGCTTCAAAAACAGAGGTTAAAATGACATGGTGACATTTTTGTTTCTCACTGTTCGCAAATAAGTACTTATTACATTATCTGCCCAAAAACTGTTAGAAAATAATGAGGGCAGCCTGCAAGGATCCATGCTTATGGGCCTGTGTGCTCTGTCAAAATCAATAAGAGGGAAAGATGCTTTCTGCTCCACTGTTAAGGTGGAATTCCCTGCAATGATCAGAGATTTGAGTTATTGTTTCATGTGGCGTGTATATTCTAAACAAACCCGTATTACACACGGAAACATAACAGCATGTACTGGATAACCTGAAATGATTTTGCGATGCTCCTATGACTTTTCCATTAGAGAACTACAGTGCCACTAGTATATCCAGGATGGAGCACCTTAAAATGTTCCCCTATGCCAAAACCCTGCCCTCATCGTCACAGGGACAATATTTGGTTTCTGGTATTTGATAGATGGAATGACATTTCCACAAAGCTAGGTGGAATGAAAGTAATCAGAAATCTTCCTATCATAGCCTGAGTTTGCTGCTCAACAAGATACTGAATACCGGACCAATGAGGACATAGATCTGTTGACTGGGATGCTGATGAAGCTGTTTTTCTCCCAGATAGTGTCAACTCTAGAACCTAGAAGTGGACATGTCAATGATGGTGAACACAAGGTGAGTGTACACCTCTGCAAGTATGTCAAGTTAGAGGAAAAAACTGCTAAGAAAGGCTCATGTTGCAGTCGTTTATGGTTGGGTAAATGCTGTATAGTATATATCCACCATTACTAAACAATGTTTCCGTCAACTTTACCCTTATTGATTCATTAAATTTTGTATGTATTCTTTATCACTAAATACGGTGTCTAAAGCACACATCTTTACTATTACACATATTTATTCTTTTTCTTCACCCATTGGTAACAAGTGGTACACATTGAACACAGAAAAGTAAACAAACTTTCAGTAATGGCTGAAAAGTTAGTACGATTAAATAACCTTTGCCTCTCGTCTTTTTCAGACATCAAATCATTATTACTATTACCATTCTCCGCTTCTCATTGACCACACTTGTTTTCCACTTTACTGAAACAAATATGTCATAATACTACATTTGTCATGTTCTAGGAATTTGAGCTATTTGCACAGTGTCAGCCAGATCAGAAACAAACTTGAACACACCGTATCACAATAAAGACACATACATAGAAAATAACAGTGTATAAAGGTGTATCCCTATCCATTAGAACACAGTGCAAACAAGCACTGCAACCATTAATCAACAATTGATTGATTAACCAATTAATCTACAGCTATTTGGGCAATCGATTAATTTTTTGGATTAAAATTGGTTTCAGCCACTCGTGTGAATATTTCTTAACCTCCTCAGTCATCCACAAAAGCAGCCCCATTATCTTTGTGTTTCAGTCAATGCGGGACCTTCACACACATCAGCTTTGACGAGTGATGGACATTTGTGCCTCTTTTTTGGTACGTCCAGGACCAAACCACTAACCGGTTGTGTTTGGGTCAACCACTAACCGGTCAACTGACACGGGCCAAAAAAATAGACGCAAATAATAAAAATGATCTCAGGGCCTTGAAATACAATTTTTCAAACACACTGTTTTCTAATTACCTGAGATGCATCAGTGTGTGATACTTCAGCATTTTGATAATTATGTTCTCAGCTATTGGTTGCACATTACATTCATGGTCAAGATAGAAGAAAAAGGTAAACTAGGGAGAACGCATACAGAATCAGGAAACTCAGCAGCAAACGTCATGAAAATCACGTTGCACTGCCCAAGCACGTCCACGGGAGGGCGCACTTACTTTGCCATGAGCTGCTGCGAGACAAGCCTTCCCTTCAAAACGGCAGTGAGCTGCCTCTTGTTGATTTTCAGAAGATAATGTGTTGACTAAGCACTGTATTGCTTCGTATGGAACACGGCCTTGTGAAAACTGAGGCGGGTTTAATATAGAGTCGGTTAGGGGATAGGAGCTCGAGATGGAGCCAGATAGACGGCGATAGTAGGGGGCCCAACATGGTGGTTAGAGTGGGAGGGCTTTAGTCCAGCGTGACTGATGCTAGCCTCTCGTTGTGGCTGTGAGCTCTCGTTTCAATCGCTGTCGTCAGACCGACGCAAGGCACGCAGGTCGAGCCGTTTCACCTTCTGCCGCCCAAACGTAAATATTGTCCACCGACGCCGTAGTCCGGAATGGAGCGGGGTTTTATTTTAAAACCGCCCCTTTCGAGCTAGAAGGCGAAGGCGAAGCCGCGTCGTGTCACTTTAAAAGCGGCCGACCGATTTCATCTCCCTCTTGTTCGCCTTCGGAGATTAGACTTTTTCTCGCTTGCTGGGGAGGCGACCAGCCCGTGACCTTCGCCTCGTCCACTGTTGCGACTATTACGGAATCTTTTGAATGCAAAGTCAGGCCAAACTTTTCGCCTTTTCTTTGGATTCGTTGCGAATATGATGACGTCATCGACGCCGCTTTTTCCTCGAGTTATGGCGGAGCACAACTTTCCCGACTTGTCTTGGTAAGCGCGCGCGCGCGCACACACACACACACACACACACACACCATTTGCTGCCAATAGCACAAGCCCTCTGTAGCTACGTGGAAAGGCTAAGCGCAAATAACTAGATGTTTGAGTGGTCTTTCAAAGCGTGTGTTACTGTCGGGTTGTGATTCTGGGGCGGGGGGGGGGTATTCCAACTTCCACCCAATTCGCTTCAACGCTTCCCACCCTGTTTACTTTCCATTCTTTTGTTGTCATGTATCGGAACACGTTGGCCCAACTTCCAACGAACGTCATTGTCTTCAGCTACCCTGCATTTTCACCCTACAGATTGCAAATCTGCCTGCTATCCGCAGACTGACCTCCAATGCCCGAAGCTAGAAAAGTGGACTTATTTTGATTTCCACCCTTTTCTGGTGGACAAAACACGCTTCCTAATTTGAGCCCTTTTTTGTTTACACACTGCATTCCTCTGACTTGTTTGGTTATTGTAGTGGATGTTAGGGTGCGTTCACGCTTGTCGTTTTTGGTCCAGTGAAGGCGGTTTGCTCCAGTGCAAACAGTCCAGAACCAAAGGCCTGATGTCAACAACTGTCACTGCAAGCAGGCAATTTGTAGCAACACCCAACGGAAATCTGAGCTAAAATCACCAAAAAAAACAGAGCGTAAATACAGTAGTTAAACATACTTGTCTCTTTTCAACAAAGAGGTCATGTTGGGCATTCCATATCGGTGAAGTCATCAGAAACACATCGCCAGGAATCTTTTTGGCATCTTCATTATTTCTATCCATTTTGTAACATCTCAGCTGGTTTAAAGTCTGCAGTGCAAAAGTAATGTTATGCACATTTATGTAACCTCGAAGATGTCATGTGTGACGTCCAATTGATTGATGCATATGGTAACAAGCAAGTGTTTGCAACCGGTTCGCACGTTATGCATTATACCCCTGCCCTGTTCCTGCGCCGAGCGAGCATGTAAGCCACGCCCCATGTAACACACACAAATTATTTATTTTTTGCCACCTATCTGGCAAGGTTTAGCTGCTAACCTTCTGCGATACATTCAATGATTGCTATCATAACAACAGAATGACTGCAAATTGTTGCTTGCTTCTCTGAGACCGCTTTTGCGTACATGTGTACACGTACGTGTCTACGAGACAGCTGTGAGTGACAGCCAAGAACGACAGTCATCTTATTCAGCCCAAATTGAAGATGTGATTCTTGAAGTGACAGCTCCCAAAGACATGATGTGGCAGTGAGATAAATACAGCCACCATCTTCCTGTTTTGCCATGAGTTAGTTCTTGGATTCAATAGTGTTTCTCCCGTTTTGTTATTTGTTAACAGTGTTAAACATTCAAGTTTTTTCTCTTGGCAGAGTGACTTTTGCGGTATTTTCCCTATTTTTTTTGTGTCATTATATTTCTGCAATGTGTCGCATCCCAATAAAAAACAAACTGCAGGCTGCCAATGGCTCCCAGACCACACTTTGGACACTGATGGCCTAAATGAAGAAATTGAAGAAAAAACTTCTTACGTTGATTTGTAACTGTTAAGCATCCATGCACTGACTGCTAATTAATGTATAAGTTGTTGAATGGTTTGTATTTTACATCATAAAGTGGCAACATGTTGCTTTTGTTTCTCAAAGCTTGTCAGTGTTATGTGCGGTCAGTATTACTTCTACTGCTACGACTACCACGGGGTAGGGAAGTAATGCACATGTGCACAAAACATGACGTCACCCATTGCTGTGTGTTTGCCCCAATTTGTGCTCTACTTGGCACATTTGTGGCAATTTCAAAGATTTTGTGCAACTGCTTATCCAATATTTTTTGCAAGGGAGATTAAAAATAAAGGCAAGAATTTGAGGTATGGCAGTTTGTGGGGAACTTGCTACAGCGTCTGTTCCGAGGAGCGTGGGGTTGGATGTCGAAGCCAGGAGTGCTGGGATATTGACATGAGCTGCATTACTGACATATTTTAAAAATCATTTTTGGATGACATTCAAGAAGAAAGTTTTCCGACACTTGACTACCTTTCCAAAAGCACGCCTTTCCAGTACGTATAAGTCGGCTACATGCAACCTAACCGTTTAGACTGCAATAGCATTGGACATGCAAACGAGGCATGGGTCGCAGCACTGACACTGACTCGCTCTTACACGGAAAACGTAGATACAGGTCACATTTGAGCAAAAAAAATCAAATCCCTGACCTGCAGTGTAAACATAGCCTAGCCTAAGCCAAGTCCTTTTGTTCAGTGTTGCAGTACCTAAAAGCCTCCATTTGGACTCGGTACACTTTCCCCTGCCTTGAGCCATCACCCTTGTTAAAACCAGTAGCTCCTCTGAGTGTTTAAACCAGAAGGAGAGTATATGTTATGCGCGGACCTTAGTCAGTTATATTTTTAGACATTGATGTAGGCCAGTTAAAAAGGAATGGTGGGCCGCATTTGGTCTAGGGGCTGTAGTTTGGACACCCCTGCACTATTGAATTAAACACATAACTCATGACAAAACACAAGGCGGTGTCCATCTTGATCTCACTGCCTTTAAGTGTTTCTCTTTCATTCATCACCTAAATGCATTTAGAAATGTTTTATGCTCGTCAAACTATTATAAAGAACGTTTTTGTGTTAACAATTTTGAGAGTCAACAGCTGTCGGCATTATAGATGGCTGACGTCGATGACTTACGGTTCCTGTTTTCATGTAGTGGCAAGCTAATAGGGATGCTATCAAAAAGGACAGTCTTTCAATCTAAAATACATTAAGAACACAGTCAGACTCAAGCATTGGATTAACATAACAAGACACGAATGCATGCAAACCAAAGCAAAATCGTGGCATAATTTTTGACCTTGCACTGTACAATTGTGAACACAAGCTAAGCCACCAAGAATGTAAAAGTTTTGGTCCAGCTCAAAGTACGGTACTACAAGTGTGAATGCACTTTAAGTAGAACATAATTACATGACAGATGCTGTATATTGGGAGCCAGTATGTATACAGTATGTGTAGGAGAGTTGCTTAAACGTGCATAATTTATGTATACTTTGTGTTGTACAAGCTTGGAAATCTGCTATGGCCTTTTCAACCTAAACATATAATATCAAGTAGCAGTGTTTAATATATCCTTTGTTCACCTGCCAACTTATGAAACCCACTAATACAGCATAATCCAAAATTCAAGGTGATTATTACCTCCCACAAAGGAGTTGTTTGTTCACCTACTTTATCTGTTTGCTTGAGCTAACGGGACAATCTATTCCATTTTGGGGCAACATTGTTAAAATGATCTCTGATTGAATATGGTTGAGATTGGCAACCCCCCAGGACTAAAGAGAAATTGGAGTAAGCCTCACATGAAGCCTTTTAGTGAACAAAGTAATTACAGGGCACTCCTCTTCACCTACAGTTTTCAGTGAGGTGGAGCAGAGCATTTAGTGTGTGTACTGCAAAGCTGTGCACGTTAGCCAGTGATTTTGTTTCTTTGAGACGGATCATTTTACATCACCGATGCAATCTAGCACTTAAAGAAATGCTCTCTCTTGCAACCCTACTGGAGACACCAAATTACCTCAAGCAAAAATAATCCAACAAAGTCTGTTTCCATTTACATTCCAGTTTTTAAAATGAGGCATCCGTGATTACTTGGTGAGCATGTATCTGGATGTTCTTCACTCTTGTATACATGCCAGAATGGAGAGTCGGTAAAGTTCACACTGCAAATTACTGCGGTGCCTTTTGCCATGTTGGTGTAACCTATACAGGTTTTCACTACATGTAATTAATTGTGGCAGTGCGCCACAACAAAATAAAAGCCGCCACACCCCAAAAACCACACCTGTCTGCTAGCAAGGCGGAGAGAACTATTGGGAGAGAGACAGGAGAATCATGGGGAAAATGCACAATAGCCCGTAGAATGTGTTGTTAATTGATGACAGCATGTCACATGCTAAGATGACAGGCCAGCGTGTGTGATTGCTCACGTTTCAATCTCATTCGACTTTCTAGGTGACGTCTAGGTAGCTTGATTTTGTTACATGAGCAAACTACAAGTGGTTACTTACGCTCACGGCATACGTCGATCATCATCACAACTTACTTGTTTAAAAAACGTGTCACTTAACAATCTTGTTCTCTTAGTAATACTTCTTGGTTGTCTTCAAAACACTAATTAAATGTGTCCAGCCTTAGGTAGTGACGCTATCACTGGGGTCTACAACAGGTTGCTCGTACACTAGCAGTAGCTCACCAGCTCATGTTGAGTAGTTCACCAAAAAATACAGGGTTTCCCCTAAGATTTGTTTTGAAGCTGATAAGAAGAAACAAAGTGAGAGTCAACAAAAGAGCAGAGCGGCTCACATACGTATGCGCAAGTGCCAGCAAGACAGAGAAGCGATTCCGGTGCATGCTTATCAAAATAAGGCGCAGTGAAACATTTTCATTAGGGCTGAGCCGGGTACTCGTTTTAGACGAGTATCCATTACGGATAATGCATTTTTGCCAAGTATGAGCGTTAAACAAGTACAGCTCATCATTATCTATGCTCTTGCTGAAGGAAAATCCTTAAAGTGCCCATGACACCAAATCACACGTTAATCTTATTGTTTTCTCTATAAAAATATGTTGAAAGGCATTTTTCCTATATTAGATGTTTGCTCAAATGACGACTATTGTTAAGGTTTTGTCACAGAAGACAAAAAAAGTCCCTCCCCTTATTCTGGCGCAGAATGCGGAAGTGATGTCAGCTCCAGGACGCCCCCTTCCAATGCATCTTGAAGCGGCAATAAGCTTAGTAAGGTTTCCAAAATACCCGATTCGCTGTGATGCAACGAGCGTGAGCAAAATAGACATCAAATTCGTCAGTATTGTGCTCCGCACACTTTGTGGACAATTCCTTTGGATAATATTCGGCGTGGCTGGCTAGACTGCTCTGTACATGATGCCACAGCCAAGATGGCGGCAGATCAGCAACTTGCTGGGGGGGATTTTCCAAAGGATGTCAAAATAACCACTTCATTTCACTCCTATTTCCATCCATCCATCCGTTTTCTATGCCGCTTATCCTCATTAGGGTTATTGTTGTTTATTTGCCCATGGCAGCAGTATGACAAAATGTTTTATTAAGTGAGTACAGTGTCCCCCGTTTATTGTGGGGTATAGGTTGCCAAAATAGCCCACAATAGATAAAATCCGCAAGGCAGCCAACTTTATTATTTTTCAATTATTATATATGTTTTAAGGCTGTCTCATCATACACTTTAAACACATTTCTCAGACAGGCATTACCATTTCGTCACATTCATCTCTTGTTTTAGCACTCTAAGTTCAAACTTTAGTAGATTTTAAAGAAGCTCCTCCATGGGGGTGCGGAGAAAGAGAGAGAAAAGTGCAGGTAAAAGTCTTAATAATTATTAAATGTTACTATGCACTGGCAGAATCCACAACTGAGCAGCTACATTGACAACCAACAATGTTTCAACACCAAACAACACGCGTGATGGCACACTACAGCTGCGTAACTTCTACTTTCCTTCTACATGTCCAGAAGTCCAATTTTTTGTGCGCTGGTTAGCATCCTCCTCCTCTTGCCTTTTGGGTGCAGCCGCAGGTGCCTTTACTGGCGGAGAACGTTTCGTCGTAATTGTGGGTGTTGCCTGGGATAAAACTTGCAAACTAACAGCACTTCAGAGTTATACTAATAGTGATGGAACATTTATGTAAATTTGGCAAATCGAACGCACTCTGTATGTCAAAGCCAAAGCTTTTGTCTAATGACTGTTTAGTTTCTCGCAGTGGAACAACCCACTCTACGCTTCCCCATCGAAGTCAGTGGACGCTCAGCATCCGAATGAAAGAGGTCTTGTCAGTTACCTGCGATAAGTAGCTGATTTTGGACAAACGATTAAGGTATTCTAGTGCATATTTAGTCAATGAAATGCACACTCAGCTGTACATATTTCACATTGTAGGGGAAGCTGAGCTTCGCTTGCAATCTTAGAGCAGTTGCCACTGATACAGATATAGTCGTGTACTCGCTCATCCCTAATTTTTATGATATTTTAAATTGTTTTCAAACTAATTGAGGTCAGTATGTGCTGCATGGTTTTGCATGTTACTCCTCATCTTTTTTGTCATCTTCTTCATCAAAAGGGTTTGCTCGGCAGAATTAGCTGACTATTTGATTTAAGGAGGGAAGTTTACTTCTTGCCCTCCTCATCGAGCCGGGTAGCCTACCGCAATATCTAATAACAATGGAATGGTGATGTACTTCCGTCCAACCATCCATCCATTTTCTTCTGCTTGACCGAGGTTGGGTCGCGGTGGCAGCATCCTAAGCAAGAAAGCCCAGACTTCTCTCTCCCCGGCCACTTCGTCCAGCTCTTCCCGGCGGATCCCGAGGCGTTCCCAGGCTAGCCGAAAGATATAGTCTCTCCAACGTGTCCTGGGTCTTCCTCGAGGCCTCCTACCGGTCGGACGTGCCCTGAACACCTCCCGAACCCGTTTCCAGTGAGGGTTGGACTCCAAAAGGGCTGCCCTTTGTCACCGATTCTGTTCATTACTTTGGACAGGATTTCTAGGCGCAGCCAGGGTGTTGAGAAGTTTCTGTTTGGTGGCTGCAAGATTCAGTCTCTGCTTTTTGCAGATGATGTGGTCCTGTTGGTTTCCTCGAGCCGTGACCTTTAACTCTCACTGGATCGGTTCACAGCTGAGTGTCAAGCGGCTGGGATGAAAATCAGCACCTCCTAGTCCAAGTCCATGATTTTTGCCCGAAAAAGGTGGAGTGCCATCTCAGGGTCAGGGATAAAGTTCTGCCTCAAGTGGAGGAGTTTAAGTACCTTCGGGTCTTGTTCATGAGTGAGGAAAGGATGGAACGCGAAATGGACAGACGGATTGGTGCGGCGTCCGCAGTGATGCGAACTCTGTACCGGTCTGTCATGGTGAAGAGAGAGCTGAGCGGGAAGGCAAAGCTCTCAATTTACCAGTCGATCTACGTTCCTACCCTCACCTAAGGTCATAAATTGTGATGTCTGACTCTGGACAACTGGGATTGGCTCTGGCGACCTGCATTGCTGTAGAAAATGAATGGATGTATTAAAATGCACGAGAGTGCTGGATATTTTGAATGTTATTTTTAACACTGTGATTACTGTGCATTTTATCATGTTAAGAAATACCTGAGAGACAGGTGCAGTCATCAAAAGAACCAGATCTGGCTCACCAGCAATATATTCCCAACCCACGTTATAGAGGGAATGGGGAGACCGAAAAGGAATGAGTTGCAGTAGTTAATGCACAAGGTTACCAGACTGAACAAGGATGGAGGCAATGTGAACAGAGAGAAAGGGGCGGAGTTGCTTAATGTTGCGAAGGTGAAAGCAGAGCAGGTGATGGTATTGATCTGGGATTTTAATGACAGTGTGCTATCCAAGATCACAGCCAGATTCTGAGGAGAGGGGGAAACTGAGGAGCTGTCGTTGGTGTGGATAGAGATGATTTTGTATCCATTAGATAGAGTTTGTTTTTGTCCCGGTTTAGTTCCAGGAGGTTTGAGGTTAACCAGGATTTTTTTTGCAGATAATCATAAGGTGAGTGAGGAAGTATAGAGTGTGGAGTTTTTTTGGTGGAGAGGTCGAGCTGGGTGTCGTCTGTGAAGCAGTGGTAAATGGATGTTGAATTTGCGACTTGAACTGTGTGTGGCATGTGGGATAAGAATGAAACCAGTTGAGGTGGGTGCGGATGAAGTCACTGGATGAGTGTCTGTTTAGAAGGATGGTTCTTGAGATGGTGTCAAATGCTGGACATTGATGGTTTACATCAAACATTATGCTGTAAGCCAAGTCATGATTTATCCCTTTTAGTCTGCTGTGGCGGGTGGAGGCAGAAAAAGAAACACTGATGGCAGGGACAGATAATAGTAACAGCTACCAATTTTCTAGTAAAAAAAGTTAATTGATTAATAGAACCTAATGAGATTCAATACAAATGTATTTAGGAATGTTGTACAAAATGTTTTGTACTGGTGTTTTCACAAATAAGCATCGCTAAAGTCTTGTGAGTGTTGGTTATCTAGGTGACTATGTGTCTGTCCCAATGGCCTCGTTGAATGCACGTAACACAGTGAACCGTGAAGCAATGTGGTTACATCACTAGAAGACCACAGAAACTGTCACTTCTTCAGCAAAACCAGTGAATGTGCAAATGGAGGGGGGAAATGAAACATTTACTCTTGTGGGTTTGGATTATTGCAATAAAAGGCAGAGTTCCATACTGCGACAAAATGGTCACATTTTGTGACTAAAATTGGACACCTTGCAAGTACATTTTCATCTGCTTGGGCATGTGAGATCAGTTCATTTGTTTTGTTTTTTTAAAAGTAAGTTTAACATAACTAGAGTATGCCATTGGCAACTACTTCTATCTCTTGCATGTCTGTGTGCTCATCAAGTGTAGCCCGCATTCTGCACGCGTACCAGTCTCCACGGTGGGATGATACCTATAATTCATTGTGGCCAAGTGGGTCATAATTGTGTAGAAATTGCTAAATTTATGCAAATGGCTAACATTATTAAAGACATAAAGTACAGTATATATGAATAGAGAAAGCCAAACAGTCAAATTTGGTGATGAAAAAAGTAGTGTATTGTTTCTATTCAAACTGCTTGTCATCCAGGTCAAGATGCTCGTCATGAATTGAATAGAGGGCAACAGTTGTCTGGCGGGTAATTGATTTGCGTAATAACTTCTGGATCCTGGAATTCCTTCTCATGCACATTTACAGGCGAGAGATGGAGACACGTTGCCCGGATCTGTAAGAGAAACAAGCAACTAGCGCTTACAAATCAAGCCAAAAACAACAGGGAAGTTAGAAATTTGCAAGTGACTTTACAAAAATGAGCCCAAGGTCTTACAGGCGAATCTGGCAATGCTGGCTGAGATGCTTGGTTTATATATGCAAATTCTGCTGTCGCTACCGACAACACACACACACACACAACCTATAATACTGGCGTCGCACAAAACACTTTGAGCAAACAAAGTGTTTTAATATTTCTACTTGTCTATTAGGCTTTTTGTGGCCAGTAAACTGTTCATTATGTTATGTCAACAGCTGCACAAGAAAATGTGAATAGAAAAAATACTGTAGTTTCTGCATTGTTCCTGCAAATGGGAGGAAATATGAATTTACTTTGAAAGTCGATTTTAAAATGAGAGGAAATGTGAATTTACTTTGGAAGTCGATTTTGGTGTGCCCCCCTAAATTTTCTGCTGGTGCCCTAAAATTTAAAGTTAGGAGCCACTTTGCTCCTAGTAAAAAATTGAGAAATTCATTGAGGAGTTCAAACATTTAATCAAAACAAAAACTCTGGTTAGCGCCCTCATTTAAACTTTAACAACTTTTATGCCCCCGCATTTTAAAAGCATCAGAATCGAGAATTTAAATAAACATTCGGAACCGGAATCATATTTAAACAATGCACAACTCTAGTCTGGAGCCGTGAAAGGTTTGACAATTTGTGTGAATTATGCCAAACCAGAACCCAGCTTGCCTTGTCAATAAGCCAGGTTGTTGTTGGTGATGTTAAGGTGTGAACATGTTCCAAAGAAGTGTTGTTGAGCAAGTAAGACTGCATTGTCATTCAACAGATTCTCCCTAATCGCACTCAGGCTAAAAGTATTGAACTATTTCTTCAAGCATAAGTATGGCCATTTGACTAAATTTTCTTGATCAACAAAGGGGAAATGCATAAGCATTCTTATCAATCAGTTATGGTTTTTTTTTTGTAAAAGCCCAAAAAGGCTGCCCTGAAAGCTTGTGCGGTAAGCAGAGGTTTGAGTGGATATTGGCCAAGGTTGTTGCTGCTGACATGTTTTTCTTCGGACCACAAACTTAGTTGAGAATGAATCGACAGGACACTGCTGGTTGCACCTAAGTAGGGTACCTCATTCTGCTTGAGTTTCTTTGAAACTCAATTATTCAACATGCATGCATGGCAACCACGCATGTTTCAACAGATTGCTCACTATACGTATTTGCATTGTAACTGGTTTGGTGTGATGCCTGTTTTTTTGGTCATGCATTGTTCACACATTTTGGTTTTACCATATGAAAAGTTGAAGTTGTATGACATCCTCATCAGCAGTGTAGTGCATGAACAGGGACTCGCTCACTGCTTTTTATGAGCCGAGTTCTGGTCGGATTTTGGTGATGAGGAACTTAGTTCTGGTTAGTTGGTGGGGCCACTTAAGTTAAGAATTTGGCTTCTCAGAACAATACACTTTGAAAAGAGTAATACATTTGCATCACGAGAACTGTTGCCCCAAAAAAATCAAACCTATCAATCACTCTGCGTTATTTTCTATCCGTTTGGATTACATTGCGCTGTTGCCTGTCCATTGTTGCGTTATGTGTTCCACAGCGGTGGAAGATCGCTGCGATGCGGGAGTTTCATGTCTTCATCCGCACGTGTAAACAGTGTGGAACATATACACACCAATGGGACCAATTGATCCGAACAGAGAGAAAATAATCCAGAATGATGGCAACAGCTTTGTGATGCAAATGTATTACTCTTTTCAATGCATATTGTTTTGAGAAGCCTAACCCATTTCTGATTAATTTATTTGAATCAAATAGTAATTTTGCACCTCTTTTTTTCATTATTTCCCCCTGCTTCCTTCTATGAAGCAAAAACATGACAGTTTCAGTCTCTTGATTGCCCAAATGAGTGAGTGTGAATGGTTGTCTTGGTGTGCTGACCCTGCTTTGAACCAGATCTGACCGGGGTCTACCTTAACTCACCCGCTCAGATGTGCTAATTTGATCCTGCTGTAGATAAGCATTATAGATCATTTTGCTTTTTTGACATGGTGTATACCTTTTGAGAGGTACAGTAAATGTAAAAGATGCAACAATCTAATAATGGTAGTTTTGGGAACAACTTTGGAATGTTGTGAAGCAGCAATGTTCTGTAATCATAGCAGCAAAAATCTGCAGCAACTGTAAGATGTTATCTGTCAGTAGCAACCAACATCTCTAGAATATTTTCACTTCCTTGAATGTTTGCCATAAACATTTAAGGCTAGAAAAATGTTAGTTTTTCAAGTCATTTCTAACAATGTTGAAAAGTGAATGCCCTCTAAAAGTAGACATTGTAGAGCTATTTTTTTATACACTTTGACTTTGAGTCTTGAGGCTGTCTCCCTGCCATCCAGAAGACCGACTAATGTAGTATTGATTAAGTCAGCTGATGATGTGAGCTTTTAAAGCATGCAAGTTTGCATATGGTTCATTTTTTCCAGACCATTTAGAGCACTTGGCTTTACTAATGGAGCACCTCCAGGGAGCTTGGAAGACCCTGAGCAACGGCTTTGGAATGAAGGACTCTGCTTTCGAAGGTCCGTGCCTTTCACCGACTATGGTCCAGGGATTTTCCTGCCAGCGTCGCTCCTCAGATGACAGCAAGATACCCGACTCAAAGGCGACCAGCACCATCCGCGTCTACCTCCCAAACCAGCAGCGCACTGTGGTGAGCTGATTTTTATTATGTACAGTAAATGGCATGTTGGTTTTCGATCGAGGCTGCTTGAATACAGACTGGCGTTTACTAAAGTCAAATGGAACCATGCTGCCGGACTAAAGAACTAAAATGAATTACAATTTACCTGTTTTCCTCAGGTAAATGTACGGCCAGGTATGACTCTGCAGAGCTGCCTGATTAAAGCGTTGATGGTGCGAGGCCTGCAGCCTCAGTGTTGTGCTGTTTTCAGGCTGCATTCTGGACAGAGGAGGTGAGACGTCATGAAATATTTACTGTGGTAATCATACCTGACTTCCTTCATGTCAATGTGTTGTTTTTCCATGTTTGTAACAGTAAAAAACTACGGATGGATTGGAATACAGACTCCACCTCCCTGATTGGGGAAGAGTTGCTGGTGGAAGTTTTAGATCATGTTCCTCTGACGACACATAATTTTGTGAGTGCCTGAAATATCAATTCTCACTTTCAAATAAGCATCTCTTCCCCAAAAAGTCTTAATTCTTCATCACATTTCAGGTCCGGAAAACATATCTGAAGCTAGCGTTCTGTGACATTTGCCAGAAGTTTCTATTGAACGGTTTCCGTTGCCAAACGTGTGGTTACAAGTTCCATGAACATTGCAGCACCAAAGTACCCACAATGTGTGTGGACTGGAGTAATATTCGACAACTCCTGTAAGTTTTATATTATTATACTGTAGATAGTACAACTAAACTAATGGATCTATGAAAGGAATCATTTATTTAAAAGTTGTCACTCTTTTTGTCTCTTCATTCAGTTTGTATCCAACACCTGGTGAGAGTAGCGCACCATCACTTCCCCCGTTGACATCTCGAAGAATGAGAGAGTCCCTCTCCCGCTTTCCAAGGTACATCTTGATCTGCCTATGATGTAAACTACCATTGCTGTTGGTGTCTGTTGATTCCAGTTTAAAGATAAGCAGTATTTTCCATATTGATGATACTGATGCTTCTGATAGTTGACACAGTGTCTCTCAGTGCCCATGCGTCAGCCATACTTTTCTTGTAAACAGATGTAGTTGTGTTCTAGTTTACAAAGAGCCTTAATAGTAATTGAATTAAATCCTGTTTTTAATGACGTCCTCAGCTTTACGGGGGCTTTCCAGTCCAAGGGCTGATGTAACAAGAGATGTGAAAAGAGCCTGTTGTTTCAGCAGCACTTCAAATTGTTTAAAAGCACTCCGAGCTGCCAAATTAGCACATTCTCACTAAAGTTGTTCCATGCAGAGCAAGTACTGTTTTGAAACTCTTTTTTTATTCTGCCTTGTAGTGAATTCCATGTAGTCCAATTTTCCGTTAAAATGTGACATGCCATCACACATAAGGCTGCAGGCCTCACAACAGACAGATGTATCAGATGTAGTGCAAGCACATCTGCAACATAATGACCTTACGTTTATAAACAGGAGTTGAGATGAATGAATGACGCTGCTCTTCCAATGTGATTGTAGAACCCAATATTTCCTGGTTTTGCCCATAACTGTAAAAGTGTTTATGTAGCAAACAACAGGAAGTTTCATTGTTAAGCATCAGAAAGTAAACACAATTTTTTTAGAATGTTCAAGATATACATAAGTTTCAGAAGACAAGCCAAACCTTCAGTCAAACAGTCTTTTTTGTACACAACTGGACTATCCACACAAAGTGGATAGTCCAGTTGTGATGTGTGCCACTGCTGACACTGCAACACTGATCAAACTAAGGCACTGTTTTTGCCACCAAAGTCTAGCAACTCTGCACAAGTTTTACAAAAAAAGTTATTTGCCTTTGTTCGCGTTTGCAGCCTGTGATTACGAACAATTGCATGTGAATCTTAATATGCCAAGCTTTCTCTCCCTCATAGCTCTGCCCACCGATATTCCACACCCCATGCATTTAACTATGCCACGCCTTACTCACCTACGGGCGGCGGTCTCTCCCAGAGGCAACGCTCGACTTCTACTCCAAACGTCCACGTGGTTAGCACAACTCTGCCTGTAGACAGCAGCATGATTGAGGTAACTACACACCATGCGGTTCTCTTGGTGCTCCTGTAGGTGCACTTAGCCACTCCTAAAATATCTCCTGGCTCCTCTTCATACATCTCAGGCATTCCAACTATCCAAGCCTTGCTCTTTTCAACTTATATATTTTTGTGTAAACTAACCTGAACATGGCAATGCTTGTTTTATGAGAGCCACCACATGGCATCTCGTTTAAATACTGTAAATATGAGAGCCCAACTTCCCCATGTTGTTCTAGTTTCTGCTTTTTCACTCTACCTGCTTCTGGATTTTTGCAAACAATTCCCAATCCCCTTTTATTCTCTCCAGTTACAAAGTTGAGCACCCCTCCTGTTGTTTTTCTTGTTATCTATCCCTCCTCACTTTCTGTTCTTTTTCATTATCTGTCCTCTCTGGCTGTTGTTGTCCCCTCCTGGGGAGTAGCTAGACTGCCTGAATACCTTCCCCACCTCCTGGTGCCATAGATTCTGGCTGAAGAGGAAAGTAGGTATTGTCCACTTCTCCCAGTCTTTTGTTGAGACCTCATCTAAGAGTCCAGAAAAGGTTAGAGAGCAGAGCATGTGTGCATCCTGGTAGGATGCCAGGCTAACTTCTTCCACATCTTGTTTGCAAACCTGAAATCTTGCACATTGTGATTTGTTTTTGTTTGTTGTAGGATGCAATGCGGGATCATGACTCAGGTAAGTCTTCTTTTGTGCTAGACTGCCACAATGTTCCCACCCTTTTGATTGCATTTCTACTTTAATTTAGGCGATTTTAAGAAAGCTTTACAAGGTCGCCTTAAACTCTTACTCTCATTTCTTTCTCCTCCTACAGCTGGGAGTTCCCCCAACCAGAGTCCTACAGGCTGGTCCCAAACCAAAGTACCTGCACCAGCACAGCGTGAGCGGGCTACATCCAATACTCAGGAGAAGAATAAAATTGTAAGGTCTCCCCGCTAAGCGCTTTGTTGTGAGTGTAGTCAATGATGTTTTGCTTGTCTGTTTAGTAACATTTGGATCTTTTTAATTTTGTGTTCATCCAGAGGCCTCGCGACAAGCGGGACTCAAGTTACTACTGGGAGATTGAAGCCAGTGAGGTGTATCTTCACTCCCGCATTGGCTCAGGCTCCTTTGGAACTGTATACAAAGGGAAATGGCATGGTAGGAATGATGGGGGCAGAAGGGGCAGGGCACGTTCTGATGCAACCACCAACATGCTCACACTTTCGCTTGTTGCTCCGTGCTTTGCATCACAGCAAATTCAAGTACTGTACTGTTATGTATTTTTAAAGGTGATGTAGCAGTGAAGATTTTAAAGGTGACTTACCCCACTCCAGAGCAATTTCAGGCATTTAGAAATGAAGTAGCTGTTCTAAGGTAAGAAATGATTGCAACAAATATTTTATTACCTCAAATGTTGTCATTTGTTTGGTCTGCAGTGACTCATCTGTGTCAAACTTTTATGTTGTCGCATCTGCTCACAGAAAGACACGACATGTCAACATCCTGTTGTTTATGGGCTACATGACAAAGGACAACCTGGCCATTGTGACCCAGTGGTGTGAGGGCAGCAGCCTCTACAAACACATTCATGTCTTGGAAACCAACTTCAAGATGATCCAGCTTATAGACATTGCAAGGCAGACCGCTCAGGGCATGGAGTAGGTCATAAAAAATGATCCTTGTCTGAGTCTAAATGTCTAACCTATTCTTCCTTTTCAGCTATCTCCACGCAAAGAACATCATTCATCGTGACATGAAGTCCAACAGTATCCTTCTCACCAGCTATTTCAGTGCTCTTGACCCTCTGTGGGTGTGTGCAATTGCGCACTGCATTTGCCCTGTTTTTGCAATATTGTGAAATTTGCCTTCCCGTTTGTGTGAACCCACACATGCAAAGTACAGGTTTCGGACAGGTGAGCTATTATTCCTGTGCACGTCTGATGACGCTCACAGAGATCTAAGGAATTTTCAGGTTGTTTGTTTATGGTCAGACATTTGAAAAACTGGGGGAACAGTGCTCTTTACTGGTAGGGCATAATGTGCAGGCTTGTCCATATTTCAGTTGAGTCCTTGACAGCTGGGAAGACATATTTTTGCATGAGGGACTGACCGTCAAAATTGGGGATTTTGGTCTTGCAACTGTAAAGGCCAGATGGAGTGGTTCGCATCAGGTGGAGCAGCCTTCTGGATCTATTCTCTGGATGGTCTGTGAACAAGCTTTACCGTCAGTACAGAAATAATGTACAAAAAATACAATTGTGATATAACAATGCTGTTGCGTTACTTTAAAGGCTCCTGAAGTGATACGGATGCAGGACAACAATCCCTACAGCTTCCAATCAGATGTCTATTCCTATGGAATTGTTCTTTTTGAGCTCATGACTGGGGAGCTCCCGTACTCCCAGATAGCAAACAGAGACCAGGTATAAAGGAGTCTTTTAACATGTGGCTTATCTAAGGTGGCATTTTTTTCACTGGTGTACTATTTTTGGAAATCGAGTTTATCTTTACTGGTGTTAATGAAAACCAACTCTTACTTTGCTGGCCTGTAGGCCTACCATATTAACTTTAGCAAAAGTTGAGCGCCAGTATTCTTGATAGTCTGCAATTAACTTGCCCTGGGTAATCTGTGATTTGCCACACAGACTCATACTCATATATAGTTCTGGAGCGCCAAAGGGTTGAACAAAAGTGAAAGTCCAATACACTTGACACCTCTCTTCCCAGACTAGAGCACATTGTATTATAATAAATATAACAATAACGGTGGGATACTTTCTAACCTTGTGTGAGATGAGGTTCAGACCCGCACTAATAACTATTACACTGATTTGTCCAATTTCTTGAAAATACAGCTAATACATATTTCCTTTGTTGTTTTATTTAAAATCCTGTCCTCTATTGAGCTTCTACAGCATGCCCTGCCTAAAATAAACCACAGTGCCTCTGAACCGTCCCTGCACAGAGCCTCTCACACTGAGGATATCAATGCTTGTACTCTGACATCCACCAGGTTGCCTATTTTTTAAAGGATCAGACAGCCCCACCCCTTCTATTCTCCTTACACTGCCCCTTCTCTCTCAAATTTACCCAGCAGTTCAATACTCGGAGCATACAAATCCTCTGCATACTAGAACAATAATACTTCAAAGCATTGCTCATCATTATAGTAAGGAAGGATACCCAGCAGTTGAATACTCGGAGCATACAAATCCTCTGCATACTAGAACAATAATACTTCAAAGCATTGCTCATCATTATAGTAAGGAAGGTAGAAGAGGAACAGGGCAGAGTGGAGAGATAGACATTGGATGGAGTGGTGCAGTAGGATGTACAAATGAAGCGGGTGGAGGTGGAGCCCGGCTCATTGCTGCATGTTTAAAGAATGCAGGTACCTCTTTGTAAATATATGCACAGAGATGAGGTTCAGACCCACACTAATAACTATTACACCGATTTGTCCAATTTCTTGAAAATACCGCCATTTCCACATCCAATGATGCATCCCTGACTAGACTTGTCCATCTGCCCTATGCAAACACAGCCTAAGCTGCAAAATACCTGTCAGGTTGCATGTGAGTTTTCATGCCCCCATGAGGCAATCCACACGCGCATGATCATAATGATGTTTGCCCCCACCGTACATATGCTGGTAGCTTCCCTGTTACAAGTGAAATTTCTCAACATGTGGCTGAATTCTTCCCTTTACCACTGCGACTTTTAAACTTGGATTCAGCTGCCGGATTTTAGCAGAGCTCAAAACCAACTATCTCATTTGGGTGACAATTTGGCTGCCTTCTCTCTAAAGGTGACCTTCAGCAAGGATGTCTTGTTTTCCCAGAGTGTGCTGTGTTTATATGAATAGTTGTTAAATAATACCAGGCAAAAACTCCAGGGACACAGAACAGAAGATGGTAGAAAACCTCTGGCATTCTGTCTGTAGGGAGTTGTAGTTGTGTCTTTGGAGAAGCAGCAGCCATTGGCCTAGCTTTAGAAATGTAATACTCCCCTAAATGTGAGTGGTTTGATGTCCCTTCTCAGGTCACCCGACCTGATTGGGCTTGTGTCTGGCTCCTTGCTTACTGTATTTTGTCTACATTCAAATCATACAGACAGAGAAATTTCACAGCAGGTCTGCAAAAATTTCATAATAAACTCAATAAAACCACTTAATCACAACATAAAACAGAAATAAGAAAATAGAATAAGAATACAGTGTTTAATTTTTTCATATGTTCTCCTTCATGCTAATAATTTGGCACTCAGATAGTCTGTTGAGCATGTATCCTTTTTGGCTCTGTAGCATCATGCCTTCATAATAGCCCAAGTGTTTTCTAGGGCCTTAGGCCACAGACATGCAGGCCAGTTGATCTGGTGTCCCTCCATCTATCCATCCATTTTCTATGCCTCTTATCCTCATTAGGGTCGCAGGGGTTGCTGGAGCCTATTGTGACGCGTAATACGAATCAACTTTCTCCCTGTGCTCACAGATTATCTTTATGGTGGGACGTGGCTATCTGTCACCTGACCTCAGTAAGCTATACAAGAACTGCCCGAAAGCCATGAAAAGGCTGGTGGCTGACTGCATCAAGAAGTCCAAGGAGGAGAGGCCGCTTTTTCCACAGGTGAGCTTCTATTTGCCTTCGTCCAGTGAGTTGAAGATTTCATGGTCGAGCTAATACGTATTTCCTTTGTTGTTTTTTTTAAGATCCTGTCCTCTATTGAGCTTCTACAGCATGCCCTGCCTAAAATAAACCACAGTGCCTCTGAACCGTCCCTGCACAGAGCCTCTCACACTGAGGATATCAATGCTTGTACTCTGACATCTACCAGGCTGCCTATTTTTTAAAGGATCAGACAGCCCCCACCCCTTCTATTCTCCTTACACTGCCCCTTCTCTCTCAAATTTACCCAGCGGTTCAATACTCGGAGCATACAAATCCTCTGCAAACTAGAACAATAAATACTTCAAAGCAATGCTTATCACTATAGTAAGGAAGGTAGAAGAGGAACAGGGCAGAGTGGAGAGATAGACATTGGATGGAGTGGTGCAGTAGGATGTACAAATGAAGCGGGTGGAGGTGGAGCCTGGCTCATTGCTGCACGTTTAAAGAAGTATGCAGGTACCTCTTTGTAAATATATGCACGGACATTTGCCTAAATTGGTGATGACAAGTTAGATATTGAAGGAGGCGCGAAGAGTTGCTTCTCTTGGCTCTGTGAAATGAAGCACATGCGACTATTTTGCCACCCTTTTTTTTGAAGAACAGGATCTTTTTTTGGTAGGAAACTCAGCTGCCGTAAGAGGAAACCCACAAAGCTCCTGCACAACATGACCTCTTGCAAACACAGCTGCTGGATTTAGTTCAGTTGTGGCTCGATGCTTTTTTGCATTGTCTTAAGTGATAATGGACTAGAAATAGGGAAAATGTTTTTGTTTTGTTTTTTATTTTTGACAGCTATACATTTTGATTTCAAGTCATGTCGTCGCAACCGAAGCCTGTCAAATGACGGGTAACAATGGAAGTCGATGAATTTGCACATTTTGGCAAAAGCAGTCGTTTTCTTTGACAGTCTACACAGAAGCTTGTAGCTGATCTGTCCGCACGATATAATAGGCTGGACGTTTAGGCCGTTGTCTTAAATATTTAAAGTGATTTGAAACTAATTTGTTTTATCGGGTCTCATTCAGGAGATCAAATGTTTTAATGTCAAGTTGGTGAGAAAGTTGCCTATTTACTATTTTAATAAAATTAAGTTAAATTTGCCAAACTTTGTATCAGTGATTTTTATTTTGTCACGGCCGACATTTTTAAACAGTGTTATATTGGTCAACACCATTAGTTGAATGTTAAACAAATACAAATCATACAAGCAGTCCCGCCTTCAGCGAATGTTTTATTGTAAGTACCCTTCCATGCCATTAATATGTATTTAGACGTGTTTTATGCATGTAAAACTAATGTAAAACTATAAGGGACTTTTCACAACATGACAAGATTAGCTCCATGTTCTATGCTGACCAGAGAATTCCCCACAAACTGAGGCAAAATTGTGGCACAAATTTTTGTTAATCAAAAAACATGCTAACTGGGGCGTACGCTAACTGAGGTTCCAGTGTGTTTTTGTTCGCTGATGGTACAATCCCCCACACGTGTAAGTCTTGGAGCTGGGTTGTGATGTTTACCGTAGCAGTGACAAAGTAGTGTAAACTCCCTGGGGCTCTAGTCCAGACACACAGTGGGGGATTCCACTGTTGCTTGATGCCTCTGTGGAGTTTACACAGTCAGGGTGGCAAACTCACAATGGCAATGAGCCAGCAAGGGAGACATGTGTAGTGGAAATACAGGACAGTTTTGTTTTAGGGTAAACATCCAACAAGTATTTCGCAATGAGGAACTTGATTGCAGTGTTTGCTGTGATCTGCACTCACTTATTAGTTCTGCTTGTTAATTAAAGTAATCGACCAGTCACTTGGCAGCAAATCGATGCATTTAGGTGTGTAGACTTGCCAAAGTCAAATATGTTTATTTGTCCGTTAGGAACTTCATTTGCAGAGCATGCCAGTGTTTATTGAGTTTCCTCAATAAATACCATCCATCCGTTTTCTGTACCGCTTATCCTCATTAGGGTCGCGGGTATGCTGGAGCCTATCTCGTCTGACTTTGGGCGGGAGGCGGGGTACACCCTGGACTGGTAGCCAGTCAATCACAGGGCACATACAGACAAACATTCCCCCTCACATTCATACCAATGGACAATTTAGAATCACCAATTATCCTAACATGCATGTTTTTGGAATGTGGGGGGAAACCGGAGTACCTGTAGGAAACGCACCCACGCGCACACACAGGGAAAACATGCAAACTCCACACAGAGATGCCCAACGGAGATTCGCTCCCTGATCTCCTGACTGTGAGGCCGACATGCTACCCAGTCAGTCAATAACTACCAAGAAAAAAATAACAGATTCAAACCAGTAATCAAAAGCAAGTATGGCAATCCGCCATTTAACAGGCAGATGGAGCTGGCTCTCTTTGTCCTCAATGGGAGCGACCCAGTACTCCGGACTGAGGGCAGCGGAGTGTAACAAGGGTGCAGGGTGTTGGAATGGTCAGTGGATTTTGGTGTTATACTGTAGATGATCATGAGTGACTGCGGTTCCTGATCGAGGATTTTGCTGCTGATTGTGATTATTTTCTTATGGGTGTTGTGATGAGTGAGTAATCCAAACCAGGCAGTGATAGTAAATGTGGGGATGGATTAAATGAAACATTTATAGAACACAGGGGGAATAGATTGGTGAACCTGGAGTTTGTGAAAAGAGGCGCTGTTGACATTTAAAGAAAATGTGTTCGCTGTTGGATTGAAATGTAAGTTGAAGATTCATTATGGAGCCTAGATATTTATATTAGCTGACCTTTTTGATTATATCGTTGGCTGTGAGTGAGGGTGTGGTGGAATGGCCATGGCGGAAGTAAATGACCATTTCTTTGGTCTTAGAAACATTTTAGATCAGTGGTTCTGTTATTTTTTTTGTCGGGCCCTCCCCAGGGGCCAGAAATGTTGTTGCGCCCCCTCCCAGTTGAAATACTATGACAACTGATAATATGTATTATCTGTACAAACTGAACTGGACACTGAAACCGGGAAAATGCAACAAAATGGAGAGCTGTGAAGTGTATTCTAGAGTCAAATGGCATCCATCCATTTTCTGTACCGCTTATCCTAGAGTCGGAGTCAAATGGCATGTTGAGTATAATAAATTCTGACAAACTGGCAGGTTTACACTAATATTGAAAGTACTCCCTGCTTCTCACGCCCCCCCCAGGGTGGGGCGCCCCACTATTGAACAACCACTGGTTTAGATCAAGACAGTTGTCCCTGCACCACAGTAAAAATCAGTCCAGTCATGTTTGCAATAATCTGTGTTTGTGGTGTACAGAGTGAAAAGAAGTGGAGAGATGATCAAACTTTGAGGTGAGCCAGTTGATTGTCCAAACAATGCTGAGGTGGCCATTCACCCCGACCCTCTGACACTCCCTGGGACGAAAGTCAAACTGATGTTCAAGTATATTAAGGCTGAGCGTGACATGGTTGTAGCTGCCAATAATATTTGAGACTGTTTTAACCATATAAATCCCTGAGTGTATATTTGAACAGACATCTTAATAAAGTTGTCGCTGATTTTGTAGATATCTATTTTTAAAATGCTTTAGGGCTGCTGAAGTTGATAAAGGTGATGGATTTTCCAGAAACATGATCATACTTTGAAATAGCTCTGATGTCATGCAAGGATGGCGTAACACAACTAATGTAGATCTACTATCTGGCTATCTGCCACATGGTTTGCTCTTTTGGTTAATGTTCTATTTCTGCGTATTGAGGAGCCACATAGACTGGCCAAACTGAAATCAGCTGAGGCCAAACGTTCTAATATATGCTGGCAGACATTTGCCCCATCTGTGGGTGCTGCTTTTAATAAGGTGCGTACCATCAAAACTGTTTTCAGTTGCATGTTGTTGCACAGCCCCCAAACATGTAAACATTCTTTGAAGTCTTAAATTGGTGTAAAAGATACAGTTTATGAGTTAGGTTCGTAAATTCTCTTTGTGACAGACGATTTGATAACATATGATTCACAAACTGTGTTATAAAAACAGAACAATTCCATACATTGTACAAAGGATTAGATTGATTTTATGGTTACATTTGTTGATGTAGACATAGATTAGAAAACAAAGAAGCCAAATCTATAAAAGTGGCATTCTTACAGAATTTGCAAATGTGTATTCCCCAAAAATGCTGTCTGGCATGGATCCCCAACTGCTGGGCAAACTTTCAGCCGTAATGACTTAAAAAAAAAAAAAACACAAAATATTGCAAATAGCTACAAAGAATTTTATGTACATTTATATCAATGTTGGAAATATTAGCTGAAATGTTTTTTTAAAATGTTAGAAATCCCACACTTTTGCATTGTTTGTGTCAAGTGGTAACCAGTCCTTGAATGCACCATCTAACTTTTCTCGTCATTCATCATGATAGGCGTCCCAGGCTCTTGCGTTGTTTAAGAGAGACACTGTCAAACGGTTGCTACTCTTGTGATACCTAGCAAATATGTCTACAATCGATTCATCTAAGAATTTTTGACTAATTTCTATGGATCAGGAGGCTGCTACCAATGCAGCCGCATCTCTTGCTTAAACTAGATATCCCGTCGCAATGATTTATCGTTCACAACCCTAATAAGTGTGCTACGGGAAAGATGCATTGAAAGAAATCTGGTAAGACGACCTCCAAAGTATCCATACCTGTTTTGTAATATACATATAAAGTAATATATCATATGGAGAAGTAGGAGGAGTAAAAAGTATTACACTGTGGTACCAGTTTTATTATTTATTAAACTCTGGTCCTTCCATTGACTTGCATGCACACAACAGTGGTATGCTTCTGTAATCCGCACTACGCCAATTCACTTGTGGCTCATTTTTACCAGCAGGTGGCAGCAAGGCTCTCCTGTGTTTCCTGGGCTGTTATTTCATGAGATTGCATAGTGTGCATCCACATAAGGCTGTTCTTCTAAAACCAAGAACAACATGAAAGAGCATGGCGGTTATTCGAATGAATGATCAGAAGCATTAAAAGTGTGAATAACCGCTTTCGCAGCAGCAGGCAGCCGGGAAACAAAAAGCTATTTACAACATGCAGTATTAGCCTCTTCGGCTGACATGACACTGTTGGGTCTCTTTAGCCATAGTCTATTGTCTCTGTCAAAAACTTTATTGGGTTATCAAGTAATGACAAGACGAGGACATCATATAGAAATGATGATGGGAATGTGCAAATTGAGCAATTTTTGCGTAAGCAAATGTTACATGGAATCATGCAGAAAATACATTAACAGTTCAATGCACAAATATTCAGATTTGTTTTTCAATTTTTTATGACGGCTTGACTGGATGTTACTGTGGTGTTCGGAAGCTAATTTCACCATGCATTGTTTTCTAATCATGTTGAATGCACATCTATATTAACCTAATGAAGGCAATAGTAGGAATGTAAAAGCATCATACATGAGACAATTAGATATGGAATATTGGGTTCTTAGTTCCACTATTGCAGGTCCATTCCAAATTTAACACAATCATTGCAGTGGTGGTACTTCTAATTTGATGTTTCTCTCATAGAACGTGGAGGTAAAATAAGATGTGGGGATGTCAAATCATGTTGTGCTTTGTAATAACGATCTAGGATGATGAAAGCAGCACTCCTAACTAATATTCCTCGAACGCTATTATGGAAATTTGGTCTTCTATTAACCTTGGTAAGGCAAGGAACATATTTGCTGACTTTAAGTGAAGTTGAAATAGATGACTCATTTTACAGTCTTAATCTTTTGGAACAGCATACAAGAACACATATATGTCAATTGTATATCGCAAAGAAGCTTTATTGCCATTGACAGATGGGAAATAACCTTTGTGGATCTTTCCATAACATGTATCCCGATCAAGATTTGAACAGCATATGAAATCATCATGGTCCTTCGTAGTTACCACTCCTCAGATCTAACTAGACTTTATCTGGCAGAAAAACACATCCACTTTCAATAGATAGACCTCTGGTATTGTGTGTTCTCCCTTAGAAATCAATGTCAAGGCATACGTATTTCTCAGTGAACAGTACAACACATCCATAAAGCCTCAGGCATGGCTTGTACACAGATGCACTCACAGATGCACTTGGAAAACAGTTACACACACACACAGCTTGCAGAACACATTTTCTATCAAGGTAGAGCTAAATGCAAAGTTCTTTTTACAGATGATTGCTGTTTCAGTTGCATCATGACGTCGCCTAACAGCCACACGACAAGAAAACACCCATTGTGACCTTCATGTGAAAATGGTGGACTTCAGTTAGTTGAATCAATTTCATGGAAGAGCTTACAATAGTGATAGCAGTCAAATGTGACTGACCAGATTAAGTACTGTTATTAGTATATTTTTATTGCTACGTGGTGAACAAGTTGCCAGTAGGTGCAGTCGATTCTCAGAAAACAAACAAGACCCAGCATTCATTTTATGCACGCTCTTAAGATTGTGCAATTAGTTGAAAGGGGTGTGTTAAAAAAAATAGCAGTGTTGCATTCAATCAGTGACCAATTTTGTGAAAAAACAAATGTTAATCAGATGGCCCCTATGAAACCAGCACTTGATGAACATGCATTTCTCTTTGAAAGCTCGAGGAAAATGGGTAATTTAAGACATTGTTCAGAAGAACAGTGTACTTATGAACTTATGAATAGGTGCAAAATGTTTTGGCTATTCAGCTAAAATGATCTCCAATGCCCTAAAAATGGAGAGCAAAACCAGAGACACTATCAAAATGAATAACCAGAAGGCCAGAATGGGAAAGGCTCAAGGCTGGAATTGTGTGTTGGAACAAGACAATGCCCCCAAACACACTAGTAAGCGAGCAAAATCATGGTTCCAAACCACCAAATTAATGTCATGGAATGGCCAGTCCTCAGTTTTAAATCCAATAGAGAACTTGTGGGGTGACATAAAAATGCTGTTTCTGAAACAAAACCAAAAAATGTTAATGAATTGTGGAATGTTGTTAAACAATCTTGTAGTGGAATAACAGCTGAAAGGTGCCACAAGTTGGGTCACTTCATGCCACACCGATGTGAAGCAATTATATATATATATATATATATAAAAAAAAACTATGGTCATACAACTAAATATTAGGTTAGTGATTCACAGGACTGCCCAAAAAGTTTATACAAAATAGTTTTGAGTTTGTAAAGTCAGCAGCAGACACTGCTATTTTTGAACACCCCCTTTCAACTAATTGCCCAATTGCAAAGCCTTAAGAGCGTGCTTATCATGAATGCTGCTGGGTCTTGTTTGTTTTCTGAGAATCTACTGTACCCACTTATAACTTGTTTTCCATGTCGTAATAAAAATATATTAATAACAGTACTAATAATCTGGTTAGTCTCATTGGACTGGATTTTGAACACTACTGTATGTCAAATATTTAATAATAGAAAAAAAAATATTGCACTTTCCATCTATTCACAGGAGGAGTGTGTTATCGTTGTGTGCTCAGTCTTTGAAAAGACAAAACAAGTCCAAGCTCAAACTCCGAGCACTTGAATGGTTGTCATGACAACACCGCAACTGCCACTATATCCAGTGCCTGGTCACAGAAGGACATTTGGTGGCAGATTTGACTTGATACATAAGAGCTGGACACAAATGGAGAACCCCCATTTATTTCAGCATTATTTCTATGGCATGTGATTGGTCGCAGATTAAACTATTATTTTAATAATAGTAAAATCTGAGTGCTGCTCTAACAAAACATGATTAAGGAGAGCATTGCTGATATTTTTACCTTGTGGGTTGAATAGTAATTTCAACATTGGATCTTTGGTTCAAAATAATACAATATAATATACATATATCTGTTTGTGCAATGACACCTATGTGACATCCTACACGATTGAATATACCATCTTAAATTCTTAATATATGTTAAGACTCTAAATCATCTGTTTTGTGAGTAAAATGAAGGCAGTAGCAGATCAACATGTTAATGCATGTTTGGTAGTGAATACATGTTCGCATTCCCACATTTACATTGCATGAATCACAACAATAAAACAGTAATCTTCTCTGTTTAGTGTCAATCATGCAAAACAAAAATAAATATCTATCATATGTATGAAAATAATCACCACAGCCATACACACCCAAGTACTGTATGCACATTAAGAACTGGCTTCCACTGCTTGCACCCTATTGAAAGATACACAGCCAAGTATAAACCGGATAAGGTTAAATGAAAGGCTCACAGCTGCTCAAACAGGTAGCACAGAGCGGCACTGAACGCATCGTAGGCACAGTCTGCTTCATCCACATCAGCCCCAAAGAAAATCCACAGCTACTGAAACACAGGTGACCGATACAAGCACACAAATCAACAAGTAGACAGGACATTTGGACTCTGCATAGAGTTAAACAAAACACAGTCCAGGGGCGCCAGTCAGCCGCTGTGAGCCGAGGGCCCAGTCACCCAGTTGTAATCCACGCTGTCAGCATCCACACACACTTGTGTTCAGCTCCAGGTACGCCACTGATTCTCCTCCTGGCTGATTCAGTTAGCCTGGACTGGTTTTGGACCCACAGCCACGCCATTGCAATCGAGGATGTACTGCAAACAACCTTGCGGTGGGCGGCCAGCACCGTTCTTCAGGGTTTCACCTGTTATTTCTCCTTTCTGGCCAGCACCCTGAAATTATTTTAAAAAAAAAACATTTCAAGTGGGACATTATTTTCCTTACATCCATTTTCTACCATATACCCTGTTTAGTGCAGCTTGAGTCTATTCTATCTGACTTTAGATTAAAGGCAGACTACACCCAGTAACAATCATTCACACCATCACTAAGTGCGGATTGAACCGGCTGTCTGCAACTAAAGTCAGGAAACCGCTAGACCAGGGGTGGCCAAACCTTGAGGGTTAGGGGGACCTTTATATATTTCTATGTTGTTTTTTTTACCTTTTTAAAGAGGGTAAACAAATCATACATATACTGTATTTAAAGACAAAGCTTTGTTATTAGAAGTAAGTATAAGTATAATAATAGAGTGTGCCGCAGGCCAATAAAAAAACACTTGGGCGGCAAATGACCATCAGCGACAGACATTTTTTTTTCCAGTCGCAAACAATCCTGCAAGTGTGCTTCTCTACCTGAGAAGGCTGCACTGTCATTGGTTTCTGGGGAGCGTTTGCTTCCTTCTCCGCTATCTGGTTCATTTTAGCCAGCACCATGTCAGCTATGAGCTGCCTGTCCTCTGCCTGGTGCTCCCCCACCAGGGGCATGGATGAGCCCACCACCTGCATCATAATTAGCACATACAGTATTACATATATCACAGTTATTGTTCTCTGTATGAGACGGCTCTTGGAACCAGCGCTTTCAAGTGAAGGAGATGTAGATTTTTGTTATCTTGTGTCATGTTTTTCACATTTTGGCCTAGTTCCATTGCATTAACATGGGATCCAGACATATGACTGAGTTCAACTTATCCAAAACATGAGCATCTAGGCTTAATTGGATGCTCATGCAGGCTTACAAGGACGTAAAGGGGCAATTAAATAAGAAAGGCAACATTGCCATAGTCATAAAAGAGACAATGCATACATTAAAAACCTATGCAATGCACATAAACGTCATATCGGGTCACGTATAGTCTACATAAATGAGTACAAATACATATTGTAATGGGACTAACCAGATCACCACCATTTTTAGTATATTTGTATTGCTACATGGCAAACAAGTTAACAGTAGGTTCAGTAGATTCTGAGAAAACAAACAAGACCCAGCATTCATGATATACACTCTCTTGAATCTGTACAATTGGCCAGTTAGTTTGTTTGTTTCTTATATTATACCCATGATGCAAGTGGATAAACTATAAGACCTATTTTCTTAGGTCCATGAATGATTTTAAGTTTTTTTTCAGCACTGAAAAAATACAGACAAAAGATATGTAAAAAAAAAAAAAAAAAAGGCCAAATCTTCTAGGTTAATCAATCTTCGCACTCTGCTTAGGGTTGTTTACACTCAAATATCACAGTACTTTATATTTTGTTTTATATAGTTTACTGTATTTGTATTTATTCACAAACTGTATACTGTATGTATATGTGACAGGATTTGACGTTTACGTCTGTGGTGCATCAGTCTTGGTGAATAAAGATGATAGGAACATCTGCATGCTAACCAAGTCTTTTAATAAAAGTCACTAATAAAATAACCCCTCAGTTTACTACATATTATGGATACTTGGATTACTGCGGATTACTGGTTAGTGTGTATCTTTATTTGCAACCTTTCCCCTGCAACTTTTTCTTCCATGGTGGTATTTTTTTGTTAGTGAACTTTGTTTTTGTTGATACTTTCCTTTATTAAAAGACTTGCATATAGGGTCCAAACCTTTATATAATGTAACATTTTATTTTTCAGTTTCAAAAGTGACCCACAATGTTTAATTGATGTTGATGTTTTGTTTTACTGTAAATGGTTGGAAATTTACAAGTGATACAATCAGACTCTGGATCTTTTTATTTAATTGAGATGAGTTTTTAGTTTTTTGCTCTCAGGGCGTTAAATCAATCGCAACTGGACTGTTCAGGTTGTCCACTTACGATTAATTAATTATCCTGAAATTCACAGCCAACTTTGTTTTTGTATTTTATAATGTGATTTTGATGCATTTTGTTGCATGTTCATGTTCTATAAATAAAGAAATCCATGAAATATTAAACCGAAGCCAAAATAACCGGTTTCCTTAAAAGAGTCAAAATTTCCATCACTACTTGGTCAAATCCATGTTCAGTGGTTTCTGTTTTATGAAAGCAAAACACTATTTATTTCACAGAAGATCCATACCAGTACAGTAATGTATTAAAACTCACAGTCAGTGGGCAGATTGATGGTTCTGGTCTCTTAGGGATTACATTATTGCTAAATGTTGGAGAAAGTCCCCTGTTGACATCAACAGTTAGTTGAACAAAAATTAGATTCGTCTTACTTTATTTTTTGTCACAATTTTACCGCTCTTTAACCTAAGTCTTCAAACTATTTAAGCTTATTGTATCCCGGTAAGATACAGTACATAGATTTGAATCTACGCTGTATGTTAACTAAGAGTGGAACACAGTTCGATTGTTTAACATTTAGTGTGTTTAAAAGAGAACTTGAGATTTCAACACTGGCTAAAACTGCCCTGCCTCAGTTTTGGCGTAGAGTTATCAATTTATTGTTATGTTTTGTGACAGCACTTACCTATACTGATCCTTTGGTATTGTGGGCTTAGTAGGCTACATTTTTTGCATTTGTAACCAATACAATTGCTGATTGCTTTCCCAATGTGTGCCGTCAGATCCGATTCTCCTACCTCTGTGATGTAATCTCCTCCATCCTTCCCATGGATGGCCTTGACTGCACAAATATCCAGACCTCCAAAAATCTCTGAGCAGGTGTCAACCCAAAGCTTATATCTGAAAGAACCCAGGAAGAGACACTTTAGAACATAACGTTAATCTACCCAGCTATAGTTTCTCGTCATTCTCGTCATTTGTCAACCCTCACTTGTCAGTCATTGCCACCTGTTCCAGCATTGCTGATCCAGTGTTGGTCTTCCAGTTGCCGGATACAGATGTTCTCCTGGGGTGTGAAGAGCCAAACAGTATACAACTCTTGTCCTTATCACATAATTTGACTGATTAGAGTGTAATAACACCTACATGTGGGCTTTGTAGTCGGCGCCAATCTTCTGGATTCTGATATCATACTTGGATTCAATGAGAGGCTCAGTGGTGGTGTATGTCTGGGTGAGAGCCACGACACTGGCTATATCCTGGAACTTACTGTGATTATCAACCTTCACCTGGAAAGCACACACCAGCGATGACAAACACCGTTGGTAAAGTGTCTGATGTCTTTCAAATAAGTGTAACTGCCAAACCTTTCCAATACCAGAGTGGGCATGCCCAATCTTGATAACCACAGGGAATGATGGCATGCTCGCCTGTAAGATATGAACATTTGAGTGTTGTATCCTGTCAAAACCTAAATAATCATGACACCTTGACACTAAGAAAAGTTGGTGTTCTCACCATCTCCTTATAGTTTGGATAAAAAGTCTGTTCAATCAGTGGAAACTTGTCAGCGCCCAGCCTCCTGTGGGTATTGATCAGTTGGGCAAACTAGACACATAGAAATATATGATTTGCATTTGCTTAATCCTCCCACAGTCAGTTATCAAAGTCACTAAACAGAACACACATAGGGCAACTACTACTATAATGAACAACTTTTTAAACTATAAACGCATGACTAGCAACTTTTCACAAAACAAGTGTTGCAAAGAATGCTGAGAAACCGCAGGCAGCGATTCTGGCTCCGGGCACGCCTTTCAGCACCTTTTGGCCAGACTGTCCTTTTTTGATGTGCTGTATTGATAAGCTCATTGCAAGTTCTGTTTTGGCTACTGCTTATGCAAATAAAGAGCAGCTTTCTTTAGGCCTGTTGAAATGTCTATGACCATATTTTGAGCAACTTAAGGCTGCCATAATTCCATTCCATTTTCTTCCACTTGTCTGGGTCCGGGTCGCGGGGGTAGCAGTTTCAGTAGGGAAGTCCAGACTTCCCGGTCTACGGCGACCTCGTCCAGCTCCACAGGGAGGACACCAAGGCGTTCCCAGGCCAGCTGTGAGACATAGTCCCTTCAGCGTGTCCTAGGTCTTCTCCCGGGCTTTCTCCCGGCTGGGCATGCCCGAAACACCTCACCAGGGAGGCGCCTGGGAGGCATCTGGATGAGATGCCGGAGCCACCTCAACTGGCTCCTCTTGATGTGAAGGAGCAGCCGCTCTACTCTGAGCTCCTCCTGGATGGCCGAGCTCCTTACCCTATCTCTTAAGGTGAGTCCAGCCACCCTACGGAGGAAACTCATTTCCGCCACTTGTATCCGCGATCTTGTTCTTTCGGTCATGACCATAACTCATGACCATAGGTGAGGGTGGGAACGTAGATCGATTGGTAAACAGAGAGCTTTGCCTTCCGGCTCAGCTCCCTCTTCACGACGACTGTCCGGTACAGCGACCGCATTACTGCAGACACTGCACCGATCCGTCTATCGACCTCTCGCTCCAACCGTCCCTCACTCGTGAACTCGTGATACTCAAACTCCTCCACCTGAGGCAAGACCTCACTCCCAACCCGGAGGGTACAGTCGACCCGTTTCTGACTGAGAACCATGGCCTCGGATTTGGAGGTGCTGAGTCTCATCCCAGAAGCTTCACACTCAGCTGCAAAACGCTCCAGTAAACGCTGAAGGTCACAGCCTGATGAGGCCATAAGGACCACATCGTCTGCAAATAGCAGAGACAAGATCCTAAGGTCAACAAGCTGGACTCCTTCAACGCCTTGACTGCGCCTAGAAATTCTGTCCATGTGTTCTGCGACCCGGTTCGAAAACCACATTGCAGCTCCTGTAACCGAGGTTCGACTAACGGTCGTACCCTTCTCTCCAGCACCCTGGAGTAGACTTTCCCATGGAGACTGAGGAGGAGATGCCACAATATTATACTTAATTATTATACTTTATTATACTAAAGGGTTTTTTATGTCCTACCATAGCTCAGGCTGGTTATAGCTTATGGTGGTGTTTGTTGGAAAATCAGTCACTCGATTGAAATGTGATTCTGGACTGAATACTAATACTGGGGCCCGGACTCTGTTTGTCTACACTACAGTATAATGTACAATGAGGGCCTCACCGCCCAGGGCTTGTCACACAGGTTGTAGATGGATTCCAGTGAGTTAATGCTTGGAACGCCTCCATACTGCAGACCAATTATAAGGTTGCGAAAATCTTCGTTTTGGGTCATACTGAAGGCATGTTGGCGAATGAGCACAAAGTCTGGCTTGAGTGACCTAGAAAACAAAACACTATATTTAGATACACAGAAAGTAAACCAGTAACGTGTGTGTGTGTGTGTGTGTCCTACCGGACAACCTTGGTGCCATTTCTGTAAACCTGCATGGTAACATTGCAAGTCCCATTGGCTTGAGCCATGATATTGATCTCACTGAATTCCGCCTGGAGAGTTCATGGTTACATTATCACCTTAAGACCGGTGTGTTTTCCATATTTTAATACAAAAGCTGTTTAATTGGATAAGGTGACTCACCTGTTCCACTTTGATGTCATAATCGCCGTATATTTTCTTCCCCCGGAATAACTTTACCCTGGATGGAAACAAATTGAGCATTGTTAGCTTATATTGAAAGAAAAAAATTAAAACCATAGTCCCCTTAATTTTAAAGGCCAAGCACAAAGTATCTAACAACTGATAATTTATACACAACATTCCACTCAAATTAAAACATATTTAAATGTACAGTTAAAAACATTGCATAGCCCCGCTCCAAGGAGTAATGTGTAAAAAGACTTCCAAAAGAGCACACAATACTTTACATTGAACACATCATACAGACAAATATGATGCCTCATGTAGTTACTACACCAGGAGATGGTGGACACATGTAAATTTAATCTGAGCAACATTTGTGGACGTGTTTCCATGCAAAGGTTTGGAGGTTAATGAGTTTGAACGGCAAACTGGTGGCAGCAAGTCTGCTCGTCACGACAGTCCACAAAGCAGCATATTTTGGAGTTGATGCTTTGCTCTCTCAGAGGAAAATTTTACTGCTCAAAGCTCGTTTTTCTACAGCCCAGAAGACAAATGTGAGATTCTCCTCTCAGCCTCATTTTCTATCTAAAAAAAATCATGTTTCTCCTAAAATAGTATGGGTGACAAAAACACTGCAGGGGGGATAGTGGGAATGCAATGTAATGCCGTCGTGGTGTAATGCACGGCAGGAAATACCCTACTAATGATGGAGAAGGCAGGCTGGTGTTCAAGAGTAAAAGATGATGGTGGCTGAGTTTGCTTAGGAGATGAGGAAGAGTTTGACAGGTAGGTCAGAACCTGGTGACGTGGTTTAGGTTATACTGATGAGTTTTCTCATTTACAGTATGCCTTTCTCGCTAACCATTTTCAAGCTACAACCTTTTGAAATAGTATTGTCAAAACTGAATGTTATATTTTCTTGAAAAAAGTCTGAAAAAAGTCATCCCCATGCGTCCACAGACAACAAAACGTAGCATGGCGAATGGCAGAGGACAAGTCGTCGAAAGGGAAATAATTAAGCAAATGTTGCTGTCCAGCGTATTTATAGATCTGTACACAAGGTAATTCAAAGCGCTTTACCAAAAAATAGGGTACAATCACTTCATAAAATCATATCATAAAACATAAAATCATTACATAAAATTTGATAAATCATTCTATAAAAACAAAAATGAAGAGAGCAGATAAAATACCCTTGTCAACTTTACAGACGAATATAAGTGTTTTTTCAGCCTGGATTTGAACATTGCCAAAGTTGAGGATTGTCGCTCATCTTCTGGAAGACTGTTCAGGGTTTTGGCAGCGTAAAACTGAAACACAGCTTCATCGTGTTTCGTCTTGATTCTGGGCACCCGCAGGAGACCAATCCCTGTCAGAGACCATGAAAAGACGTTTACACAAGCAGAGCTGTTTTTAGTCTATTCTTTGAGCGACAGGAAGCCAGTGCAGAGACCTGAGTACTGGACTAACATGGTCATTATTTCTGGTTCTGGTCCGGACTGGAGCAGCAGCATTCTGGATGTTAGTGCAGCTGTTTTTGACAACCCGGCGGCGAGAAAACTGTTTTTGTAGTCTAGTTAGTCTAGCTTGCTGGAGACAAAGGCATGGATTAGTCTCTTTAAATCTGTCTCAGACACTATACCATTGATTTTGGCAATGTAACGTTTTAGGGGGTAAAAAGCCGCTGTTGTTATTGATTTAACGGGGGTGTTAAAGTTCATGTATGAGTGCATTATTAGCCCAAGATTGGGCTAACCTGATGATTAGGTTTTAGAGAAAGAGTCTCGCTAGTTTATGTGTGCCACAGACAATGATTTCAGTTTTGTCTGAGTTTAGCAGGAGAAAGTTGTTCTGCATCCACACAGTGATCTGTTTGACGCAATAACAAAGCTGCAGGACCCTGTGCACCTGCCATCAGTGCTGAAACGTCTGCACAGGACACATTGCAGCTGGCCTAAAGGAAATATGTACAGATTGAACATTAGGGCTCTCATAGGGCTTCATTTCAAGGACAGCAGTGAATTCTTTAGCATGCCTATCAGTGGCACATGCACATTAAAGTACATAATAATGTACAAACTGTGAATATCAGTGCACACGACTGAAAGTAATTCAGTAAAACCTTTCTAAAACAAATCTGGTGATTTGTAAATGGAAATATAAAGAACGGGAGCATGTTCTAACGTCATTTTGAATGATGCATAGATAAGAAAAAAAGCCCCAAAAAGGATGAGTATATTGTCCCTGAAAAAGGCACGGACATCCCCAACGCTCTGGTTTGTCGCGTTTCAGGTACAAGTCTGAAATGAGGAAAACTAGATTAAATCAGGACAGCATTTGTTGTGTTTTTGTCAAGCCATATTTGAGTTAAAAATATAAAATCTTTGACTTTGACACTTGGCACAGTCTGCTGCTTTGTCCTGACTTCATGGTTTTTGCTTTGTGTGCTATACACAGTCACATTTGGCTCTGACAGTGGTAAAAATCTCTTTGTTAGCTTTATTTTTGGGTTGTGTTACGTCTCCATAGATACCAACATTTGGACTTGGCATTGGCTTAGCACCAAGTCTATTTAAATGTCTTTACAGAGTTTGGAAAAGACGCAGTATCGTTTAGGTTGTACGTAACAATTTTTTCACCCTTTCCTTTAGAGGTAAATGTGGACATCTTACCACTGAATTCTACTGGGAGTGTTTCATGAAGTCCTTTTTTTTATTTCTATAGCAAAAATCTTTGCTTAAAGGACACAAATGTCTTGCCAAAATATCCAATAGTTTCACAAAGAGACTCTGTTTGGTTTACTCATGCAGGGATGATGGGAAGATGTAGTTGCTGGCTCGTCAGATATGTTCAAAAACAAAAAAAATCTCAAAAAGTCTTGGTACACTGAAAAGAAAAAAAAAAGAAAATCAATTTCGAGAATTGGGGTATTTTTAAAATGTTTTTTTTTTTATTTTTTTTTATTTTATTGTTTTATTTTTTTTTTTTTTTTCCTTTATTTTTTTTGTTGTTTTTTTCTTTTTGTGTTTTTTATTTAATTTTTTTCTTTTTTTAATCTTTTTATTTATTTTTTTTTTTTTTATTTTTTTTTTTTTTTTTTTTTTTTTTATTTTTTTCTCTACTGTTTTTGTTTTTTTTTATGTTTTTGGTTTTTATTGTATTACTGTTTGTTTTATTATTTTTTTATGTTGTTTTTTTTGTATTTTTTTATATTTTTTTTTTTTTTTTTGTCTATTTTTTATTTTTTTTATTTTTTTGTTTTATCTTTTTCATTATTTTTTATATTATTTTTTTACATTTTTTTTATTTTTTTTTTATTTTTTTTTTGTTTTTTTTATTCCTTTTGTTTCTTTTTTAAGTTTTTAATTTTATGTTCTTCTTTTTAGTTTTTTTATTTTTTTTTATTTTTGAATATTAATTTTTTTTTGGTTTTTTTTAATGTTGTTTTTTTTTTTTTTTTTTCTTTATTTTATTTTTGTTTTATTTTTTTTTTTTTTTTTTATTCTATATTTTTATTTTTTGTTTTTTTTTTTTTTTATTTTTTTTGTTTTATATTTTTTATGTTATTTTTTCAGAAAAAAAATTGTAACAACAGTAATATACAGTAAAATCCTGACAGAGAATGTCCAGCCATCTGTTCAATCTGAAACAAACTTGGATTCTACAGCAGGACAATGATCCAAAACACACCAGCAAGTCCACCTCTGAATGGCTGAAGAAAAACAAAATGAAGTCAAAGCCCTGACCTGAATCCTACTGAGATGCTGTGGAATGACCTTAAAAATGCGGTTCATGCTCAAAAACCTTCTAATGTGGCTGAATTACAACAATTCTGCAAAGATGAGTTGGCTAAATTTCCAAAACAGCACTTTGCAGTTGTTGCTAATGGTGGCCCAACCAGTCATTAAGTGTAGGGAGTAATCACTTTTCCACAATGCCTTGTAGATTTAGATTTTTCTCTCCCTTAGTAATAAAAATGTTCATTTAAAAACTTCATTTTGTTCAGTTGTGTTGTCATTGACTGATATTTAAATGTGTTTGATGATCCGAAACAGTGTGACAAATGTGCAAAAAAATCAGCAAGGGGGTAAACCCTTTTTCACATCACTTTATATAATCAATTTACACTTGCACTGCCCAAATGAGTAGATATAATCAGAAAATAATCAATTTTAAACATAAATTAAAGTCGAGAGTTATGTGTTTTGCAGTAAATGTGTTCAGGATGTGTGTAGGACGATCACTATTTGTACTCGGCAATTGAAAAGGACCATTAGACAACATTAGACAGTTTAAGAAAACAGTAAAGGCAGGTTTTTCCAAGGTATTATGTTTTTATTTATACACAGTGTATTCTTCGATTTAATGATATAACACTTAGTTATTTATTTTCTATATTCTTTTTTGTGTTCGGTCATTTCATCATAGAATACGTTATTGTGTAATATACAGTTATCTATTGTCATCTCCTTGCTTGTTTTCTTCCCTGTTGGGGATTATTTGTGGTTACCCAGTAGACTTTTCCCAGAGGATAAAGATGAGGAAGGACTAATATCTGAAGATCCGCGACCCTAACGAGGATAAGCGGTACAGAAAATGAATGAATGAATGAATCATATCTGAAGAGTGACACCTTCCTGACAAATGTGAACTGCACAAGTTGAGCTGTCCTTGCAACAGACGCAAGCATGGTAATGAACATTTATCAGACCAAAGAGGACCCCAAAGAAAACATGTCTCCTTATTGTTCTCTTGTGGCTTTGGAGGATGATTTCTACAGAGGGTTTCCATCTTTTCGGGTACAAATACAAAGAACTCACTGGACAAAACAAGAAGCTTATCTATACGATACTTCAAAATGTTTAGGGAGTGTGTGATCCCTGCTGTCATGTACCCTCCACTCCCTGCTCATTTACTGAGGCTATAACGCTGAATAATTCATTTACGTGTGGGGATGTGTTTGACTGTGGTGGAATATGCCTCCAAACATGAATCAGTCGGGGTACATAAGAAGGTACTCTCAGATCAAGTGGATAAGAGGCATCAAGTGTTTCCAAAACACACACCTTAGAAACAAGCAGACGGACTACGCAAAGTAAAGCCTGTCATTTCAGTCCACAGTGGGAGTACTTCTGTTCTGTTCCTCATACACCGATACACAATATGCATGCAAGAACATCACCCAAATGTATTAATATTCACCACAACACATATTTTGACCAAGGCTTCCTGTTCTCCTCTTGGTGACATATATCAAGAAACCATAAAGCATTTACATACCCGCAATACTTCCCTTCATGCTGCATATGCTGCATTTTCTCGTGACTGATGCCTTTACATGCACACTAGAGGACCGGGGGAGCATGATCGCAGATGTTTACTTGCATTATTTATATGTTGGAGGAATCAATATGACTTCACTTGACCTTAATAAAAGATTAGATAATAAATAAGAAGAGTAATGTTTCTTTCTGATAATCAAGTGTAGGTCTGACTAGTGAGATAATAAAGCCGGTATGCCAAAATTCTGCCAGATTATACACTGTGAAACTGTTTTTCACTGTCATGATTCACGGGAGAGCTTGATAAGCAGGAACCTTCGCTGAATTTTAATACCTCGCCACTTAGCCCACTTAACATTCACGCATACACGTGTGTATTGGCAGGATGAGATTTAATAAATACATTCCTTCCCTGATTGCAGTCGACATGTGAATCCCCTGTGAATTTTGCTTTCTTAAGTAGGGGTGTCACGAGACGATACACACGATTTGGCCAACGAGAACGAGACGAGACAAAATTTTAACATTAATTTTAAGAAAAGTAATATATTGCAGTCTACTAATTCTATTTCAACTACAGCACATTACCTTCATTTACTCCTCATGAGGTAACACTCTTCTGCACTGTTAAGGGCTCCACCTCCACCCAAACATTTTCATTTATTGTGTGATTAATTGATTTATTATCGTCCCAGGCCCAGTACCCATAAAACATTTTTTTTCTGCACGAGAAAACTTGTCACGTTTTATTTTTGCAAGCTCTTGTGACACAAGATATTGTGAGACCCCTACTCTTAAATGACCAATTATTAAAAAAGAGTGGTTTCTTTTCATTTCGTTATTTTCATTTTTCATTAGGGTATAATGAACAATTTTGGCAATTTTTATGTTAAGTGAGAGAGAGCCATCTGCTCCTCCCACCACAAGAGCAATTTATAGCACAGTCTTCCTGGAATCAAACGAACCTCCATGGATGACTTGCAGAATCAACAGTGCTCATTATTTTATCTGAGCAGTTTTATTTTGACAATTGGGTGCTTCATCAAACAATTGTCAATAACAATTACTTGTATTTTGTCTAAATTGCTAATTTTGAAAAAATACATAGAGAGAACCATTTACACTCACATTCACGTCGTAAATCAGTGACGTTTATTGGTTGTACAGTATATTGAATCCATAATTGGACTAGTTTCTCAGTAGTATGAGCATCACTGAGCCTGCATGAGATAAATGTGCCTGCACAAATGGTACTGCTATATGTTGCAGACATGCAATGCTGAAAATGGAGGCATGGAAATGCCACATTCGGCCTTTTTTGTGGTTTGGGCTTCACTGATTAGTAGTAGTTAGAGCATAGAAAACCTGTTCACGTTTATTATGTTGTTTTGTCTGTCAAAGAGGTTATGTTTTTGCTGGCATTTACAGTATCTGTTTGTTATTTCAAATCTTTATATGTAATCCAGTGCTTGTCAAAATGGATGGGTGGTATAATTCGTTGGTGTCAGTCTGTGCACTACAGATAAATAATATAAATAACATAAATAGTAAGTCATGCACCTGTGGCATATTCATTTCATATCAGTAGATCATACAGATTCATTCATTCATTCATTTTCTTTGCCGCTTATCCTCATTAGTGTCGCGGGTATGGTGGAGCCTATCCCAGCTGGCTTTGGGCGAGAGGCGGGGTACACCCTGGACTGGTTGCCAGTCAATCATCATCATCATACATCATACGAATGTTCATTTTAAAATGATTACATTGGAATGCTTTTTGTGGGTAGAGGTTGACACACAGTCATGAGATTTGAGTTTGAATGTCTGTTGGAACATCTCACCATGCTTGTGTGTGTTTTGTCCGGGTGTTCTGGGTTTTTTCCACATTTCAAAAAGTCCGGTCAGGTGTGAATGTCCTGTGACTGACTGGCAACCAGTTCACATGTACTTTGCCTCTCACCAACAAATGGTATAGAAATTAATAGATGGCTGGAAATCTAATTATTACTAAATATGATTTAAAAAATAAACACAGAATGCATTTTTTCTTATAATTGAAGTACACTACTTTTTCAATGGCATCTTACTAAATTCCCTTCAGAAAATTGGGTGTTCTTATGAGACTAAAATATTACATTTTTGGTACTTTTGAAGAAACGAATGAAAACTAAAAAAACGTTTTGTCATGCTGCTATCATCCGCCAGCTACATCCTTGCTATATATATCATGCAGAAGACACATTCCAGCAACCAGAGAGACGAAATCAGAACTATGGATCACAGCAAATTGAAGAAAGACAAATGACAAATATTCATAACAATAACACGATAACATTCACTAATATTGTGTTGTGATGAGAAGTTATTAATACATTGTAACTACATACAGAATAAGTACTGTTTCTGAAGCCAGCACTGCCTCTGCTCGTTGACAGACACGCATACCAAATTGGCCACAATAGCTATGTTGTTTGACTGGCAGTGATTGACAGACTGACAGACCTGAGCAGAGACCACAAGCTACAAGACGAGCGAGCAGCGGTCCCTGTTTAACTAGCCTTGAAATTTGGCATGAAAACTCATATTGTTGTTCTGATCCGTTGGATGTACAGTATCTAGTAAAAACAATTGGATTTACTTACTGCCACTTTGGCATGCTTTTGCACAGTCAAACGTCTTCTGGGCTTTTGACTTTTTGTTTGTGTATTTCCATCTGCCTCAGTGCTTGTGTTTTCACTTGCAGAACCTGATCTGGGTTGAGGGAAGTTAGCCTACGGTAGAAACACCTTGTAGTAATACACATTCAGTCCCGAACTTTCCTTCATCTGAGGCACAGTCCTGGCCAAAAAATAATTCAGAATAATTTGATGCCTCAAATGGTGTCTTTTGGTAATGTTAACTGGCTTAATCTGTCTGCTCCTGTGTTTGAGCTAAAGCCTGCCACACAACCAGCGAGCATAATATCAAAAATACATACAGTATCACAACGACAGAAAATCAACAATATGAAAACACTGTATTCCATGCATGTTCCCGGTTCTGGAAGTGACATCACTTGCTGCTTCTTCTCGCAACTCCGACTTGTTCTTCAATGGGAGAAAAGGTAAAAACAATATATGCCAACATTCAAGGACACATCTAACATAGGAATTATGTCTTTCAACGTTATCTTGCACAGCAAAAACAAAAAAATTACATGACTGTTGGTTTCATGCGTACATTAAGTGACTTCATCTTTAGCTGCATTTGTATTACAAAATGAAAGCTTCTGGTTGGATGAGATTTCACTCTAACAGGCATCATCTTACAGTGGCACGGTGACATACACCACTGCAGGAGGGTGCCAGCTTGTAGAGGACTGAGGGCAAAAGTAATCGAATGGATTCGATCATCCTAATGCTTGCCAAGAGCTACAGTATATGTTTTGTGCTTTTAATCTTGCCACTTTATGACCAGAATAGAAAGCACTGCTAAGATGTAGCAGTTTTGTTGCACGAGCTTCAGTCATAAATCGTTGTCAGGCAACCTTCTGCAGTAATTAATAGGCCTAAAACAAACAATTTATTACCTAAGTAATGTTTTTGCTGGGGTTTATGTTTGTTTGTTTGTCTTTTTATTTGTGTTCCAAATAACTTGAAAGTTTCTGAATGGATGTGGGTGAAAATTTCAGGAATTGTTGGAAATGGGATATGGAAGGACTGATTAAATTTTCCGGATCACCGTCTGGATCCAGGAATGTTTAAAATGATTCTTTAGCATTGCAATTTAGGACCATTTTTGGCATTTGTGAATCTACCTCCACAGTAAATGATCAAAGCACTTGGAAAAAATGTACACGACAAGTTTCCAACAGGTTCTACAAGATATTAAAGACTGACTTTAAAAAAAAAAGGATAATTATTTTAGTCATCAATATGGGAAGAACTATGCCGCTGGGTGGAGGTCTGCACTCTCTCATATTCTCATATTTTAGTCATATTCTATTTTCTAGCACCAGGGAAACAGGGCATGGAAAAAACCTTGTGTAGTGTGCTGTGCAACGACAGGGTGAAAGGTCTCACAAACAGAGCCAACACTGATGAAACCAGGTGACCTAACATATGCAACTCCCCTAGCAGAGATGGTGAGCGGCCATTAAAAATAGATGTAGTACTCAGTGAGAGGAAATTGCTGAATAGAGTACAATAGCTGATCTTCCAAGTGTGTGCGGTATGGGAATAAACATACCTACAAATAAGTACTTGATGAGAAATATTGTATTGAAAAAAATTCATAATTATGTTATCTTCTAACATTAGGCAATAGATTAATTCCTCATTCATTACACTTTATTATTAAGTGAATTTACGTGAAGCGGAGTTTTTGTTTATAAATACAATATTTTCATATTTAGAGCATAGAAAACCTGTTTATGACCTTCTAAATATGGTTTTAAACATTATTAGAGCCCTTTAGACATGTTATAGTCACCTTTACACTGGTATTACCCAACATAGTAGACATGATAAAATAAGTACATAATAAAGACATACAGTTAATGCATAAAGGCTTATGCTTGTGTATATTTGCATAGAGTAAAGCTGCAAAATTTGAATTGCAAAGTGGACAGGGGTGACTATAAACAACAGCATTTTAATGAGAGCTTAACTAACATATCCATTCCATCAGTCTCATTCTGAGCTGCAGCACCAGGGAACATGCACTGTGTTGTGTCCAGTGCATGTTATTGCTAAACAACAGTCTAGCTTTCCACTCGCAGCAAACATGGGGCAAGCTAATGCACAAGGTTGGCATCCCTCCTGATCTTATTAACATCGATCCAGATTTATACAGGACAAATGGCCTGCCATGCGCCACAGAAACTGCTTTCCAAATAGAGTTAGGAGAGTTTCTATCCTAACATTTGCAAGATTTTCTCTGTAATTTCTCTGAATAAGCTCTGTCTTGCAACCAGAAAAATATCAAATATCACCAGGCATCTTATTGAGAGGCAAACATTTGTCTAGCAAATAAAATTGTTTGTAAAATCCAAACACATCGTGCATCCACCTTCTGGTTTACATAATGGGAAAATTGTTAATTGCAGTCAGCAGGAAAAATGACTTGCTGTGGAACATAATCAGCTGTGCAAACAGATACATGGTGTGAGGTCTTATTGAACCACAATAAGAAGAGACATTCCCCCTGAGCTGTTTTGACAGGCATGTGCAGTCTCATGACATGACAGTGAATGAATCCAGGGAAAGACATTATGCCTTAATGTGGACCTGTCCGTGGTCTACAAGGCTGAAGAATACAACCACATGCTGAGCGTATACAGTATAATCAACCGAGTGCTTTTTTAGTGTGTAAATCGTGTCTCTAAGTGCAGAGCAGGCCATGTGATGTGCTTATAGTGCGTGAGGGGAAACCCCATTGATGATGGGGGGCGGGAGCAATGCAGTATTTTGTGTACTTCCGAGCACAAATGCAACCTGTGGAGCATCCATTTTAACAAAGCAAATGTTTGGTATGTTTGGTAAGAAAATAACCATAATGATGTGTGTGATAGACAGTCCTGATGTCCTGTCATTATTGGTAATGTTTGATCGAGTGTGTTAGCAAGAACAATCATCAAACCACATTATCATCCTTAGGCTGCTAACCAAATGATCACGACCTGAATAAAAATGACTACTGAAATATCATCTTAACTGAGCAACATACAGTAAATGCCTCACCACTCTTGTTGAGGTTCGTCGATTATCAGGAGAGTCTTGAACTTCTTGGGTGTCGTGACTGAGGTTTGCTCCACTAGTCCTGCAGAGGCAGCCGTCTGCTTGACTACGTTGGTGATGGAGCTGAAGAAACCAGCTCCGGTGGACTGCGCCGGCTGAGCTTTCTTCTCCGGAGCAGGGGAAGTGGCAGGAGGTATAGGCCCAGCTGTGGGGGACTTAGCAGGCGCAGCGGAGGCAGGTGGTGGAGGCTGAGCGGGGTCAGGCCTCTGAAGGTCTGTCATGTAGCCATTGGGCAGGTTCGAGATGAAAGTGCTGTCTGAGAGACGCCGTCGCAGATAATTCATGGCTGCAGCGCAGAAGAATGGAGCAGCAGAAAAGCTCACTGCAGAGGACTCACTGTACGTAGGGCACTGCTGACAAAGGCTGAGCTCTCAGTGTGGCTCCCAGTGAATGTGCGCACCCCCCCCAGCTCAGTAGAGCATCCTCAGAGCTCCCCCTCGCCGGCTGGTGACGTGACAACCTCGTCCAGCCAATCCCCTCACTCTGCACTCTTCTCAGCCATTGCAAAGGATGCTCTGGCTATGCCTCTCCCCCCTCACTGGTGTGCTTCGTTGTTACCCCTCCCCCACATTGTGCTGCCTCATAGGCATCTCTTTTGAACCCCAGCTATGGAAAATTGTGGGTTTTCCAGGGGAAAAGTACACAGAGCTGTAGAGAACAAGCTGTCATGAGTGTCTCACACCTTCTCCCAGGAGCGCCTTGTTTCTCGCATGATGTGTGTGTGTGTGTACATGTCAGCCATGAAATCTAAAATGGCTGGTAAAGGACAAGTGGCCAGTGCGTCAGTAGTAGTAACCCAATGAGGCACAAAAGCAGTAAATCCTTTCCCCCTGTTGGTTTATTGATCCACTCATTTCTGACAGAACCAAGGTTTATAACCTTCTTGGTCTATTTGTGCTGTTTATTTTACATGTTCATTTAATGTCTGACTGTAAAATGTAAAAGAGTTTAACATTTTTTTCTTCCATCCATCCATTTTCTATACTGCTTATCCTCGTTAGGGTCGCAAAATTGTTTTTTTCTTATTAATAAATAATATAATAATAAAATAGCTAATGCCCAAACCAATCATTTAAGGCTACTGTATAATAAAAGCATGTTACTATTCTTCTTAATTAATCAATAAGAAGCCTATGTGATGATACACAGACAGAAAAGGCTATTCATCTCATTTGGTCAAAGCATTCTGGCCATCATGTGACCGAAGGGAGGAGTAAACTGTTAGAGGTCACCATCAGTTTGAATAAGGTTGATAGACAAATTGTACCCTTATGTGTGTCTTTATCCATCCATCCATTTTCTATGCCGCTTATCCTCATTAGGGTCGTGGGTATGCTGGAGCCTATCCCAGCTGACTTCAAGTGGGAGTCGGGGTATACCCTGGACTGGTCCCCAGTCAATCGAGGGCACATATAGACAAACAAACATTCACACTCACATTCATACCTATGGACAATTTAGAGTTGGCAATTAACCTAACATGCATGTTTTTGGAATGTGGGAGGAAACCGGAGTACCCGGAGAAAACCCATGCACGCACTCCACACTGAGATGCCCAACGGAGATTTGAGCCCAGGTATTCCAAATCTCCTGACTGTGTGGCCAATGTGCTAACCACTCAGCCACCGTGCAGCCCCCGTATGTCATAATATTTGTAAATGAATACAGCCGTCTCGATGTCACAATTTGATTATCATTTCCTGGCTGTATCACAAATTTATGATCAAATGATCATTGTTTATTTATAGTCAGGACAAAGTGAAATACAAGTTATATGCAATATTTTAGGCACTGGGCAGCAGTAGTGACAAAACCTTGATGAGACATTACCTTACATTCTATCACCTTAAAGTCAGCCATGGCAAGTGAGTGAAAAAAAGTCATTTCAGTTCCAGTTATTAAAGGTATTTTTTGGCTTCTTGAGTTAGGAAGAAATTAATTCAAGGCTAACTGGTTAGTTTGCTAGCTTGTTACCTTGGTAGCTCGAAGCAGTCTTGAGTCTCTGCAGCATTAAAGTTGCAATGTGATGTAAAAAATGAATAATAAAAATGACTATAGGGGTGTTATTTAATGTCTACAGGGCTCTAATATTGTTTAAAAAAATGTATTAAAAAGAATAACTGTTTTTTTTGTGCGCGAAAATATTTCATTTATCAACGTATCGCGGAAGTTATTTTATCCAGGTCGAGTCTGGAACCAGTTAACTGGCTTAAACATGTTCTCATTCATTCGGGTCATTGTATTCTCAAGACAGTGAATACATACATGCTTGGGGAGCACCTGTGAGTCAGTGAAACTTGAGTCTTTGTCGAGCACTCGTGAATCAAGACCAAAAATTGTTGCTTTTTTCCACAGGGTTAATACATTTACGTAAATGCAGTTGCACGTTACCTAGTTACATGTTTTAATTTAGCTAGCTAGCAGGGTTGAGTAAAGGAACGAGTTAACAGAGACGAGTACCCGTGAGTCCCCATTCGGTACAAACAACAACAACAACCACCTGCCACTTCTGAACGACTCCTGCGTGACTCGCACATCTCTAGTTCACACACACCGAGACAGATGAAGACAGCGTTCGCGAGTCAAGCGACATGATTGCTGTGCCTCGGAAACATTCTAATTTGTAGAAGTTATACGGACATTTTACGCTACTGTTGCTGGACGCAGCGGACGCGCCGCAGCTTACATGTAAGTCGTCGGGTGCGTTTAAGTTTGATTGGTTGGGATGCAACAACGCAAAGTTGTCGACTAGCTCCCGGCTAGTTAGTGCACATGCTAAGGTTAGCTAGCTGTGCCTCTTGTAGAAGCTTAACCATCGGCGGCTTATTCATATTCAATGTTTACTATGCTTTTTTTTTTTTTTTTTTTTTTTTAATTTCCCATCCAAAGCTGTACCTAATGTTACAAGGTAATTTTAAACATATTAGCGTAGGGTGAGTTACCTCTTAGCTTAGCATGCATTCGTAGGACGCCTCAAAACACGTACAATGCTCGGCTGGCGTCAAGGGAAACACAGCCGCTTGTCTTAAAACACTCCAAGCATTGTTCAATTGTATTTATCTCTACTTATTTAATCCTGTAATGTCACATTTGAAGGACATAAGTTTTGTCGTCTTCGCCGGTGGTGCCTGCTAGCGTCGATGTTAGCAGCTAGCCTGTTCGTGTAAATGCTGTTGCCTAGAATGGACCTGTTGAACCCGCAGTACCTGGACAAGATGAACAATAACATCGGGAGACTGCATTATGGAGGTAACATTCTGACTGTTTTTTTAAACTACGTGCGTGTGTGTGTGTGTAGCTCCTATTTCTTCGGCTATTCACCAAGCGGAACGTTACGTTGTGGAAACGACTCCAAACGTTGACACACGCACACGCGAGCCTACTCAACAATCGCAGGAAGTCCAGCTAAGTTTCAGCTACTGGTGGACATGTTGGGTGAACGTTCGCTGTGTCATGTCAAATGTCACGTTTCGGTTTCCATACTTCTGTACCCCTGACATTTCCCTACACTGCAACACAACGCTTGAAATTAGATTGTTCTAGATTGTTCTTCATGAGTGAAGTAAGCCACTCTTCTGTCAGTGCATTGTTCGTGTATGTGATTGGTCATTTACGGGTAGCACGCTTGTGACGAGAAAATCCTGACCTGAATATTCAAGTTGTTACCCAGCTTCATAGTATTACCTGTCCCATGTCTTCAATAGTTGGCTTGGTTGATTCGCAAAACAAAAAAATAATTCCTAGATAGCTTAAACTTGCTTTGTAGTACAGGCTTCTGACCTTTATAGACTTACTTCTTTGGGTTTGTTTTGCATTCACATTTGTAGTCTTGTACTCCGGTTTCCAGGCCTATTTGTCAGTCAGCGTGTTTGGTCTGGTCCTGGGTTCTATGCACTGTTGTCACACTTGACCAAATGAACCGTACTAGCAGGGCAAATGGACCTAAGGATGTGTTAACACATTTTTAACATTTTTGGTCCAGTTAAATTCAACTCTAGTCCATTTGCCCTGCTTGCACAGTTTTGGTCTCAGTCTTGGGTTCTGAGTGAGGCAAGGGTGATGAATGCCTTTTGTATCACCCAAAACAGCACCAAAACACTAGATCAGGGATCCCCAAATTTTTTATGTGAGGGCCACATAACTTTTCCCTTTTCTCATGGGGGCCGGGGTCAGTTTGTAACAGAAAATGTGTGATGATCGCAGGGTTTCCTAAACGTAATAATTTACAGTATTGTTTTCCAGAAAGCCACACATAACCAAATATTAATAACCCTCTCTGGGATCTTCACAGAAAAAAAGTCAGAAAATAAATAACAACACTATCAATGAAATAATTAACACTGTTAATGAAATAAATAATAACCAAATAACCTTCTACGGGTTCTTCACAGAAAAACATGCGCTCTCTCTCTCATCAACTTAACTATGAAAACCACAAATACTTCCACAATACGTCACACAAAAGCAGAGACGTGTCCGTGCGCACAAGATGTTTATGTATTTATTTTTTTATAATAAAAAAATAGATGTAATCAAACAATCAGGGCGAGGACATCATAACGGAGCATAAAGGAAAAACATAAAAAACACAAAATAAATACAAACTAAAAAAGACAATCAAAGCTTTTTTTTAAACAACTTTATTTAAAAAATGCAACCTACAATAACAAACAGCGAAGCATACAACACAAATCAGCACAACAAGCATTACACATTGAGTTTCGCCATGTGAGAGGAGCGATAATTTGGGCTTTTCTAACCACTAAAATGAAGACTAAAAGAAGCAAATATCGCCTGGCAATGGATAACGGACGCAGGAGCGGATTTGGGAAATTCGTCCTTTATACCCCCCCACCGCTACCACAATGTCATTGTGGCATCAAACAAATGATTTGGAGTTGGACAGCTCTGCTCCCTCGCCCAGTACTTTGATCTCGTCCTACGTGGAGCCGTGTGATTTTCACGGCTCAAAGACCGAGCAGGTAAGCAGTACACCCGCTGTCAAGCAAAGGCGAGAGCTGCTTGAGGTATGTGTGTGAGCGACGTGATAATGTGGATCCGGAGAAATCCGCAAATCTCCACTTTGGCTGGGGTTTTAGAAACCTTTGTTTTTGGGGAAAAGAAACTCTGGGACAAGTGGATGACATGGCAAAACGCAGAAAAATATCTCCTGTTTAAAAAAACTATGGCTACGTGTAGACAGGGCCAGTCTGGTTTGGGTGGCCAGACTGGGAAAAAAAATCATAATGCATCTCTGATATTGTTCAAGGCGTCAGACCAAATGTGGAAGTGTGCAGTGTCTGGCCCAGGGGCCGTAGTTTGGGGTCCACTGCACTAGCTGATGTCACCGCATGCAAGCCAAATTAGGTGATGCAACCCAGCAGAAAGCTGAGTGAAAATCATCAAAAGATATGAGTTAAATTTGAGGCAGATGCGTAAATACAGTAGTTAAACGTACCTGTCTTTTTTTCAACAAAGGGGCCGAACTACAAATGTGAACAAACGCTTACTTTACGCTTCCTTCTTTCAAACAGATGAATCTAGGACACCTTCACTGCCCCCTGCTATGTCGAACATAAGCGGGCCACCTCCACTCTGCCCAAGCAAACGGAAGTATGGTGATGAACAAAAGAAGGACCAAATGAATTGTGATGATGACCACATGACCAAAATGAGCCGATTGTTTGCAAATCATCTGTAAGTTTTTCACTTGCAAAGACTGAACCTCAACACCTGTCACTTGAGTCTATAACAAGGCAATGAGCTTTTAACATGACAAGAGGCTAAAGTGACATGGCAAATCTATAGATATCACGTTGCAGGGTCTTCTCATGTTGTTTTTTTCTTGCCTTTATTAGGGCCCATCCTTCTGCTGGAAACAACTTCAATGAGCACTGGAGCCTAAGCCAGAGTCCCGTGGAGCGCATCAGCGCTTCCTCGAACGGTCTCCATGGCAACCATGTGTATGCTTCCATTTCTGGCTATGCTGTGGACCAGCCTCTGGCTCTGACCAAAAGCAGCCTTGACACCGCTGTTGGGTGCGGAGAGAGGTCCGTTATTAATGCGACTGTTGAACGGCAGCAGGTATGATAGGCAACATGTGCTCAGTAAGCACCAGACATGTTTTTTGGGGGGATTAATTAGTGTTTGAATGACCTATCCATTTATTGCTAGGGGACTCTAAAGAGCTAAAACTTTTCATTTTGTTTTGTTAAACTATTTTTTTTCCCACCCATAGAATCGGCCCTCTGTCATTACTTGTGCGCCTGCAAGCAACCGTAATTGTAACCTCTCTCACTGCCACATGAATGGCTGCTCTCCAAGCCCACCCACTGATGCAAGGAAGAACAATGGTAAGCTCTTGAAGTCTTCATAGATGCTGCTGTAATGCTCATTGTAAGTTCCAGTTCTTATATATACAAGCTGTCATGTCATACGTATACCTGTGTACATATACATGCACACACACGCATACCCCCCCCCACACGTGTGTGTGTATATATTTGTGTATATATATATGGTTCGTATTTATTATTTATTATGAAAATGGCCAACAGCTACTCATTTTTGTAATGTCTATTTTATAGCCTATTTCAACCCAAACAAACCAATTATGCTTGTTTTACCAGAACATTCCAAAATGCTGGTATCCAAAACTCACATTTTTGTATTTCAGAATGCATTTTTTTCCAGTATTCCCACATTACTAAATGAAACCCAAATGAAAAGCAGGCTTGCAGGCACGTCATGTGGCTGTGAAGGGCAACCTTGTGCCCACTGGCACTCTATTGGTGACCCCTGCTCCAGACTCTCTTTGGTTATCCTGGAGCTGATCATTGGCTGAGTCTTTGCCATTCTGGTTATTTTTCCATCCATTTTGCTCATTGTCTTCCGTTTTCTCCCACGTGTCTCTGGTTTTTCTCTCTATTTTAAGGCATTGGAGATCATTTTAGCTGAACAACCAAACATTGCACCTCTTCATAAGTTTTCCCCTCTCCCATCACCTTTTTAATCACAGTTCGCTGTTCTTCTGTACAATGTCTTTTTCACAGCCTTTTAAAGGAAATGCATGTTCAACAAGTGCTGGTATCATCCTTAAATGGGGGCCACCTCAGTCACACCTGTTTTTTCACAAAATTGATCACTGATCACGGCTCGAATGCCGCACTGTTATTTTTTAAACACCCCCTTTTCAACTACATGCCCAATTGCACAGCTTTTAGAGCGTGCATATCATGAATGCTGGGTCTTGTTTGTTTTCTGGGAATTTACTGTACACTTGTTTGCCATGTAGTAATAAAAATATTCGAATAACAGTGATTAATTTGGTTAGTCACATTGGACTGCTATTATACAGCTAAATCTTAGTTTAGTGATTCACAGGATTGCAAAATCCTACAGACAAAAAAGTTTATATAAAATAGTTTTGAGTCAGTAAGGTCAATGGCAGACACTGCTATTTTTTTTTAACACACCCTTTCAACTAATTGCCCAATTGCACAGCCTTGAATCATGCATATCATGAATGCTGGGTCTTGTTTGTTTTCTGAGAATACTGCATTTACTGCATCTTCTCTTACATATAAATACATATAAGTATACTAATAACAGTGCTCAATCTGGGTAGTCACATTGGACTGCTATTATTTGGAAGACTATATACTGTGTGTGTGTGTGCGTGTGTGTGTGTGTGTGTGTGTGTAAATACAGTCTTAAAATAACCATAAAACATGAACTATCTACAAGTCATCATAATGCTATATAAACCATAGAGAGCCATCATAAGGACATTTAGATATCAGAAAAATCAGAAAAACTTTATTGCCATTGTAAGTGAACAATTAATAAACTAGGAAGTAGATAATTTTCCTTACAAAAAACAAGCTAGGCCTATTTCACTTTTAATGTCACACTATCATGCTCCTTCCAAAGGATGGAAAAGAAACTTGCTATTGTACATTCAAAGCGAAACCTGTGGTTTGAGTTGCAGAAGGCTAGCTATAACATTAGTGTTGAAGTTCTCGAGAAATATATTGATACTATGCCAGAGAGATGTGGTGTTGTTATTGCTGCACAAGGGGGACATACAAAATATTAAAGTTAAAAGTTGATAAAAACATTAGGACACACTTAAATTTGTTTGCTCTGAGCGACCATATGTATTTTTATCAACATTATGAAATTAAATCATGTTTTGGAGGGGAAAAAAGGGTCAATATTTATTTTCAGATCTTTCCGGTGTTCTAATAATTTTGGCCACCACTGTGTCTGTTTACATACATATATACACACATAAAAGTATAAGTGATCTTAATTTATCAATTTCATTTGCCATTTAGAGTAGTATTAGAGTAGTATTTCACATTGTTTTCTTCATATAAAATATTAAACATATAACTGAAATACAAACTATAAAATACATTTGTTTTGGACTAATCCTAGAACTGATTAATAACAAAAACTGAGGTACCACTATACCCAGATAAAGGTTTGGAAAAGCAACAGTGCGACAAATGATAAAAATTACGATTATGATTAATTTTGGAGATTGTAAACTTTGTGGTCAATAGATATGTGTGCTTTGAAATGAAGCATAGCACAAGTTAGGTGTTTTTACTACTAGGTGTCACACTTGGCCCGGCTACTGTTTTGTCATCTATATATCGTATACAAACAACAACATCCACTAATCCTCAACAATTCCCAAACTTTTCTGTGCTGCTGCACCTGTAGAAAACTTTTCAGGTTCTCACTAGCATGGACCGGTTACCGGTTTCATGGTATCCCATGGTATAAAAAGGTTACAGTTTCAAAACCACAAAATGTCCATCTTACTGGGGAGAAAAGGGAGGCCTACATGGACATACTTTGTCACGTCCTCTATTATTCTCTGTGTTTAAACCATGCGCGTGGGCTGTGTTGCTATAAGTCGGGCAACTGTAAATAAAACGAATACATATTTATTATTATTATTTTTACATTTTTGCAACGCAACTCCATGACAATAAGATCCTCTTAGCGCATATTTAGTTTCTCAGCAAATCAGTTCATTACCAGCGTGTTACATAGTACGTGCTGCTGTTTCACAGGTTAGCATATAGCTAAAAGTGCAGCAGAAAGAGAGCTAAATGCTACTTGCTTACACCGTATTATGGCGAACTGAACAAGCATTACCACATCCACTCACCAAGCCAGAGTAATCACCAAGCGGCAATTCTTTTAAGGCGGATCGGTATTATTATTATTGTAGTATTGCAAACAGAAGAACAAAAGGTGAAAGTGGGTAAGGTTCTTTTCTTTTTTGAATGAAGGGTCTGCTCTGAACACGCAGCAAATCCATAGTAGCAAGGGAGTTTTCAGAGTGAAAAGTGTAGTCTGAATGTGTGGCGTAACCGTGCATCTTTTACTGGCACGGTTTTATTTTGATGGCTGGATTCACCAGATACAGGAAGTGGTACGCCGAGCTTGTTCAAGTGTTGCTGAAGGGCCTGGTTGGTGGTTGTTCTTTGCAGTTCACATTTTTGTCATTACAATTTTTTATTTAGACAAAAGTATGGTATCAACAAACAACAAATATGGTATCAATTTCAAGTAAATTTCCAGGATTACAGTGCCACAAGAGGCTGCTGCAAAACAGAAAGGAAATAAGGAAATTCAGATCATTAATTGGATGATGTTGGCTTGTTTTTTCTGACTTTGACAAAGACAGCTGTATTGTGAAATATGCCTTGCCGCCTGTTTGAATCCACACATGCATACATAAATAAACAAAATACGACAGAATGGAAATTGGAACACGGTACCTCAGTTCTCTCTACTACTACCCTAACCCTCGCTACTACAGTATGCGCATCGAATGGCACTCAGAGGACCAAGGAATTCTCAGGTTGTTTGTGTGTATGCTCAGATGCTTGAAAAATTAGAGGGAACATTGGGTCTCACACACATTTACATATGCCCCCCAACAAATGTTGTACGTTTATGTATGCTTTAATCCTGGTAATTTGTGACTATTTATACATTTTTGTCTCAGCTAGCACAGTTTGCGATCCTGTGATTGAGGAGCACTTCCGCCGCAGCCTGGGAAAAAACTACAAAGAAGCAGAGCCTGTGGCCAACTCGATGTCCAACTCTGTGTCTATCACAGGCTCTGTGGATGATCACTTTGCCAAGGCGCTGGGAGATGCCTGGATCCAGATTAAGGCCCAAGGTGGAGGTCATCAGACCCCAGAAGCTGATTCATGAAGCTGAGGTGAACAAACTATAATAAACACTTGTGGGGGGCACGTTCACTATTGTTTGTTGCCAAGTATCAATTCACTGCAGCCAAGAACAATGCAAGACATGGTTGTTGCCTTGTGGACTCTTAAGGTTTGCCTTTTTATATCAACATTTGCCTTACAACAAAACCTTAACTGGCACCCTATCTCTGTGGGTGAGAAATTGGAATGATTGCTCTGCACAGTGTTAGCTGTACAATCATAGATGCATTATATATTTTTCCATCGCTAGTGAAATAACCACAACAAATAAAAACAATCATCAATGTTTGTCTTGATAGCCAAAGAAAGTTCTCCCTGCTATTTCTATCAGTATGCAAACCATACATTTTTCTGTTTTGGCTAAATGTGTTCCATTTATACTGTTTCATTCTTAAACCACGTTATATTTTTTGTACTACTTGAAAATATCTGCCCCTTCTCCTCCACAGTACTACATTTCTACCTACTTATGTTACTGGTTCCTGTTTTAGATTGGAACCTTAAAAAATACAGCATTTTCTGAAATTGTGAAAATGCAATTGAGACTTGTTGATCCCCTTGCTTTCCAAGGGCGCTACACTTATCCCCTCGAACTGGATTCACTCCACTGTTACCTAAATAACTGTATGTGCGCTCCACGTCGTCGTGATCTAGCCCTAATAGATAGCCTTTAACTCAAAAGCATGTTTCAAATAGCTGGATTCTATCACAAACTTTGCTCTTTACTAAATCTATACTCAGAATTTATTTTTATCTAACAGTGTAGAAAATACTCACTGCTGGTACAGTTCTTCTCAATATATTTTTTTTTACCTGGTTCTCATTATGGCATGGAGGCTTGCATCTTGGCATCCTCTTCAAACCACAGCCTCTGGAAAGGTTGTCCAAAGGCAGTTTGCTAGGCCACATTGATAAATTATTCTGTGGAGCTGGATGCTACATGACTGAAAGTGACTAAATGGGACCTTCTGTTACCACCGAAGGTAACTCTTAGGTTTCTTTTGGACTTTTGTAGAAGTGCGTTTTGACTTCATTATAAAGCCAATCTCCATTGTCTACAAAATGAAGTGAGGTATTTTGTTTTCAACTAAGAGCATGTTGCAGTTGCAATATGTGTGTAACGTGTAACTCGTCATGTGGCACCTGACCTGACGGCGCTATTCACCCTCATCAGTCAGTAGCAGATAACGGTAGATGTTTGAGTGTGACTAAAAGTGAGTCTGCATGTTACACAGAAAAAAGATATGTTTAACTTGATTTTTCCTTTTTAAAAACTGTCTGCCATAGTCCTAGTAGCATATTATGTTTGCCAACACTGATTAATAGCGGAGTGTAAATTCCATAGATGATAAGTATATATCATGTACTGTATGTTCAGTGACTCCCCCTACATTTGTATTAATAATCCACATGTTTTGAGCTGTTACACACTTTCTTGTCTTTATATTTTATTGTACTCATACGTGACCATCATTGCGCCGCGCGGAATGATCATATGTATTTTGTTTCTATTGCGAGTAGTGTACTCCTTTGTAGCATGGACGTTGCCTATCTTCTAACCATGCATTTCATCTTTGTATACGTTGACTATTTTTCCTACAGTAGTGACATGATGAACGTGCAGGAACACATCTGTCTTTTTCTCAAGCCATCAGCAAAGTGTCATACATTTGCGATACTGGTTAAGCGAGTCTAGGCTTTTTGTGCGTACCACAGTGGGAAGGAGGGAGAAAAACGACTTGTTTGACACAAGCTGTTTTTTTTTAGTCATACGTTTTGGGGTATCTGCCCATTGTTATTTAATTTCTTTATGTAGACAGATTGTCTAGCAGAGACTCCTTGCAGAAAATACCTACATGTGTCATTCACATACAGGGGAAAATTATGTATTTGTACACATGGGTCTATATTTCTCTGGAAGAAAATGCCATTGTTTTATAATTGTCTTCCAAATAAACACAGAAAAGCCTACCTTTGTGTGTGTTTTTTTCTGTCGAATGCATGTTAATGTGATTGTTATGCTCTCTGTACCTCATCTTCAAAGGTGACCTTTCTATTTTTGCCTTAAGTGCCTGTGATGGAGAGCCGAATTTTGCTTTTGGTTGTGCAACCGCACTTTAACCCAGCAAATTATGAATTCAGCAGCGACGTCTTGATGTATTTTCTCTGTTCAGCCGATAAACGCACTACTTGCTCTGAGAAAAGCACTTGTTGAATAAAGTAATCAGTTTAATTCTATTTTAAGAGCTCGTGGCACTGATTGGGTATTTCAGGGCTACATCTGGACTGGCTGGTGCAGGTTTTGTGGTTAAACATTGTACTGTTCATGATTTGCAGCTGAAGATCAGATGGGAAACAAATTATATGACCCATTTAACAAGGACTTTATATTCTATGTATATTTTGAAATTGTTGGAATGGAGTAAACCCAACACGCATGGTTTTATTGAGTGGCTCTCATATGAACTACTTGCATCTACTTTATAAAAGGATTTGTAGTCAATCGTATTGATGTGGCGCGCGCACACACACAGTTTAAATATTTTTGTACAAGATCTTTGCAAGTACAATAACAATAGCCACCTTTCATGTTTGCTGTTGTCACGCCCGTTAATTAGCGTAAGAAGCGCCTTGAACACCTGCTTGCTTAAGTTTTTATTTGCCACTGTTTTTTTAAATTATGCCAACGATTGAATGCTGCCAAAAACTAAGTGAGTAACTCAGTAAAATAAGTGAATAACTTTAAATGTGGGCTCCCCATTAGGTTTGTAGTCAGCAGGTTCAGAGAGGGTGTCATATTTACCTTTGCTGGAACTTGGAAGTCACTTTTAATCTTGGCAAAGTTTTTTTTTAAATTGGTTTTCCAAAGTCAGCTCTGTTCTCCTTTATCATTTGCTGGAGCCAAAAGTCTCACTTTTGAACATCAGGCACCTCCTACTTGAAATAGGACTATGAAAAGTCAATTCAAAGGTCATATTCAAAGGTCTTGCTGATGTTTCACAGCCACAATTAGTAAACAGTTGAGGCACAGTAACAACATGTCAGTAAGCTTGTTGTGATTATAATGTTCACCTGTTTTTCCAGTGAAACACGTGACACCCCTTGGCAAGGTATCATATTTATGACACTTTATACAACCTAGTCATCAACATGCAGCTGGTAACTTTCAACAAACTACAGATTAACACCTCTCTTCTGGACACAATTGGCTGTAAGAGCTCTTTGGTAAACTGAGTGTAGAATTGAAGATGATCTATGGTGAGGATAAATCAGGGTTTATGGGTTTTAATGCCTTAAATGGATGCAACCGCCGGAATTGACTCTTAATGCTGCATCGGACAGGTTCTTTGACGTGTGGTCTTTGCCACCAGCAGATGGCAGTGTTCACCCACTATTGCTTCTTTTTCGGCTCAAACAAAGACTGGAGCTTCGTCATTTAGCAGACATGATCGTGGATTCAGTACAATTTTACTGTCTCTTAGTAATGTGCAAAAGCACTTTGCATGCAAGCGAGGTGTGTAGGTAACAAAACATTTATACTGCGAGCAGAAATGATTGGCTGTTACTCATTCCAGCTTCTTAAGGTTCTACTTTTGTTTTTTGAAATATTGCCTATTGGAGACATGGAATGGGGGTGGCCTTTTTATAGCCTTTTTTATGTTCAGGGAATTGTGTACCTGTGATCCTTGATGGCTAATTTCAATTTGCTCAGTGCAATTCATAGCGAAAATCTTGAAAACCAGGAGAGAGTGAGTCTCTGTCTTTAGTTATTATTCTAACCACGGGGCTCAAATCTGTTCCAAAGCCGCCTGCAGTAGACCACTGCCTTTACAAGATTAGATCCAGCCATTTACCAACTACAATGCCCCAGCTTCCAATGCACCATCCCTTCCAAGGAAGGCCACAATCTTGAGGGATTAAGGATAGGAACATTTTATTGCTTGTGCAACGACGACTGGCTCACACAGACCTACACAAATATCAGGTGGTCCGACATGAAAATAATGTCAAGACGGTACATTTCATCTTGGCCTTTTGAGTGTGTGAAGGCCACCAGGAACATGACATCTCAAAGACACCCAGTCTCTTGCTCCTGTTGTAGCAGGATGGACTGTGCCGCTGTCAAACACGGTCAAGACACTGTCCTCCATTTTCTTCTGATGGTTACGTAAAAGGGAAGAACCAATGAATGGGCTTCAGCACAGCGTCATTCTGCGTGTGCAACTGAGTTGCTCTGAATCCAATTGGATAAAAGCATGATTTTACTACAGGCTAAATCGGGAAAAGTGGCCCTTATTGTGTCATACATGTTGGCTTGCCTATTAGGCTACACAAATGGCAGATAGACCACATCTGTTTGCATAATTCCAAATTTGTTGTGCCCGGATGGAATGCACCTCTATCTCCAGCATCCCCGGGCGCTCATTCTCTGGGGTATTTGCATGATTGCCTGTAGATTATTTGAACATTATCTATTCCCCCCTCCTTGCAGTCTTATATCTGTGGCTCTCTGCTGTGAGGATGCACACACATCCTTGGGCAAAAGAATCTAAAATAGATCATACAAGCAACTGGAGTAGATGCACAGGGAGAGGAAGCAGCTCACGGGCAGACTTGAGTCATGCTGGCAAGATCATGCACCCTGAGCTGACGGCCTAACGCGCCAGATTATAGAGAACGTCATTTCTAAAATGCAGCCTTGGCCTCGCTATAGAGTGCAAACAAGGGTAGAGATCCAGCACTGATTTACCAACCTATTCCTCTTTAATACGTAGCGCAGTGTTGCAGACACAGAAAACAAGCTCGATGGACATCCTGGGCTTAAGTCATCGTGGCTCATTCATTGTGTCATGTGGACTGCTGGCAATGGCATAACCTTTGTGGAGGGACGGCAAGACAAGGCGGTCACTGTGGATCACAGTCTTCCAATGAACAGAAACAGACCCTGTCAGGGCGTCTCAACATCAGCTTTCAGCAGCACACCACCATCAACACACTACTGATAGCTCTTTTCCTTTGCATCCTCGCACCACGAGCTCAGACAGTTCTTCTTGACGAGCCCTCCCCCCCACACACACACAAACACGCATATTACAGGGATGTGCCTGCACCCTAATATATATTTCTCCTTTATGATGAATGCTGCGTCACTTTGACCTCTTTGCTTGTGCTCATTTGGCCTGCCGTATGGTGCAGCACGCCGCCTGTGTTTCCTACTGATTCACTTGGCTTTGATTTCATACACGTATTTATTATTGACTAATTTGTCAATGATTGATTTGAAGACCATCTGGTGCACAAAAACATGCAGCCAATTACCCCCACCCTAATCTTCCTGTTTGGGGTCAGATTCTGCTGCCTATAACATTTGGCCTCTGCTTGCTAGCTGAGCATTTAGATAAGTGTTCAAAAAAAACCGCCACAAGATTGGAACTCTGTATATGCACAAGCAACTAGCATTAGTGGCTTACATGGTGATTTAGAACAGGCTCCAAATATGACAACTAGACATTAAATGTACATTTAAGAAAAATGTTTGAGAAAAATAATTGACAACCACTGCTTTACATTTTCTCATATTTCATACATTTGATTTTGAGTATCAAAGTTGTATTCTATTTCACTGTAAAGTAATAAACATTTTATACAAGAGCCATCGGATAAATCTGCTTGGCCATGATGTGCACTTGAACTAACATGAACTAAGTGATGGCGTCATCACTAACGGGCGCTCTCATGTCTCATTACAAGGCCCGTTAAGGCCCACGTTACCGCTGCTTGACTGAGCCGCTTTAATAAGGAAAGTGACACAACACCAATTTGAGTAGCAATATTTTCCTCCCCCACGTCCACTCTGCTTTTGCCGTCCACGAGCCGCCTATCTCTTTTCCCCTGCCCGAGTACCCCCCCTCTGTTTACCACTGCACCCCCCGACCCACTACCATTCACCATTCTCTGTGTATTTGGCAGTCACACAGTCAGCCATGTGTGCGGCCAAGATGTTACATAACGCTCTCCTTCCTGCACTCCAGATCAAAGAGAACAATACAGCACAAGACTTCTCCTTGCTCACTTCCTTCTCTCCCACCGTCCCATTGTTGTATCACATCCTGGTGCCCGGAGCTCTTATAGTAGGCTACCTTACAGTCTGTTTCGATATTCCATTTCATGTTGGAGTCCAAATGCAGCCAAGTGAAAGTAATCACAGGTAGGAGATTTGATGCCTGGAGCAACAAGATCGTATTCCTCGCTTTTCGATGTCCTCGCACTCATTTACCCATGTCGTCACACACAAATGTACGTCAAGCCAGTCGGCAGACAAATCAAGCAGGTGGCAGGCAGAGGCTGGTTCCTATAAATGAATATCAAATTTCCCTTTCCGAGTAAGGTGACAAAACATTTAATTGATCTCGACTTTTATGTTTTGGCTCTCGTGAAACATTTCATGCAATCATGACGAAATCATTTTTTTCCCAGAAGTGTTTCCAATCACAGAAGGTGCTTTTTTCACCAGAGTCAAGCCAAATGAAAGAAAGAAAAAAAAAACATGGCAGAAAAGGTTTTTGCATGCAATTGAGTGGTGAAAATAGTGACAGGGACGGGGGGAGTAGAAGAGCGTCAAATGCTGTCAGAGTGGCCAGGCCTGTCCACTGCAGAGTGAGGATCGAAATAATGAGTTTGTGCTGGAGGAAAATGTACCTTCCAATGTCAAACGCAAACAGCACATTGTAGGACCAAAGGGCACAGATGACAAAATAAAGCACAGCAAATAATTGAATAGAACAGCAAAACAGGGAGAAAGAATAAGCTTTTATGTTATTGTTTATTGTAGCATGACCTATTCTACGTGGTGCACATATGGCTTAAATGCATCCCACTACCTTGGTCTGTCAAAGTATCCCCACCGGGAAGGTGTCTGTGATTCCCTCAAATAGGTGGGATCAGCAGCGCTCTTATCTCTGTGCAACCCTCACTGACGGAGAGGAGTGGGGGCTGCATTGGTGTGAGGGGTCAAAGTAGTGGTGGTATCAGTGGCGCACAGCTTGGGGGAGTGCCGGTGAACTGGGAGTAAAAAGCATCTTTTGGACACAGCAGTGGTGCATGGCGTTGATGCAGCTGCAGCATCAAAATAATTGTGGAAGGAGGGAGAGGGTCCGGCTTCAGAGCAGGTTTGCTTCGCACACTGTTATCACACCTGACAATGTTCGGTTTGGGATGCAGCGGTGCATGTGGCGTACGTAAGCGGCTGGTCAGCTGTGAGGCAGAGTGATAGGGCGTGACGTGTCACATGCTACATTTGCCCCCAGCCCTTTCCCTCACCGTCACCCATGCCCCTTGCAGGGGTGTGTTTGACAGTCTGCAGGAACTTTAGTCCAATACTCATGGCAACATTTTCAAAATCCCTTGCCAGGAGAGATTATATGAGAAAAATAAGAAAATAGAATAAGTGCATAAATAATACAAAACTGTATATTACATAATAAATAATATTATTACATAATTAGGTCAAATTGATGTACACCTGTTGAAGGAAAGTATATAATGCTGTTTGCAAGTCAAGACGATCATCATACGTTGCTTGTTCCATATCTGTAACAATTCTGCAACGTAATGATCTGAGCTCGATATAAAGTTATAAAGTTCTGGTGCAGTTCTCCTCCATCCAGTAGTCTCTCCATTGACTGTGTCGCATGTTCACTGCCATACTATCAGCAATGTGAATTTGTTCATCTGATATCAGAGTTTGATCATTGAAACCCACTTCGTCATGACTTGTAACTGATCTGGACTTGCTTGAGCCGATACTTTTCAAGAGGGATCACATTTAAACACAGATGAGAAAAAACAGAAATTGAAAAACAATTAGGTTAATTGGCCACTCTAAATTTTCCGTAGGTATGAATGTGAGTGTGAATGATTGTTTGTCTATATGTGCCCTTCGATTGACTGGCGACCAGACCAGGGTGTACCCCCGCCTCTCGCCCAAAGTCTGCTGGGATAGGCTCCAGCATCCCCGTGACCCTAATGAGGATAAGCGGTATAGAAATGAATGAATGAATTCAAAACTAAGCAGTAGTATCTTATCTGTATTGCTAGCAAAAGCATCCCCTGGCTATGCAAAGAGGCCAGGTGTATTGTTTGATATACTGTACTGGGGTATTTCAGCGCTGTTTTACAGTGTGTAAATACTATAATATGTAAATCATAAAAAGCATGACTACATAGAGCAGGGCAGCTTGTGTGGGTATGCAGTGTCATATTAACAATTTAGATGATTTTATACTGCTTTACAGATCTTTGTCTTTTTTACAGTATATTCCATTCATCTTTTTTGTACACCGACTTGCAGGGCTGCAAATAACGATTATTTTCTCACTCAATGAATCTGAAGCTTGTTTTGATTAATCGAGTAATCGGTTAGTCTCTAGACGGACCGAATCATTACGAACCAAACACAAACAGTTTGGTCCACAGTCCACAACATTTCAGAAAAGAGGCAAAAATGTTAATCACTGTTTCAATAGTCAAATTTGTATGAATATTTTGTTTTGCCTATAACACAAAGATAATACGTCTGCTTTCATGAATGACTAAGGAAAAACAATCACATTTTGAGAGGCTCAAATCATTTAAATTTTTAAAATAAAATACAATCAAAGTGACAGACTGCAAACTATGGCACCGCTATTATGAATGATAATACAGTAATGTGGAAGTGGCAGTGTGCAAGGCACTACTGGAAGCGCATCTTGCAATCCAACCTACCTCAGTGTTCACAGTATTAGCAAGTGACCTGTGGCTGTTTCTTCACTGGAGATGAACAGCTGCTTGCTACCTGTTGATGTCCAAGCAGAAGCTACAGCAATTCTTCATTTGGTCAATTTTACCTATGATTTGTCAGATCAACCCACGCAGAGGTTCAGACTTGTGTACACCTTCTATCACAAAACACTTGTTGACAATTTAGCAACATGCTTGCTATATTTAGTAAGGGTGCGTGTGTCTTGCGCCATGCATGCATTCAGTAATTCAATACAAGCAATCGACAAAGGTGAAGTGAAGACCATTTCAGTTGACTACCTCATGAAGCTCTTTGAGAGAACACCAAGGGGTTGCAGCGCTATCAAAAAAGCCAATAGTACCTACATTGAGCAATGTAAAATATAAGCCATACAGTAGCGTTCAAAATAATAGCAATGCAATGTGACTAACCTGATTAATCACTCTTTTTAGTATATTATTCCTGCTACATGGCAACCAAGTTACCAGTAGGTGCAGTAGATTCTCAGAAAACAAACAAGACCCAGCATTCATAATATGCACGCTCTTCAAGCTGTGCAATTGGGCAATTAGTTGAAAGGGTGTGTTCAAAAGAATTGCCGTGTGGAATTGAATCAGTGATCAGTTTTGTAAACAGGTGTGAATCAGGTGACCCCTATTTAATTTTGAAACCAGCACTTGTTGAACATGCATTTCTCTTTGAAAGCCTGAGGAAAATGGGTTGTTCAAGACATTGTTCAGAAGAACAGTGAACTGTGATTAAAAAGGTGATGTGAGAGGGGAAAACTTATGAGGAGGTGCAAAAACTGTTTGGCTGTTCAGCTAAAATGATCTCCAATGCCTTAAAATGGAGAGCAAAACCAGAGACACGTGGCAGAAAACAGAAGACAACTATCAAAATGGATAAAAGAATAACCGGAATGGCAAAGGCTCAGCCAACGATCAGCTCCAGGATGATCAAATACAGTCTGGACATAGCTCAAAGTACTGGGACACTTACAAGACATCTTTGTGAAGCTAATCTATTTGCAAAAATCCTCCACAAAGTCCCTCTGTTAAAAAAAGGGTTGTGCAGAAGAGGTTACAATTTGCCTAGGAACACATCAAATGGACTAAAGAGAGATTGAGGAACATTTTGTGGACTGATGAGAGTAAAATTGTTTTTTTTGGGTCTAAGGGCCGCAGACAGTTTGTGAGACGACCGCCAAATTGTGAATTCAAGCAACAGTCCACGGTGAAGACAGTGAAGCATGGTGGTGCAAGCATCATGATATGGGCATGTTTCCGCTTCTATGGTGTTGGGCCTATTACCACCTAGCAGGGATCATGGATCAGTTTGCATATGTCTAAATAGTTGAAGAGGCCATGCCCTTGAAATGGGTGTTTTAACAAGACAATGACCACAAACACACCTACATACTGTAACGTTTGCACAGACGCTATTAAAACTACGAGGAGGCTTAATGTTGGACTTAACTTTGGATGTGGTCCAACACTTAGTATAAATCCCATGCCAAATAAAGATCTACTTGTTCCTCTCAGACTTGTGCGCACTACAATATGTTTTATGAGGTGGTCATGTGCGACTGATATACTGTATGTACAAATCTGTTTTTCTTTCTAAGTTTAATGGGTGTGGCTTAAACATTGGTTAGTCACATTGTACTGCTATTATTTTGAACACTTATGTATATAGAATAATTTCACACATTTTTATGTTAAGTATATAATTCCACACATGTTTTGATGTCTTCTGCGGGCATCTACAATGTCATGAAAATAAAGAAAACACATCGAATGAGGTCATCCAACTTGTGGAAGGTTGGGAGATGGGCCCATAGAATTCTACTTCAGATCCAGATAACAATGATACCAATAAACCTGTTAACAACCTTTTCATACATGATCATCACATACATGGACAAAACAATTGCAGTGCATTCCAACATTCCAATATTGTAAGCATAATGATTATCATTGTATGTATAAAAATGTGGTTCCAGTATGTCACACTTATCTGTTATTGTTACTTTTCTGCACTGATTGGCTGGGAGAAGTTACATTGGTCTCCTGTGTCTGCTCTGTACCTGTTGCCATTTTAGTGTACATATAGTTTGTCCTTGTTGACCGTGCTGTTTCTCAACGCCCCAGTGTGCAGCCGTCGTAGCTATCAGCTCCTGGGAGGGTGGTGGTGGGGGGGCTACAGGAAGGCAAGGAGAGTCTGGACAGCCCGATGTGGCCCTGCTCACTCATCAGTGAGCACAATTTCCAAACTCCCTTGACAGATCAGAATAGAAAGCATGAGCCACATCATCGCTGTGATTCACAGAAGCCTCGAGTCTGAGGGTCCCCCGGGGACCCTCAGACCTCTTAATCATCGTGTGCATGTGTGTTTATGTGGGCCGTTCAAGGAAGCAAGCGAGACAGATGAATGAACTTGTTTGCATATGACAGTGCTCCTCTAAAAGCAGCCCATATGTCAGGGAGAGTGAACTCTATTTTATCAGAGCTTCAGAACATCATGTTTAGCACACAGCTACATATACTTTATGAGTTGTGGTAGTTTTCTGTGAATTCTGTAAATGGTATCCTGAATATTTGTATCATAATTTATTAATTTCATGAGAGACAATGTGATTCAGTGCAATTCAATGCTGCCAACCGCATTGGTTGGAACACTAACCAAGGCAAAGGGCACTAAACAATCAAGAAATCATAAAATGAACTTGTCTAGGGCCGCACGGTGGCTGAGTGGTTAGCACATTGGCCAGTCTGGAGATCTGGAAGACCTGGGTTCAAATCTCCGTTGGGCATCTCTGTGTGGAGTTTGCATGTTCTCCCCGTGCGTGTGTGGGTTTTCTCCGGGTACTCCGGTTTCCTCCCACATTCCAAAAACATGCATGTTAGGTTAATTGGTGACTCTAAATTGTCCATAGGTATGAATGTGAGTGTGAATGTTTGTTTGTCTATATGTGCCCTGCGATTGACTGGCGACCAGTCCAGGGTGTACCCCGCCTCTCGCCCAAAGTCTGCTGGGATAGGCTCCAGCATCCCCGTGACCCTAATGAGGATAAGTGGCATAGAAAATGGATGGATGGATGGATGAACTTGTCTAATTTTGAACCTGTGCCACACGTGTGGAAGTCACTTATTAATATCGGCACACTTGCATCTTATGCGTAATTTTCGGTGTAAAAAACGCACCGATGTTTAAGCCACACCCATTAAAATTAGAAAGAAAAACAGATTTGTTCATTCACTATGTCAGCCGAGCGGTGCTGGTGCCATGCGGTTTGGGCGGTGGTGGGCGGGCATCCGGGCAACCTGGTCTTCAGTGGCCTGGTGACGCTGTAGTTTTACTGGGAGACTTCAGTGCCCATGTGGCAATGACCTGGTGACCTGTGGGCAATGACCAATGTGACCCGGAAGGGCGAGATTGGGAGGAACGGCCTCCCCAATCTGAACCCATGTGGTGTGTTGTTGCTGGATTTCTGTGCAAACCACAGTTTGTCCATTACAAACATGTTCGGACATAAGGATATCCACAAGTGCACTTGGCACCAGGACACTCTAGGTCGCAGGTCTATGATGGACTTTGTAGTCGTATCATCAGAGCTGCGTCCGCATGTTCTGGACACACAGGTGGAGGAGCTGAACTGTGAAGCTTCTGGGATGAGAGTCAACACCTCCAAATCTGAGGCCAGTGTTCTCAGTCGTAAACGGGTGGATTGTACCATCGGGGTTGGAAATGAGGTCTTTTTGCAAGTGGATGAGTTGTAGGTCTGTTAATTAAATGTAAAAAACCTTACATTTATTGATGGAATACATCAATGGACCAATTTGCCAAATAATTGAGAAATGGATGTAGCTTGGCTAACTTTTCTGTTTAGGATGCACACATTGCTACAAAATCTTCTACGAACTGTAATGCCCGTGCTTGTGTTTAAGGAAGATGTAGTCAGCAATGCAATTCGAACTACATATGTAAGATATTTTTAATTTAGGTTAGGTGACACATGGCAAATGGTGCTCTTATTTTGAAGGCCGGAAAAATCTTCTGTGTGTGAAATTGTCTCTTTACGGCTAAGACAAGCTGGATGCAAAAATAAACGTACTTCTTGTCTTTTTTTCCACTCAGAACCTGTACATCGTCACTGGGCATTGTAAAACACTCCTTACATCACAGCAGTTAAAATATCCTCATCCATCACACACACACAACCACACTAGCATGTTAACCCCGCTAGCTTCTATTCACTGAGCGTGAATGGGAGCTAGCGGAAGCATAGCTAAGAGGAAGTTCTGCCAACTTTTGCCGGTGTTTATCGTCATTTCAACATATTTAGTTCGGATGGGGACAGTCTAGTATTTGTTATAAGATTCCACCATAATTGATCCTTCCCACAGGAAATTCCTTAACCACATGGCCGTTCCTTCTCCTCACGATGACAGCATTTCATTCAATTTCCGCGAGATTCCACTATTACCAGTAAAATCTGTTTTTATTGGCCAACTCTGCCATTCCATTAACACAGAAATGATAGGACCCTATTCCTGCCTGATGTTAGAATCCGGGCGTTTGAATGGGTTGAATTTGAGCATCATTTTTTTCATTCACTCTTGATGGCTATGATTTAAGTCTTCATATTAATTTAAAACCAAACTAAAGGGGAAAGCTTAACAATAATGATAAAGCAATATCTGCAAAACAAAAAGACCAACCATAAACCTAATTTTAGGGAAATTCCAAATTTACGGTGCCAGATTTTCCCCGCTGCACAGTGCAAGTATTAGAACACAAAAATAAATAAAATCTTCAACATGAAACACTCTTAAAGCACAAAATAATCATCAAACTTACTTATTTGTTCATATGATGCACACACAGCAATGGACATTCATTCTCTGTCTCTTTTACGCTCCATTCTCCTTGCGCAGTGAGGCATTTAGGTGCATTTAGGTGGTAATTGTGAGTGTTTGGCGCAAAACATGCATTTTGCAACGACATCAATGCTCTACAGGATGATATCAGGACACTATTGAATGATAATGCCGCCTGGCACACTAGACCGGAGGAAGACGAAGAAGCAAAAGATAACATCACTGAGCAAATGAAAACTATAATGGAGGAGATGGATCAGATTTTACGAATGAATGATGTGATTCTCACAGGGCTCAGAGTCAAACCCAGGTTAAAAGATAGGGAAGCTCATAACAGAGGAGAACCAGATGGAACAAATGTTCCTTTAGCAAAGCAATAGATTGTCAGCTTCCTACAATCAAAGGAGGTGGATGTAGATATCAACACCATTGATACTTGCATCCCACTGTTTGGCATAAACAACACCACACCTGTCGTCATCAAGTTCACCAACAGGGAATTCAAAATTGTACTGCTGAAACAGAGGAATAACTTGAAATGCACAAACGTCTACTTAAATGAGCATCTGACAAAACGCAACGCTGACATTGCCAAGAAAGCATGAGACTTGAGGAAGCAGGGAAAGAAACAAAGTACTTGGAGCACCAACGGGAAAAAATACATCAAGCTACATGGAGGTCCAGGAGAAGCAGGAGTGCCTCTCCTGGACCAAGTCATATAACCATGACAACAAGGATAAAAGAGGATACAACGCACAAAACAGTAAGAGGGATTACATTCAATAACACGAACATTGATATCAACATTGAACGAGCACGCTCAACAAAGTATTAAAATCAGGAACACATGTACTTAAATTTAATGACACTCACAGTACAACACCAAGACAGCAAGATGTTGATCCGGAAATCAACAGGGGAAGAGGGAAAGAAAGAGGAAAAAAAAATATATATATATTAAAAAAAAAAAAAGAAAAATATGATATGTGAATGTATATAATATATATGTATGTATACATATGAATGTATGTGTGTGTGCATGTACAGTATATATAGAGTATATATGTACGGTATTAGCAAATCATGTGAGAAGGGGGTAGGATTAAATAAGCTCTGCTTCTTCTTACTCCTTTTCGGACATGTAGAACTGAGGAATGTAACATGAATAATTCTTTGTACAATGTATGCATGTTCGAAACAAATTATACCAAACCAAACCAAAATCAAATTGTTTTTCATTTTTGTTCGCATTTGGCATACCGCACTTTGGGAACCTAGGTTCTAAATGAATCAATATCGCCTTTGAAGGAAATCTGCAACCACGAATCGTGATACGAATTTAATCGTAAAACAAATCGTTACACCTCTAATAAATAAACTATAAAAAAAGGATTGAAATGAAGTGGTGACTTTGACACAATATTGACTCTCCCCCCAGGGAGTTTTCTGCACCAACACCATTTTGGTTTGTGATGTCACTGCCAGACTACATTCCAGGAACAATATTTTAACACATGCAGCCATGAAGTCAAAGCAAAGCCAAGAAAGTGATATATTCACAACAATAACACAATAATAAACATTCACTGATTAGTTGTTATCATATGATATGACACACACAAAACAATGGCCACAGGTATGTTTTTTTGACTGTCAGTATGTGACACAGACACTGCAAAATGAAAGACCAGTTAGCCATGGAATGAAACCCCATAATATTATTGTAAGATTAAGAATAAGTCTAGTAAAATATATATATATTTATTTACTCAAACTAACAGATTGACTGCCTTGACTAAAACACCTCACGGGTGACACTGACAACAACGTGCAAACAAGCACAGCCATAAACTCACACAAAAAAAGTGACATATTCACAAAATATATAATAACACTAGATTTTGATACAATACTATAGCAACTAGCACTTTTTTTTAGCACTTGGGCGCTTTAGCACTCAAGTACTTTAACACCTAAACACTTTGGCACTGAAGCACTTCATGTCTCCCCAAATGTATTATTTTGTCAAGTGTTTTACTGCCCTCTGGGCCTAAAGATGGAAATTAGCCACTGGCTACTGTTTACTTGGCCATCTGGGTGGCATCGATATTGATAATAACACCTCACGTATGGTCCTTACTGCGTTATGCATCGCAAAGAAAACTATTCTCATGAATTGGAAAACAAAAGCCAATCTGAGTATGAACCAATTTAAGACACTTATATTAGATCATATCTCTTGTGAGACAATGTCCAGCTCTTTAAACGATCAATTGGACCAATCTCATTCACTCTGGTCCCCGGTGATTAGCGCTTTCACTTCATTCTGAGAGTGCTGGCGGAGGTGCCGGAAGCTGGTGGTGCCTTGGGGAGGGGGACTGGGCTGGGACTGGGCTGCGCTGCTCTGCGGGGAACCGGTGTTTATCTCTATTGCTGCTGGGGTAGGTCTGGTGCTGAGGCGACCAGTTGGTGGTGGGCCGCGGGGTGGGGCCTGGGTCGTGGCCGTCGGGCCCCGGGTCGGGTGGCTGGGCTGGCTGGGTGTGGGTGGGGCGGCGCTCCTGGGCCCTGGGTTCCGGGGGCTGCCTCTACCCAGATGTGGGAGGGGGCGCGTATCTGAACCCCAGGGGCATCTAGGTTGGCCCGGACTTGCTGCTGCAGGGGTGGACGGGTGCTCGTCCCGATGCCGGAAGGGTGCCTGGGAGGTTATGGGTTGGGGGAGTGTGCATGGGGTTGGGCGCGTGTGGGATTGTGTGCGTGAGTGCTGGTGTGTGTATGTCATTGTGTGTTTCTGTGCACGTTGGGTGCAGGGGATTAAACAGAGCAGGGGAGCAGGTATGTCGTGCAGTTAAGGGAGGGCTGTGGTGTGGTGGTATGTTGCACTGAGGGCAGTGGTAGGGGGTGAGGTTTGTGACTGTGCCTGGAGGGTTGCTGCTTCTNGTGTGCGAGCGCTAGTGTGGATGGCTGCGGTGTGGAGGAGGCTTGCACTGTGGGCAGTGGTGGGGGGTGAGGGGTGTGACTGTGCCTGGAGGGTTGCTGCCTCTCTGGGATGGCCGTGGTGGTGATCGGTGGTGCGGGCTGCTGGGATCTCTTACAGCGGCGTGCCTATCGGGGGGGCTCTATGGTGGATTTTGAGTGTGGCATCTGGGAGAGGCTGCTTCCGGATTGCGGTCGAAGGGCGTAGGGGACCAGTGGGTGGCCTTGCTTGTGCTGCCCCTGCCTTGTGGTGGGTCCAGGGGAACAGGGGTGCCTACTGCCTATTGGCTCGTCTTCTTGGAGGGAAATTTTTCTTTCCTCCCAGTCCTGCTATCCCTCAGGCCCTCGCTCCCCCCCTACCTGCAAACAAGCACATAGGATCTTGGGGAGTGCGCGTGCTCCATGGGGGTGTAGCAGGGGGGGTCACAAATATGACCGCCTTCTGTGGTGCCCTGGGGGTCACAAACTCCCCAGTTTTAATTACACTTACTCACTATACATAGACTCACAGACACCTCACACTCACTTTTGAATTGGCAGGACTCGTGTCACCTGGTGGGCGGAACTACTCAGTCGTGCTTAGCCGGCGATATGGTTCTGCCCATGGTGTCACGCAGTTTCGGCTCCTCAATTTTAATTGCCTACACACACACATCTCACACCTAACAACACTCTTAGTTAGGTGGGAGGCCGGGGATAAGCGGGTCCTTTGACACCCCTGTTTCTTGGACGCCGCCTGGGGGGGCGAGTAGGGCCGGTTTTGCTCCGGATCTCAGCCAGCTGCAATGCTGGGGGAGGGCGGTCGTGTGTGTGTGGGCGTGTGTGTGTGTGTGTGTTTGTGTGTGTGCCTGGGCATAGGGCTGTGACTGTGGCAGTTACTGATGGGGTGGGGGACGGCTGTGGGATTCCTGGTGGCCGGTACGGTGGTATGGCACCGTGTTTCTTAGGAGCTAGCGGTGGTGCAACTCTCTGCATTGAGGGGTTGGCACTCCTGGTGCATATGTGAAATTGTAGGTGCGTGGGTGTTTGGGGTGTGTTTATGCTTGTGGGCATCTGTGAGCGGGTGAACAGGGTTTGGTGTGCGGTGTGTGTACTGCGGGTGCGGTGTGTGAGCACTGGGACTGGGGTGGACAGGGTTCTGTTGGAAGGGGCAAACCCATGGGCCCTGTACGCGAGCCTGCCTCTGGCATCAGGGTAAGCGATGGCCTGCGGCAGTTGTGTCTGGGGCGGCCTGGAGCTCCCGGAGTGTTGAATATGGACCCTGCTTTGGGGTAGCTTCTAGGCCCGGGGGCTTGGGGGCGGATGATCTGCTTGCCCTTAGCTGGCCAGCCCCCGGCCGGTGTTTGGGAGGCGGTTGTCGTCCGTGCCCCCCGTGCTCCTTGCTTGGCTGCCAAGTGGCGTCCGGCCGGGTCTCCCTTAAACCTCTTCGAAGTGGACTCGCGGTCGCCTCTTTGGGGGGGCGGGGTCGGGCCGTCACCTCTGTGGGGTGCCTGCTGGGAGGCCGGGCTCCAGTCGGACCCTCGCTTTTGGAGCGAGTGTGGTTTGCGATGCATGGCTGTGTTCACCACAAATATCTCCCCATTCAGTCACTGCAGAGGAATGTAAATTTAATGTAGATTTGTTGCAGGTGTCTTTTTGTTTTTTTTTTTTTATTTTTTTTTTTTTTTTTTGTTTTTCTTTTATGTTTATTATTAGTAGTACGTATGTGTGTATGTACAGTATGTATGTGTATACATATATATGCACATATTATGTGTATGTATGTACAGTATGTACTGCATGGATATGTGTATGTGCACAGTATGTGTATGTATATGTGTATATATATATGTAGGTATGTATATATATTTATTATTTATTTATTTATTTATTTATTTTCCTTTTCTTTTCCTGTATTTTTGCTAATTTTGCTCTGTGACTGTTCTGGTTGTTTATAAATGGTGGAAATATGTTTGTAAGGTGAAAAAAAGGAAATTCGCCACTGGCTCAAACAGCCACAGCCCAACTGGCACAGCCCAAACAAGGCCTGTGACCCTTCAGGGCATAGAATCATGAAGGGGGCCATTAAAGGAGGCTAACTGCAGACTTTGGGCTCATCATCCAGCCTTCACACAAGGACACACTGAGCGGGACATCCACCCAGTGCAGCACGCCTGGCACACCATGTAGAATTTCGTCCATGATGTTTTATGTATTAGACAACTTCATGAATATGTGAGCAAACTTAACAAGACAGATCGATAGAATAAGACAATGATCACGCTTTATTTCTGGATAGCCCCTGCACCCTTATTCCTCTCTCTGCGTTTCACTTTGCCTGTTCCTCGACCTGATTTGCATTCAGTGTTTGGCCCAAGCTGTAATCTACAATGACTCCACATAAGCCTGTGGCACATTGGGGAGATGTTATAAGCTCCGACAAAAGACAAGACGCACTAGAGCGAGCTGAAGTCACAGGGGACAGCTTCCTGATTTGCTCAAATTTTTTGGGACTCACAATTTGTGCCCTCATTTGCAAAGACGGAACGATATCATAAAAGCAGAGGCATATATAGCGAGTGAATGCTGTGGATAATAAGTAATAGGGATAGTATGTGCACTATCCTCGCTAGAGTTTTTGAGCAGTCACATGTAGTGTAAATTAAATGCCATTCTTGATCTGATTTTACAGCTGTTGTAATAACCTTGTTTCAGAATTAGCACACAAATTGTATTCTCAGTGTGTCTGTGCTTTGCTGCAAGGTCAGGAATATTTACTGTGTCACTTATAACGGCGATCAAATGGCAAAATTGATGTAGGAGGTCTGTGCTTATCACATGTCCCGATGTGCATCCATTCATCTCAGATCAGCATCACTGTATGATGAGCGGTGCAGCTTTCATGCATGTGCACATAAAAAAATTCTCCACTTTGGTCACTTAGAAAAGGCAAGTTCATTTGAGCGGGGTTCATATTCACATTGGAGAATGGTGCCCGATTAGCATATATGCAGAGAAGCTTTGCATGCTTGACATCCTCTCAGCCCCTCTGCTGGAAATAGCCACGCACACAACATCCTCTGATTACATTGATATGGAGATTCATGCATCTGCAAAGATTAGTTATTCATTAATGTATTTGCTTTGAATTCTCGGGTGAGCGTACCTCAGACAGAAGTCCTGGCCAAGCCAAATGCATGAGAGGAAAAATGTCACAAACGATCACATACAATCTCCACTAAGAAAAATGCAAGTTCAGTGACCCACAGCCTCATAAAGCCAACAGAGCATTAAAATGAAAAAAAAAACAACAAAACATTTGGCACTGATGGTTAAGACAGGGAGGTATAAACATAATTAATAGTTGTTTCATCTTTGCAGCAGAATGACTTCCTTGCTCTAAGTGGGCTAGCAGGATTAATCACTGCAGCCCGTGCAACTTCATGAGCAATGGTGTTCTGTCATCCTTTCATAAAAGTATCATGGATCAGCAGTTTGCTTCTCCAGTGTCCTCTCTCATGGCAACACTGTAAGCACGTTTTAACTTTAAAAATAGGCCCCAAGCACTGAGTGCCAAGAAATTCCAAACAATGTCCCTCGCTAGGACCTGGACATGAAATTTAGCTGAGCAGCCCAGAAAGAAAGCACAGTGACACATTGATCACTACTGTTTTGCAGCAATCAATGAGTCTAATTGTGCAGTGACGATGCTCATCTTGGCACAGACACAGTTGATGGCGGTGAATTGTTTTTTACTAAGAGTCTTTGAGTGGTCATTATGACACAGCATAGTAATAAAAAAATGACTCCAAACTTTGAGGCAGTCTCATTCAGAGAGGTGGACAGAGGCTGAATGGCAAAAAGACGATGGTTTGCTGCTAGGGATGCTTGACATCTTTTTTACCAATACAGATACAGATACTGGCACCACTTCCCTCAGACTAATGTCAGCTCACATCTTGACAAATATTGCAATATGCAATGTCAGTTATAGATACAACTTTTGCTTATTTTGAACATATTGTCTCAACAAAAGTAATGGAAAAAAATCATGACCAATGGTCAACTAAAATAACATGTTCTACTATCAACGGGTAAGGCAGGTTAGAATCCAATTAAATAATGCTGGTAACGTTACAAATTGGAAAGCTGCACATTTCTTTTTTTTTTTTTTGTCTTGTCCAGCATCATAACAGTTGAATGGGAGTCAAGCTGCCTTTAAGTGCTGAGCAAAATTGCTTTGCCAAGGGAGACTTCATAATCCAAATGAGTCTCCCTTGACATTTGACTGCGTTTATTATGAATTTTGTTGAACCACATTTCGATGCTGGTTCCAACCTGAAAAGGGATGGGTGGGGGGATATAAGAAAAAGGGTGCAGAAGAACCTCACAGACATATTTCAACCATATTATAAACAACCATGATAAACACGATTGCAGCAACAACCAGTACAGTCACAGAGCAAAATAAGCAAAAATACAGGAAGAGAAAGAAAAAAAAAATATATATATATGTATATAAATATATACACACACACACACACACATATATATATATATATATATATATATATACACATATACATACACACACACATATACTGTATACATACACATATATATATGTATACAAATTCGTACACACATACATACATACATATTTACTAATAATAATAAACATAAAAGAAGAACAACGAGAAAAACAGAACTTCTTGAACAATGACCATCCAGATGACACGTGCAACAAATCTACATTAAATCTACATTACTCTGCAGTGACAGGATAACTGCATCAGAGTGAAACAGAGAATGAGGAGATGTTCGTAGTGAACACAGCCATGCATCCCAAACCACACTCCCTCCAAAAGCGAGGGTCTGACTAGGAAGACGCTGGAGCCGCAGCAGGCTCCCCACAGAGGGGACGCCCCGACCCCGCCCACCCAAGAGGCACCCGCGAGTCCAGCCGAGCAAGGGGCACAGGGGGGCACGGACGCCAACCGCCGGAACACCCGCTGGGGGTTGGCCAGCTACGTGCAAGCAGGGAATCCGCCTCAGAGCCCCCGAGCCCAGAAGCCACCCACCTCCCAAAGCAGGGGCCAAATTCAACACTACAACAGCCCCAGGCCGCCCCAGACACAGCTGCCGCCGGGCCATCGCCTACCCCGACGCAAGAGGCAGGTGCCCGTAGAGGGCCCATGGGTTCCCCCCCCCCCAAAAGAATGAAACTCTGGACTGACAGAATCAGTGAAATTAGAAACTGAGCTCTTCAGCGTGTGACGTTTTGCATGTCGCCACGAATAAAACATTAGATGTGATGTATTAAAGAAAGGTGCTTTTATTGCAAATTGCATATTTACATTCCAAAGGCAAAACTTGGAAATAACTGCAGGCTGTGGACATACTGAGCAGACAAACTAGTTGCTGTGTGCAGCATGATAGGATATCACTCGCGTGCTGATATCATTATCGACAGAAAATTTGATACCAATATGAATCGATATCTCATTTTTCTACCATTATCAGCTAAAAATGGCCAATATTAGCATAAAAATGAGATTGGCATAAGATTGGGTGATATTAGTGTTGTTGTTTTAGCATCTTGAATATGTTTTCTAGCTGTGCTAGCTGAAGTTCATTCAAGGTTGTGGTTTGATTGTCTGTATCCTTTTCCTAGCTTCTTTCCTGTACTGTGGTGCATTGCAATATTGGCTGCATTTAAAATAGATTATGTTGTGCACATATTTTACATACATTTGCTAAGAATTGAGTACAAAAGGCAGAGGATAGTAACTTACCAGTTACTGCAGTAACCTGTGTCTTCTGGTACAAGGAATGAGGCAGAATGTCGATCCATATTCTTCCCCCTTAACCTGCTCGTGGTAATAGAGAGTCAATCCAAGCCGACTTTGAAAGGGAGGCGGGGAATGCACTTTAAGCGTGATTAGGACTGAATCGACATTATTACTAGAAACGTTTTGTTTCTGTTGTAGGATTTTCATCAAGTGGTTTCACATACGGCTGCGTGCTCGTAAACAATCACGGCCACGGCATCCAGAAATATCCGTGGAGTGGCAAATAACAGCACGGAAGGCTTTTCATCAGTGACCTGACTGATTGACAGCTAGTGTATTTTGATATACATTTTGATATACAAATACTTAATATTTGTACAACCAAGCATAGTTGACCATAGCTCCTCTACCAACACTTTGACTCGGTAGTAGATGCCTGTTTGCCATGGTAACAGTTTCCCGCCAGCCAGATTGACTTGCAGGGTTCTGTGACTCAGTAGGGCAACTGGAACAAGCTTGCAATAAGAAGCTGAAAGTTGGCATAGTGCCACCTTTGGTAGTGGAGGCTGACTTACTTAAGCTAGTCAGTTCCTCTCGCATGCATCTACGCAGGGTAACATTCAGCTGTCACTGGCTTTCATATGCACTTCATTTCTGACACTGGTATCAAACCAATACAATATAAGCAGCACCTTTTCCCTCACACTCATGTCAAGTCACATCTCGTGTGAACACTTTCGGGCGGGTAGAGGTCCAGGTAACGCCACATGCATTCATGCACTCTGAGCCTTTCACCTACTCTTTACTGTAGACCTGGAACAGGTCGTGACCGTGCTCAAGAATAGGCCAAGATCATACCGCAGTGGTTTTCAAACTTGTGGGGGCCCGGCATTATGAGGGGGCTCCTATGCACACTTTTCATTATTACCGTATTTTTCTGACTACAAACTGCTACTTTTTTCTCTCCCCTGAAAATAATTTTGTCTCCAAAAAAGTTTGGGAACCACTTTCATACCGTGGCCTCTGGCGGTGAGGAGGAGCCCGGCGAGCTGGAGATGAGCTCAGCAGAGCAACAGCTTTTCTCGCATCTAAGAACATACACTTGGACTTGGATTCCTTAGAGGCTTGCCACCCTCTGCCCATGAGGAAGGACAGCATAACTCCAGTTATGATTTTGAAGTTTGCCAACAGGAAAAATAAGATAGCATTGATGAAACACGGAAAGACATTAAAGGGAGCTGATGTTTATCTAAATGACAACTTAACAAAAACGAATGCAGAAAGTGCAAAAAAAGCCAGATATTTGAGGAGACTAAACAGAATTCAAAACACAGGGGTTAGAAACTGCAAAGTTTGCAAATTAAACTGAAGGGTTCACCTGAGGAGGCCAAGGTGGTTGTTATCAAAGATCTGAGGGAGCCGGAAAAATACTGTATGAAGACTAGCTGTACAAAAAACGCAAAATCTATGGTATCCAAGCACACGTCAACAAACTCAATAGATAATATTAAGGTTAGGATACAAGAAATGACTTTCTATAATCATCCGGACCTAAATTCATAAAACTACACTGAATCTAATAATGCAGACTTAGAATCTGAGATAGATTTAGATCATATATTTTTTTATTAACAATATTTATTTATCAACAATAGATGTATGTACAACTACATGCTACAAAAGAATATCTACAGAGAGAGACTGCGTCGCAGACGCTGCACCGGTCCATCTGTTGACCTTATGCTCCAACCTTCCCTCACTCGTGAACAAGACCCTGAGATACTTAAACTCCTCCACTTGGTGCAGGACGTCATCCATGACCCAGAGGTGGCTCTCCACCCTTTTCCAGAACCATGGACTTGGAAGTGCTGATTCTCATCCAAGTCGCTTCACACTTAGCTGCGAACTGATCCGGCGAGAGTTGAAGGTCACGGCCTGATGACCCAATGAAGCCAACAGGATCACATCATCTGCAAAAAGCAGAGACCCAATCCTGCGGTCACCAAACCAAAACCCCTCAATGCCCTGGCTGCGTCTAGAAATTCTGTCCATGAAAGTAATAAACAGAATCGGTGACAAAGGGCAGCCCTGGCTGGACTATAGACTAAATTGATCTTAAACAAAGCTAAAAGTGATGATGGTAATTTTGGATTGTTTTCTCATACAATAATAATAGATTAGGACAGATTAGGGCAGGCAAGTGGAGGCTCGGTCTGCAGAAGATCATCCACCTTCTCACAGCAGACCTCCAGTATCTTGTTTCGTTTAATCCACAGCCTAGCATACTCGTATAACAAATCATCAGATCAGGGCAGACAATTGGAGGCTCGGTCTGCTCTGCAGGAGATCATCCATCTTCTTGAAGCAGACCTTCAAAATTTTGTATTTTTTTATGCACAGCTCTTGGCCTCTCTTAATGTGGGACACATTCTATCCCAAAAAATTATTACCATATACCGTCAACACTAATAACCATTTTATTTATTATTTCAAATCATCTTGTATGCATAAAATCTATACATATTGTACAGTAAATAGAATAAGTAGCTGTAATACTTGATTGATATGTCGATATATGATGGTAGTATAATAATGAGTAATTACTATTGATAAGAGGTACGCTGTAGAACACATTAAGAATGCATATAGTACGTGTGTGTGGGTGTAATATTTTGTTTACGAATATGGGGTGGGTGTAAATAAGGTGTCTTCTTCCCACT